>CM053037.1:61303375-61330875 GCA_028564925.1 Lithobates sylvaticus | reverse complement strand
CGGACCCTGCGGTGGTCCCAGCCATCAGTGCACCGGCCGCAGGTAGTGAGCTTGCCACGACTACCGTCCACCCTTCCCACCTGGTGCCACCCAGCGTAAGGAAGGACATTTTAGAGGGCAGAGACGTTAACCTGGCCTCACTCATGATCTCGGTCCATGACTTGGCCGAGAACAAGGCCTACACCTGGGGGGACGTCTCGGTGGTTTTGAAAGCGAAGGATCCGAGGCTCAACAGAAAGCTCACGGTGCCCGAGTTCACGCTCGCCTTCGGCATGTTCAGGGACGTGCTGTGCTCAGCCTCCCCCGGCAGACGGGAGGAACTGGACCTCTACCTCCATTTGATCGTAGACCTGGGCCACAAATACGGTGGCTCAGCGTTCTACGATTATCATCGGTCCTTCTCGGCCAAAGCCGCGGCCAGATTTTTACAGTTTCATTTGACAACGGACTGGAGCGTAGTGGACACGGAGTTGTTCTGCCGCCACTTCGCGGGTCTACGCTCCCCGCTATGTGCTGTCTGTCAGTCAGCGTCCCACACCACGGTCTGGTGTGCCAACATAGCCTCTGTCCATCCGATAGCTAGCACGGCCTCTACCAGCACGAACCAGGCTCAGCAGGCCCCGGCGCAAGGGCAGAAGGTGGACAAGTTGGGACGTCCGGTGCGGATGGTTGGGGGAGCCGCCATTTGCAACAATTTCAATTACGGCTCCTGCAATTTCAGCCAGTGCCGGCTCTTGCACGTTTGCACCCTATGCCAGAGGGCGCACCCCAGGATCCTATGTGAGGTCAAACAGAAGAAACCGTGACTAAGCCGGTCAATGTCCTTTGGCTCGATGTTTACTTGACCTCACACCCCACTCCGTCACTCGCCAGCTACCTCATCCGGGGTTTCACCGATGGGTTTCATACCGGGCTCATCACCCTGCCCCACTCCACCCACGAATGTCCGAACCTACGCTCAGCAGCAACAGATGAGCCAGCGATTGACGTCCTTCTGCAGACGGAGTTGGATCGGGGCTTCATGATAGGCCCGTTCAGTCAGTCTCCCTTTAGCACCTGGAGGGTTAGCCCTATCGGGCTTGTACAGGGAAAATTTTCAAATAAAAAAAAAAATGTCTGGTGTATGATCTGTCAGCGCCTCATTTCGTTCCCAGTCTCAACTCGCTCATCCCCTCCGAGGAGTTTTCACTGAAGTATACTTCGGTAGACATGGCTATCCAGGCCATTCTCAGGGCGGGGGCGGGTGCTTGGCTCTCGAAGGCGGACATATCCGACGCCTTCAAGCTGCTGCCCATTCATCCTTCCCTGTGGTGCTGGCACGGCATCAAGTGGAGGGAGCGATATTATTTCGCGACCAAATTGACCTTCGGGTCTAAGAGTAGTCCTTGGCTATTTGACAAGTTTGCTGAGACCCTGGCGTGGATCCTTCTCCATGAGGCACAGTGCCACGAGGTCATCCATTATTTGGATGACTTCCTTCTGATAGAACCGCCCGGGGCTCCCCCAGGGGACCTGGGAAAGTTGAGGACGGTTTTCGACAATCTGAACGTCCCCATAGCGGAGCACAAGGTTGATGGCCCGGCACACAAGATCACGTTCTTGGGCATCGACCTTGACACGCTTGCCATGCAGGCCAGCCTCCCCGCGGATAAGTTGGACCGTATCAGGACGGTTCTGCGAGAGTTCACCCGGCTGGGGGGATGTACTCAGAAGCAACTTCAGTCTCTCCTCGGGATGCTGAACTTCGCTGTGAGGATCATCCCCAGGGCCGCTCCTTCGTGTCCCGGTTATTGGTCTTCCTGTCCTACACTCAGGACCCAGACCAGGTCATCAGGCTGGATTCTGCAGCCAGGGCAGATCTGGCCATGTGGGAACACTTTCTTAGTAATTGGAACGGTGTGTCCCTGTTCATCCCAGTCGTGTCCACGCAGTCACCTCAGGTGGTGACCGATGCGGCGGCATCCACAGGATGCGCCGCCATTTTTGGCCATTTGTGGTTTGCCGCCCCTTGGCCTCCTCAAGCACTAGCCACACCAGGCTTCACTACCACGTCGGCCCTCTTTGAGCTCTTCCCCATCGTAGCAGCCGCTCACCTATGGGGTCACCATTGGTCTGGACAGACTGTGGCTTTTACGACAGACAATCAAGCCACAGCCAAGATCATCAGCAAGGGCAGGTCTAAATCCAGGCCCGTCATGT
The DNA here is from genome assembly GCA_028564925.1 of Lithobates sylvaticus. Lineage (NCBI taxonomy): Eukaryota > Metazoa > Chordata > Amphibia > Anura > Ranidae > Lithobates > Lithobates sylvaticus. The sequence goes on along the minus strand of CM053037.1, from coordinate 61,328,676 downwards.
CCTTCCTCCGCAGACTGGTCCAGCTATCCCTACAGCATCAGTTCAATGTTTACTGCTCATTCATTCCAGGGAAGTTTAACTCAGCAGCGGACACGCTCTCCCGTTTTAACTTTGTTTCTTTCTTTGAACAGATGCCAGGAGCCTACCATCTTTCAGCCACTATCCCGGATTGGTCACAACTGACCTTAGACTAGCCCCACATCTACGCTCAGCTACCAACATCATTAACGCCTCGCTCGCCCGCAACACCCGCCGGGCCTACCGGACGGCCTGGAGGGCGTTTAATAAGTTCCTGCCCCGTCACCCTCGTGAGTCTTCTAGCGTCAAGCAGGTGCTGGCGTTTATCGCCTATTGCCATTCCCACCTGGCACTGTCACACAGCACGATACGCCAGTACGTGGCCGGGGTGCAGCACTATTTGTCACTTCAGGCCCCTCGAGGCCTTCGGTGTTCTCCTGCCACGCAGTGAGGGCTCTACTACGTGGAGTTCAGAAACACCAGCCGCCAGTCAGCCCGAAGCGGCTGCCTATCACGGGGGAGATCTTCAAGGGGATGTCTGACATCCTGGATAGGTCCCCTTTCGGTCTCCTCCTCAGCACCGTCCTACAGGCCGCGATACTCATGGCGTTTTATGGGTTTCTACGGCCCAGCGAGTTCACTCGCAGCCACCCAGCCGGCCCAGTCTTGCATAGAAGTAATCTCTGCCGCCACCAGGATCACTACGTCCTTCACTTGGCGACATCCAAAACTCAGCAGCGAGGTTCCGGAGTAGATATTCACCTGTACAGGACTCACAACAACTGGTGCCCAGTTGCCGTGTTAAACCGCTTGACGGCACTGCTATCCGACCGCCCAGCGTCCAGTCCGCTTCTACCCATTCCGGTAAAACCCCTCAGCTCGTCGCAGTTCGTGGAACATGTCCGGGTCCTTCTCGGCAATCTTCAGTTGGACCCCAGCCAGTACTCCGTGCATTCGTTCCGGATCGGGGCGGCCACGACGGCCTCAAGACAGGGGGTTCCGGACCATGTGATCAAGAAACTGGGTCGGTGGAAATCGGCCTGCTTCTCTCGCTACATACCTAACCCTCAGTTAGAGATGGCTCAGGCCTTTGCGCGACTAACTCAGTGACATTACCTTTAATAAATAATTATCCCCTACCTGAAGGTTTTTGCCCCCTTATTTTGGTGTACCATACGGTAGACCAAGGCACACTTTCAGGTCTATTTCATGTTGGTTAGTTTTGTGTTGTTCATATATATGTAGCGGGGTTCTACCCCTTTTAGGCTTAGAGACTACATCTCCCATGATTCCCCAGGCCCCAGGGCTGCTGACTTCCGCCCGGGAGGCTGCTGGGGGATTATAAAAGGGAAGAGCGGAGACCGCCTCTTCCTCTTGGGACACTTCCTCTTCTGAGGCCTGACAGGACTGGCCTGCCTCTGCTGACAGAGCGTGTGACGCGGAGACTGCAGCCAGCAGAGACACCTGTGCGGACCGGAGCTGAAGGCCTGAAGCCTGGGCCTTGCAGCCGATGGAGTGAGACTCTCACCCCTCACTTTCCACAGCAGCGGAGCGGAGACTTCCCCTTACTGTCGGTCGGACGGAGCTGATGACCGGAGTGCAGGGCTGTGACTGAGGAGACCGGACGCCGCCATTGAAGAGACCAGAGCCGCCATTAGAGGGACCGGATCGGAGGACGGTACCCCAAGGATTGGTGAGAGAGCCGGAAGGCTCAATCCTGCATTGACACACACGTTTTATGCCTATTGAACTGCCTAGGCGCAATTTACCTCAGAGCAGCAATGTTACTTTTTGTGGATTACAAATGACACCATTTAAAGCTACATGTGCACCACCTCTACAGATTTATTGCCGGTGAAGAACACTGTACTAGTACAAGGACTGAGCTCTATTGCTAGGGATCAGGCCTGGTCCATTAGGTAGGCGCAGATAGATTTATTGCACCTCAGGGGTGCATAGCAGACGGTCGCCACACTTGGCGCTCCGTTTCCCCATTGTTAGATTGATATACCTGTGTACATGTTAAAGTGCATATTGCAGGGACCTGCTAAAGTATTGTAAGATATATGTTTAAATGCATGTTGCTGTTCTTTTTCCTTACTGACAAAAGTAAAGCCAGTTATTCTTATCTCAGCAGTCTGCTTGTGAGTTCATACCAATTACACTTAGAGTATAAGCTAAGTTTTATGTGCATAGGGACGTACCCCTTTACTAACTGTGCCAGAGCGGGTAGAGCCAAATTGCCGGGGGTTGGTGGAGCTGTACTCAGGGACCCAAAACAAACCAGCGGCTCTCTTAACTGGGGGTAGCGCTACACGTGGGGGCTCGTAATCCGGGATCCTGAGTCAGCGGGAAAAGCCGCCAGAAGGTGCCGGCATGGACCCAATAGAAGTGGGACGGTGGTCCGCAACATGGGCCGCTGACCCAGCCGCAGCAGCAGTTATTGAACTGCCAGGGATGTGGCAGAGAGAGGCAGTCAAGCAGCTCATAATGTCATTATCCCCATGCCAGAAGTCATGGATAATGGACATGAGAAATGATGCTGGGTACACATACGCCTTAATAGAGTGGAAGGAAGAGACTCCAGAGCAGTTCAGGAGCCAGAGCATACAGGCACCGAATGGCCAGCACTACCAATTGCTGCATGCGCTGCCGCGGAAGGGAGAAGGTTCTCCTATGAAAGCCATTCTATCTCCAAAGAAGGAGGAGCAGAAGGGCGCGGAAAGTCCCGCACCCGCACACACTACTCTTAGTGCAGAACTGTGTGCTGTTCTAGGGGAAATTGTGACCCAGTGCAGAAGAGACCCCGGGGATTACCCAATGTCGGGATACAGGAAACTCCGGATGTTTTCAGGGAGGACACCTGTACCCTCGGGAGAAGAGGGATTTGAAGAGTGGTTAGATGGTGCCACGCAGGCCCTAGAAGAATGGGAGGTCTCAGAAGGCAGAAAGAAGCAAAGGATTGTTGAAAGCCTAAAAGGACCTGCCTTAGAGGCCATACGCAATCTGAAGACCAGTAAAAAGGATTGCACTGCCCAGGACTACATAGACATCCTGGAAGGTGTGTTCGGTGGGACAGAAAAAGTCACAGAACTTACCTATCAACTGGAACACTGTTACCAGAAGACAGGGGAGAAGCTGTCAGAGTACATGGGACGCATAGACAAGATCCTGCATAGGATTATCCTGAAGAAGGGGATAGATCCAGGGAAGGTAGATGAAGCCCGTGCCCAGCAGGTGATGAGGGGAGCCCAACCCTTGGACCCTGTCGCACTAATTCTACGCACCCGGCAGGATGGGAAGAGCCTGGACTACCCTGACCTCATCCGAATGGTCAGAGAAGAAGAGGCCATGTTGGAAGAGAAAAGGGAGAAGCAGGTGATGGGGTCTACAAAGTCTACAGTGGCCACGGTCAGGTCGGCCTTAACCCCTGAAAGAGACACAGAGGTAGATGCCCTGAAGTTGCAGATGTCCCAGATGATGGAGATACTGACGTCTCTAGTGGCGAAAGAGACGCCCAGTCCCAAGAAGGAAACAAGCAGGAGGGAATTGTTTCCAGCTGTTCCAGCACCAGCATCCCCTCTTGACTACAGTGAGATGATTTGCTTTAATTGTGGAGGAATTGGTCATATTGCAGCTGTATGTTCCAGTCCCAAGAAGAAGAAGGCAGAAAGCCGCCAGCCGGCGGGAAACGCCAAAGGGCCCCGGTGAAGGAGTCAACCGGGTGCCCATCACCTTCAGTGAGCTCCAAGAAGCACAACAAGAAGAGAAAGCGAGGAGACCAAACCCCTCAGAAGGGGCCCAGGGATCCTCAACCAAGGTGCACTCCAGAGAAAGGGGGCAAGACCCCTCCGGAGAGACACAGCACCCCCAAGCGTGAACCCTTACAAGTGAGAGATAACAATGTCCCTCAACGGGTTCATACTCCCACTAAGAGGGAGAAAATCAATGCATATCAGGCTCAAGAAAGGAGCAAGTGCAAATCAAGTGCTGGTAAAGCAAAGAGTCCAAAGAAGAGGACAGCATCAACTAGGCCCTACCCAGAAGAGCTAGTTGGTCCATCCCCTACTGTACCCATCCAAGTGGAAGGAGTGTACACGAAGGCCCTTCTAGACACTGGAGCACAAGTGACCCTGTTGTACAGGGACTTCTATGACAGATACCTGAGTCATCTGCCTATACAGAAGATAGAAGAGTTGGAGATAAGGGGATTGGGAACTCAGAGTTTCCCCTATGATGGATACTTACCCATCAGATTGACGTTTGACCCATCCGTAGCTGGGAAGTCTGAAGTGTTCGACACCTTAGCAGTGGTGTGTCCCCGCCCACCAGGAACCAGCAAGACGTCCCTGATCATAGGGACGAACACGGACCTAGTCAGAAGGCTTCTGACCCCCCTGGTGAAGAAAGAGAATCTTTCAACTCCCAAGATCCATCCCATGCTGAAGGCAGCCTATCAGCGGTTGGTCCTAGAGCAGAAGACCCCAAGTGAGGGGATAGGAAGGGTATGGAGGCTTGGAAAAGAAGGAGCAGTGTTACAGCCTGGAGAGGTGACCTGCATGAGAGCCACGGTGAAACTTACTTGGGAGCAGCCTGGCCCCTTTGTAATGTTGGAACCTGACCCAATGGAGGGTCACTCAGGTCTGGAAGTGATACCAGAAGTAATTTCACTGAAGGACCTGAAGAAGGCTAGAGGAAGAGTCCCTGTCAGTGTGAGGAACCCCACGGAGCGGCCCGTGGAGATCCCTGCCAGGATGCTTCTGGGACAGGTGAGTCCTGCTGTCCCAGTTGGCTGGTCAGAAGTGAAGGGGACGGGTGAAGGAGAAGATGTTTGGAAGAAACTCTCCATGGAAAACCCTAACCTACCTGGAGCTTGGAAAGAGAGAGCCAAGGCCCAGCTGACCAGATGGGAGAAGATTTTCTCTAAAGATGAGTTTGATGTGGGGTGTGCGAGGAGTGCCACCCATCGAATCCGCATGCAAGAGGACAAGCCATTCAGAGAGAGAGTGAGGCGAGTCCCGCTAGCAGATCTGGAGGATCTGAGGGAGCAGCTTGCGGAATTGAAGAAGACGGGAGTGATTAGGGAGTCCAGAAGCCCATACGCCTCCCCAATTGTGGTAGTCAGGAAGAAGAATGGGTCATTGAGACTCTGCATTGACTACAGAACTCTCAACAGGAGGACCATTCCTGACCAGTACACCACGCCAAGGATAGAAGATGCCTTGCAGAGTTTATCTGGAGCTAAGTGGTTCAGTGTGATGGACCTCAAGAGTGGGTATTACCAGATCCCCATGCATCCAGAAGATAGAGAAAAGACTGCCTTCATAACCCCAGTGGGATTCTTTGAGTTCAACAGGATGCCCCAGGGCCTATCTGGAGCTCCTGCTACGTTTCAACGCCTAATGGAAAGGACTGTTGGAGACATGAACCTCATAGAAGTCCTTGTGTATCTGGACGATGTCATTGTCTTTGGAAAGACTTTAGAAGAACATGAAGCCAGATTGGAGAAAGTACTGAAGAGGCTCAGTGAAGAGGGACTTAAACTTTCTCCAGAGAAGTGTCGGTTCTATCAGTCTTCTGTGAACTATCTGGGACACATAGTGTCTGAAAAAGGAGTGTCTACAGACCCTGAGAAGCTGGAGGCAGTTACTTCGTGGCCAAGGCCCACAACAGTTACAGAACTTCGGTCTTTCTTGGGGTTCTGCTCCTACTACCGCAGGTTTGTGGATGGATTTGCCCGCATTGCCAAACCCCTCAACGAGCTGCTGAAGACAGAAGGAGAGGAGGATGGAATGGGGCCTAGGAGGTCCAGTGAGTCGGTCCAAGACCAGTGGAACTCAAGGTGTGAAGAGGCTTTCAGAACCTTGAAGAGAAGTCTCACCACAGCCCCAGTTTTGGCCTACGCTGATCCCACTAGACCCTATGAGCTACATGTTGATGCCAGCCATGAGGGCCTAGGTGGAGTACTCTACCAGGAGTATGAAGACCAGCTACGACCAGTGGCCTATGTGAGCCGGAGCCTGACCCCCTCCGAGAAGAACTATCCCACCCACAAGTTGGAGTTCTTAGCCCTCAAATGGGCAGTTGTTGACAAGTTGAGAGACTACTTGTATGGGGCCGAGTTTACTGTAAAGACAGATAACAACCCCTTGACTTATCTATTCACCACCGCCAAGCTGGATGCAACTGGACACAGATGGTTGGCGGCGTTGTCTGGATTCAATTTCAGTCTCAAGTACAGACCAGGGGCTGGAAATAGGGATGCAGATGCCCTGTCCCGAAGATCCCATGTCATGGTCGATGACTGGGAAGACTGGACCCAAGTGGCACCAGATGGAGTGCGAGCCCTTTGTCAGGGGGCTGAACTCCAAGCCAGAGGAGGATCCAGAGCTGAAGAGATAGGAGTTACCACAGTGGGAGTCCCAAAGTGTTACTGTGGGGTAACTCAACTGGCAGAAGAGTGTCTGCCGAAGCTGTCCAAGAAGGAGCTAAGGTGTGACCAATTGGAAGATCCCATGGGGAAATTGGTCCTGGAAGCCCTGGAAGACAAGAGTCCAGAGGGACTTCGCCTTCACCCTTCTAAAGAAGCTCGCTTACTGAGGAGAGAGTTGGACAAGTTACAGGTGCATCAGGGGGTAGTCTACCGAAGGGGCCCCTCTGATGGACCAGAAGACAAGTGGCAGTTGTTTCTCCCGGAAAAGCATCGAGAGACTGTGCTGATTGCCTTACATGACCAGCATGGTCACTTGGGAGCAGAGAGAACCTTCCAACTTGTCAGAGACCGGTTTTACTGGCCCTGCATGAGGGCCGAAGTGGAGGAGTATTGCCATTCCTGTGCAAGATGCATTCAGAGGAAGACTTTACCCCATCAAGCTGCCCCAATGGGCCACCTACAGAGTGAAGGCCCAATGGATCTGGTATGCATTGATTTTCTCTGCCTTGAACCCGATTTGAGCGGATTGGGAAATGTTCTGGTGGTAACCGACCATTTCACTCGTTATGCTCAGGCTTTCCCAACCAAGGACCAGAAGGCCTCTACAGTAGCCAAGGTACTCTTGGAGAAGTACTTTGTTCACTATGGACTGCCACAGAGAATCCATTCAGACCAAGGAAGGGACTTTGAGAGTCGCCTGATCAGGAAGCTACTAGATTCTCTGGGAGTAGAGAAGACTAGAACTACACCATATCACCCTCAAGGTGATGCCCAGCCTGAAAGGTTCAACAGGACCCTATTGAACATGTTGGGAACTTTGGAAACAGAGAAGAAGCAACATTGGAGTCAACACATTTCAGCTCTGGTGCATGCCTACAACTGCACCACAAGTGATGTGACAGGTTTTTCCCCTTACCGACTTATGTTTGGGAGAGAAGCAAGATTGCCAGTGGACTTGGCATTCGGCATTTCCTTGGACCATGCCTCTGAAGCCTCCCACAAAGGATATGTGGACAGACTGAGGCGCAGTCTGAAGATAGCTTATGAAAAAGCTCAAGCGGCCTCTGACCAGAGAGGGGCCCGAAACAAGAGAAACTTTGATTTGAAAGTTAGAGTACAGGACCTACAGCCTGGGGACCGTGTACTGTTACGCAACCTAGGGATCCCTGGGAAACACAAGATTGCTGATAGATGGAGATCAGAGCCATATATCATCTGTAGAAAACTTCCAGGATTGCCTGTCTACAAGTTGAAGCCAGAAGGAAGATTGGGGCCTTTGAAGACCTGGCATAGGAATCATTTGCTCCCACTCACTGAAGCAGTCAGAATGCCTCCAGTAAGAGATGTACCTGAATCTGTTTCCATTCTGGATACCCCCAGGCCTAATACTAGGTCTCAGACCTCCCAAGTTAGGGGTGGTGAGGACCCCCAACCTGAGGAAGAAAGAGGAGAACTTGAATGGCTATGGCCTTCCTCAACTCCAGGAAATTCTGCCATAGATCTTCCACCTACTGAAGATGTGGAAGAGAACACATTGAACCCAGAAGCCACAGAGTTTGTGCCATTCAGTGATGTGCCTGAGTGCTGGGAAGATATCCCTGGTCTCTACCCAGAACAAGAAGAAGATGTTCCAGAACCAGAGATGTTGCCAGAATGTGTTCCTGAAGAAGTTCCAAGAGAACAGAGAGCTCGCAGAGTTGTGAAGCCTCCCAAGAAGTTAACTTACCCCAAGATGGGAGAAAGTTCAGAGGACTCTGTTACTACAGCAAGGAGAAGTGCTGAAAGCCCTGACCCTTCCGCTGTTCATTTAGTGGAGGGCAACCCCAGCTCACTCTCTGGCACAGTTAAACAGGTCGCCCACACTGAAGTGACCTGTAGACAGGACAGCTCCCCATCTCATGCCAATTGGTGGGAAGCTCCTCTGTCCAAATTATGTGAAAATGTTGTTCCCGAGAAAGTTTGTAGTTTGAACACTATCTTTGGGGACCAAAGATTCAAAGTGGGGGGAGTGTGTAGCGGGGTTCTACCCCTTTTTCTGGTAGAGACTACATCTCCCATGATTCCCCAGGCCCCCGGGCTGCTGACTTCCGCCCGGGAGGCTGCTGGGGGAGAAGATAAAAGGGAAGAGCGGAGACCGCCTCTTCCTCTTGGGACACTTCCTCTTCTGAGGCCTGACAGGACTGGCCTGCCTCTGCTGACAGAGCGTGTGACGCGGAGACTGCAGCCAGCAGAGACACCTGTGCGGACCGGAGCTGAAGGCCTGAAGCCTGGGCCTTGCAGCCGATGGAGTGAGACTCTCACCCCTCACTTTCCACAGCAGCGGAGCGGAGACTTCCCCTTACTGTCGGTCGGACGGAGCTGATGACCGGAGTGCAGGGCTGTGACTGAGGAGACCGGACGCCGCCATTGAAGAGACCAGAGCCGCCATTAGAGGGACCGGATCGGAGGACGGTACCCCAAGGATTGGTGAGAGAGCCGGAAGGCTCAATCCTGCATTGACACACACGTTTTATGCCTATTGAACTGCCAGGCGCAATTTACCTCAGAGCAGCAATGTTACTTTTTGTGGATTACAAATGACACCATTTAAAGCTACATGTGCACCACCTCTACAGATTTATTGCCGGTGAAGAACACTGTACTAGTACAAGGACTGAGCTCTATTGCTAGGGATCAGGCCTGGTCCGTTAGGTAGGCGCAGATAGATTTAATGCACCTCAGGGGTGCATAGCAGACGGTCGCCACACTTGGCGCTCCGTTTCCCCATTGTTAGATTGATATACCTGTGTACATGTTAAAGTGCATATTGCAGGGACCTGCTAAAGTATTGTAAGATATATGTTTAAATGCATGTTGCTGTTCTTTTTCCTTACTGACAAAAGTAAAGCCAGTTATTCTTATCTCAGCAGTCTGCTTGTGAGTTCATACCAATTACACTTAGAGTATAAGCTAAGTTTTATGTGCATAGGGACGTACCCCTTTACTAACTGTGCCAGAGCGGGTAGAGCCAAATTGCCGGGGGTTGGTGGAGCTGTACTCAGGGACCCAAAACAAACCAGCGGCTCTCTTAACTGGGGGTAGCGCTACATATATATATATATATATATAGTATATATATATATGTATATGCATATATATATATATATATATCAAACTAGCAATGGGGAAACGGAGCGCCAAGTGTGGTGACCGTCTGCTATGCACCCCTGAGGTGCAATAAATCTATCTGCGCCTACCTAATGGACCAGGCCTGATCCCTAGCAATAGAGCTCAGTCCTTGTACTAGTACATTGTTCTTCACCGGCAATAAATCTGTAGAGGGGGTGCACATGTAGCTTTAAATGGTATCTTTGTAATCCACAGAAAGTAACATTTGCTGCTCTGAGGTAAATTGCGCCTAGGCAGTTCAATAGGCATAAAACGTGTGTGTCAATGCCGCCTTCCGGCTCTCTCACCAATCCTTGTGTACCGTCCTCCTCGCTCCGGTCCCTCTAATGGCGGCTCTGGTCTCTCTAATGGCGGCGTCCGGTCTCCTCAGTCACAGCCCCTGCGTTCCGCTCATCAGCTCCGTCCGACCGACTGTAGGGGGAAGTCTCCGCTCCGCTGCTGTGGACTCTGAGGGGTGAGAGTCTCACTCCATCTGCTGCAAGGCCCAGGCTTCAGACCTTCAGCTCCGGTCCGCACAGGTGTCTCTGCTGGCTGTCGTCTCCGCGTCACAAGCTCTGTCAGCAGAGGCAGGCCAGTCCTGTCAGGCCTCAGAAGAGGAAGTGTCCCAAGAGAAAGAGGCGGTCTCCGCTCTTCCTTTATATAACCTCCCCCAGCAGCCTCTCGGGCGGAAACAAGCAGCCCGGGAGCCTGGGGAATTATGGGGGATGTAGTCTCTTCCCCTAAAAGGGGTAGAACCCCGCTACACACTCCCCCCACTTTGAATCTTTGGTCCCCAAAGACAGTGTTCAAACTACAAACTCTCTCGGGAACAACATTTTCACATAACTTGGACAGGGGAGCCTCCCACCAATTGGCATAAGATGGGGAGCTGTCCTGTCTACAGGTCACTTCAGTGTGGGCGACCTGCTTAACTGTGCCAGAGAGTGAGCTGGGGTTGCCCTCCACTAAATGAACAGCGGAAGGGTCAGGGCTTTCAGCACTTCTCCTTGCTGTGGTAACAGAGTCCTCTGAACTTTCTCCCATCTTGGGGTAAGTTAACTTCTTGGGAGGCTTCACAACTCGTCGAGCTCTCTGCTCTCTTGCGACTTCTTCAGGAACACATTCTGGCGACATCACTGGGTCTGGAACATCCACTTCTTCTTCGGAGTACAGACCAGGGATATCTTCCCAGCACTCAGGCACAACACTGAATGGCACAAACTCTGTGGCTTCTGGGTTCAATGTGTTATCTTCCACATCTTCAGTAGGTGGAAGATCTATGGCAGAACTTCCTGGGGTTGAGGAAGGCCATAGCCATTCAAGTTCTCCTCTTTCTTCTTCTTCCAGTTGGGGGTCCTGTCCATCCCTAACTTGGGATGTTTGAGACCTAGTGTTAGGCCTGGGGGTATCCAGAATGGAAACAGAGTCAGGTACGTCTCTTGCTGGAGGCATTCTGACTGCTTCAGTGAGTGGGAGCAAATGATTCCTATGCCAGGTCTTCAAAGGCCCCAACCTTCCTTCTGGTTTTAACTTGTAGACAGGCAATCCTGGAAGTTTTCTACAGATGATATATGGCTCTGATCTCCATCTATCAGCAATCTTGTGCTTCCCAGGGATCCCTAAATTGCGTAACAGTACACGGTCCCCAGGCTGTAGGTCCTGTACTCTAACTTTCAAATCAAAGTTCCTCTTATTTCGGGCCCCTCTCTGGTCAGAGGCCGCTTGAGCTTTTTCATAAGCTATCTTCAGACTGCGCCTCAGTCTGTCCACATATCCTTTGTGGGAGGCAGCAGAGGCATGGTCTAAGGAAATGCCAAAGGCCAAATCCACTGGCAATCTTGCTTCTCTCCCAAACATAAGTCGGTAAGGGGAGAAACCTGTCACATCACTTGTGGTGCAGTTGTAGGCATGCACCAGAGCTGAAATGTGTTGACTCCAATGTTGCTTCTTCTCTGTCTCCAACGTTCCCAACATGTTCAATAGGGTCCTGTTGAACCTTTCAGGCTGGGCATCACCTTGAGGGTGATATGGTGTAGTTCTAGTCTTCTCTACTCCCAGAGAATCTAGTAACTTCCTGATCAGGCGACTCTCAAAGTCCCTTCCTTGGTCTGAATGGATTCTCTGTGGCAGTCCATAGTGAACAAAATACTTCTCCAATAGTACCTTGGCTACTGTAGAGGCCTTCTGGTCCTTGGTTGGGAAGGCCTGAGCATAACGAGTGAAATGGTCGGTTACCACCAGAACATTTCCCAATCCACTCAAATCGGGTTCAAGGCAGAGAAAATCAATGCATACCAGATCCATTGGGCCTTGACTTTGCAGGTGGCCCATTGGGGCAGCTTGATGGGGTAAAGTCTTCCTCTGAATGCATCTTGCACAGGAATGGCAATACTCCTCCACTTCGGCCCTCATGCAGGGCCAATAAAACCGGTCTCTGACAAGTTGGAAGGTTCTCTCCGCTCCCAAGTGGCCATGCTGGTCATGTAGGGCAATCAGCACAGTCTCTCGATGCTTTTCGGGGAGAAACAACTGCCACTTGTCTTCTGGGCTATCAGAGGGGCCCCTTCGGTAGACTACCCCCTGATGCACCTGTAACTTGTCCAACTCTCTCCTCAGTAGGCGAGCTTCTTTGGAAGGGTGAAGGCGAAGTCCCTCTGGACTCTGGTCTTCCAGGGCTTCCAGGACCAATTTCCCCATGGGGTCTTCCAATTGGTCACACCTTAACTCCTTCTTGGACAGCTTTGATAGGCACTCTTCTTCTAGTTGAGTTACCCCACAGTAACACTTTGGGACTCCCACTGTGGTAACTCCTATCTCTTCAGCTCTGGATCCTCCTCTGGCTTGAAGTTCGGCCCCCTGACAAAGGGCTCGCACTCCTTCTGGTGCCACTTGGGTCCAGTCCTCCCAATCGTCGACCATGACATGGGATCTTCGGGACAGGGCATCTGCATCCCTATTTCCAGCCCCTGGTCTGTACTTGAGGCTGAAATTGAATCCAGACAACGCCGCCAACCATCTGTGTCCAGTTGCATCCAGCTTGGCGGTGGTGAATAGATAGGTCAAGGGGTTGTTATCTGTTTTCACAGTAAACTCGGCCCCATACAAATAGTCTCTCAATTTGTCGTCAACTGCCCATTTGAGGGCTAAGAACTCCAACTTGTGGGTGGGATAGTTCTTCTCGGAGGGGGTCAGGCTCCGGCTCACATAGGCCACTGGTCGTAGCTGATCTTCATACTCCTGGTAGAGTACTCCACCTAGGCCTTCATGGCTGGCATCAACATGTAGCTCATATGGTCTAGTGGGGTCAGCGTAGGCCAAAACTGGGGCTGTGGTGAGACTTCTCTTCAAGGTTCTGAAAGCCTCTTCACACCTTGAGTTCCATTGGTCTTGGACTGATTCACCGGACCTCCTAGGCCCCAATCCATCTTCCTCTCCTTCTGTCTTGAGCAGCTCGTTGAGGGGTTTGGCAATGCGGGCAAACCCATCCACAAACCTGCGGTAGTAGGAGCAGAACCCCAAGAAAGACCGAAGTTCTGTAACTGTTGTGGGTCTTGGCCACGAAGTAACTGCCTCCAACTTCTCAGGGTCTGTAGCCACTCCTTGCTCAGACACTATGTGTCCCAGATAGTTCACAGAAGACTGATAGAACCGACACTTCTCGGGAGAAAGTTTGAGTCCCTCTTCACTGAGCCTCTTCAGTACTTTCTCCAATCTGGCTTCATGTTCTTCCAAAGTCTTTCCAAAGACAATGACATCGTCCAGATACACAAGGACTTCTATGAGGTTCATGTCTCCAACAGTCCTTTCCATTAGGCGCTGAAACGTAGCAGGAGCTCCAGATAGGCCCTGAGGCATCCTGTTGAACTCAAAGAATCCTACTGGGGTTATGAAGGCAGTCTTTTCTCTATCTTCTGGATGCATGGGGATTCGGTAATACCCACTTTTGAGGTCCATCACACTGAACCACTTAGCTCCAGATAAACTCTGTAAGGCATCTTCTATCCTTGGCGTGGTGTACTGGTCAGGAATGGTCCTCCTGTTGAGAGTTCTGTAGTCAATGCACAGTCTCAATGATCCATTCTTCTTTCTGACTACCACAATTGGGGAGGCATAGGGGCTCCTGGACTCCCTAATCACTCCGTCTTCTTCAGTTCCGCAAGCTGCTCCCTCAGATCCTCCAGATCTGCTAGCGGGACTCGCCTCACTCTCTCTCTGAATGGCTTGTCCTCTTGCATGCGGATTCGATGGGTGGCACTCTTCGCACACCCCACATCAAACTCATCTTTAGAGAAAATCTTCTCCCATCTGGTCAGCTGGGCCTTGGCTCTCTCTTTCCAAGCTTCAGGTAGGTTTGGGTTTTCCATGGAGAGTTTCTTCCAAACATCTCCTCCTTCACCCGTCCCCTTCACTTCTGACCAGCCAACTGGGACAGCAGGACTCACCTGTCCCAGAAGCATCCTGGCAGGGATCTCCACGGGCTGCTCCGTGGGGTTCCTCACACTGACAGGGACTCTTCCTCTGGCCTTCCTCAGGTCCTTCAATGAGATTACTTCTGGTATCACCTCCAGACCTGAGTGACCCTCCATTGGGTCAGGTTCCAACATCACAAAGGGGCCAGGCTGCTCCCAAGTAAGTTTCACCGTGGCTCTCATGCAGGTCACCTCTCCAGGCTGTAACACTGCTCCTTCTTTTCCAAGCCTCCATACCCTTCCTATCCCCTCACTTGGGGTCTTCTGCTCTAGGACCAACCGCTGGTAGGCTGCCTTCAGCATGGGATGGATCTTGGGAGTTGAAAGATTCTCTTTCTTCACCAGGGGGGTCAGAAGCCTTCTGACTAGGTCCGTGTTCGTCCCTATGATCAGGGACGTCTTGCTGGTTCCTGGTGGGCGGGGACACACCACTGCTAAGGTGTCAAACACTTCAGACTTCCCAGCTACGGATGGGTCAAACGTCAACCGTATGGGTAGGTATCCATCATAGGGGAAACTCTGAGTTCCCAATCCCCTTATCTCCAACTCTTCTATCTTCTGTATTGGCAGATGACTCAGGTATCTGTCATAGAAGTCCCTGTACAACAGGGTCACTTGTGCTCCAGTGTCCAGGAGGGCCTTCGTGTACACCCCTTCCACCTGGATGGGTACAGTAGGGGATGGACCAACTAGCTCTTCTGGGTAGGGCCGAGTTGATGCTGTCCTCTTCTTTGGACTCTTTTCTTTACCAGCACTGGATTTGCGCTTGATCCTTTCTTGAGCCTGGTATGCATTAATTTTCTCCCTCTTAGTGGGAGTGTGAACCCGTTGAGGGACATTGTTATCTCTCACTTGCAAGGGTTGTTGCTTTGGGGTGCTGTGTCTCTTCAGAGGGGTCTTGCCCCCTTTCTCTGGAGTGCACCTTGGTTGAGGATCCCTGGGCCCCTTCCGAGGGGTTTGATCTCCTCGCTTTCTCTTCCTGTTGTGCTTCTTGGAGCTCACTGAAGGTGATGGGCACCCGGTTGACTCCTTCACCGGGGCCCTTTGGCGTTTCCCGCCGGCTGGCGGCTTTCTGCCTTCTTCTTCTTGGGACTGGAACATACAGCTGCAATATGACCAATTCCTCCACAATTAAAGCAAATCATCTCACCGTAGTCAGGTGGGGATGCTGGTGCTGGAACAGCTGGAAACAATTCCCTCCTGCTTGTTTCTTTCTTGGGACTGGGCGTCTCTTTCGCCACTAGAGATGTCAGTATCTCCATCATCTGGGACATCTGCAACTTTAGGGCATCTACCTCTGTGTCTCTTTCAGGGGTTAAGGCCGACCTGACCGTGGCCACTGGAAGCTTTGTAGACCCCATCACCTGCTTCTCCCTTTTCTCTTCCAACATGGCCTCTTCTTCTCTGACCATTCGGATGAGGTCAGGGTAGTCCAGGCTCTTCCCATCCTGCCGGGTGCGTAGAATTAGTGCGACAGGGTCCAGGGGTTGGGCTCCCCTCATCACCTGCTGGGCACGGGCTTCATCTACCTTCCCTGGATCTATCCCCTTCTTCAGGATAATCCTATGCAGGATCTTGTCTATGCGTCCCATGTACTCTGACAGCTTCTCCCCTGTCTTCTGGTAACAGTGTTCCAGTTGATAGGTAAGTTCTGTGACTTTTTCTGTCCCACCAAACACACCTTCCAGGATGTCTATGTAGTCCTGGGCAGTGCAATCCTTTTTGCTTGTCTTCAGATTGCGTATGGCCTCTAAGGCAGGTCCCTTTAGGCTCTCAACAATCCTTTGCTTCTTTCTGCCTTCTGAGACCTCCCATTCTTCTAGGGCCTGCGTGGCACCATCTAACCACTCTTCAAATCCCTCTTCTCCCGAGGGTACAGGGGTCCTCCCTGAGAACATCCGGAGTTTCCTGTATCCCGACATTGGGTAATCCCCGGGGTCTCTTCTGCACTGGGTTACAATCTCCCCTAGGACAGCACACAGTTCTGCACTAAGGGTAGTCTGTGTGTGTGCGGGACTTTCCGCGCCCTTCTGCTCTTCCTTCTTAGGGGATAGAATGGCTTTCATAGGAGAACAGTCTCCCTTGTGCGGCAGCGCATGCAGCAATTGATAGGCCTGACCATTCGGTGCCTGTATGCTTTGGCTCCTGAACTGCTCTGGAGTCTCTTCCTTCCATTCTATTAAGGCGTATGTAAACCCAGCATCATTTCTCATGTCCATTATCCATGACTTTTGGCACGGGGATAGGGACATTATGAGCTGCTTGACCGCCTCTCTCTGCCACATCCCTGGCAGTTCAATAACTGCTGCTGCGGCTGGGTCAGCGGCCCACGTTGCGGACCACCGTCCCACTTCTATTGGGTCCATGCCGGCACCTTCTGGCGGCTTTTCCCGCTGACTCAGGATCCCGGATTATGAGCCCCCACGTGAAGCGCTACCCCCAGTTAAGAGAGCCGCTGGTTTGTTTTGGGTCCCTGAGTACAGCTCCACCAACCCCCGGCAATTTGGCTCTACCCACTCTGGCACAGTTAGTATAGGGGTATGTATCTAGGCACATAAAACATATCTTATACTCTAAGTGCAATTGGTATGAACTCACAAGCAGACTGCTGAAATAAGAATAACTGGCTTTACTTTTGTCAGTAAGGGCAAGAAATAGCAACATGCATTTGAACATATGACTTACAATACTTTGGCAGGTCCCTGCAATATGCACTTTAACATGTACACAGGTATATCAAACTAGCAATGGGGAAACGGAGCGCCAAGTGTGGCGACCGTCTGCTATGCACCCCTGAGGTGTAATAAATCTATCTGCGCCTACCTAATGGACCAGGCCTGATCCCTAGCAATAGAGCTCAGTCCTTGTACTAGTACAGTGTTCTTCACCGGCAATAAATCTGTAGAGGTGGTGCACATGTAGCTTTAAATGGTATCTTTGTAATCCACAAAAGTAACATTGCTGCTCTGAGGTAAATTGCGCCTAGGCAGTTCAATAGGCATAAAACGTGTGTATCAATGCAGGAATGAGCCTTCCGGCTCTCTCACCAATCCTGGGGTACCGTCCTCAGCTCCGGTCCTCTAATGGCGGCTCTGGTCTCTCTAATGGCGGCGTCCGGTCTCCTCAGTCACAGCCCCTGCGTTCCGGTCATCAGCTCCGTCCGACCGACTGTAGGGGGAAGTCTCCGCTCCGCTGCTGTGGACTCTGAGGGGTGAGAGTCTCACTCCATCTGCTGCAAGGCCCAGGCTTCAGGCCTTCAGCTCCGGTCCGCACAGGTGTCTCTGCTGGCTGTCGTCTCCGCGTCACAAGCTCTGTCAGCAGAGGCAGGCCAGTCCTGTCAGGCCTCAGAAGAGGAAGTGTCCCAAGAGGAAGAGGCGGTCTCCGCTCTTCCTTTATATAACCTCCCCCAGCAGCCTCTCGGGCGGAAACAAGCAGCCCGGGAGCCTGGGGAATTATGGGGGATGTAGTCTCTTCCCCTAAAAGGGGTAGAACCCCGCTATTTCTTTTTTTTTTTTTCTTTTCCCATGGTGCCTCTTTCCTCACATCCCCTCCAACACTTAGCTGATGTATCCGTCTGATATTTGCTTAGCTTGTCAGGGGTCCTATACCATCTGGCCATAAGCTTAAAATTCATTTCAGCGGTCTTAGAGTCCGTTGCTGAACCGTGGGCTAATTTTAATATTTTCTTAACTGTGTCTAATTCTAATTGTGAACCCAGTTCCCTCTCCCATTTCCTGAGGTATGGGGGTACCTCCGGCCTGTCCTGCTCCAAAAGTAGTTTATAAATTTTCGAAATTCTTTTTTTGGAGTTCTCTGCCGTGAAGATTTTTTCCAGTTTTGTCAGATCGTTGATGTCCCTTAATGGCCCTGGAAGCGAACTGACGAAGTGACTTAACTGGAGATACCGCCATACGTCTATGGAAAACAACTCACCTTTAATCTGTAACTCCTGTAGTGACAGTATTTTCCCATTGCTAATAATTTCTCCTAAACTTGTGCTATCCTTTGTGATCCAATCCCCGCTTACCTCTTTTCTCCCAGGGGGGAAGAAGGGGTTGTCCTTAAGTGTAATTAAAGGTGAATTGTATGCTTTATTAAAAGTTTTATACGTCTTATCCCAAATTTTGAGTGTATTCCGTGTAATTGTGTGCGTTTTTTCACCCAGTGGTCTACATTTTGGGGGATTCCAAACAATCTTCCCCAATTTTACTTCACATAGTGATTCCTCCAAGCCAACCCATCTTTTAACATTGTGTGATTTAATCCATTCTGGTATTCTAAGTAGTGCTATAGCGTGATAATATCCCTCAATATCCGGGACTGCTAGGCCACCTAAGTTCTTATTTTGTTTTAGGATTTGTAGGGAGATTCTGTGTTTTTTGTGCTTCCACACAAAGTTCATAATCAATGCTCTTAATTTTCCTAGGTACTGTTTTGGGAGGGGGAGTGGGAGCATCTGGAGTTTATACGTAATAATCGGCAATATCATCATCTTGACCGTGTTGACCCTGCCTATCCATGATAGTGCTCTTCCATTGTACTCTTGACATTTGTTTTTGATTTCCTCTAACAGTGGGATAAAGTTTATTTTATACATTTTCCTCGGGTTATTGGCTAGTTCGATACCCAGATATTTTATCTGTTTTTTCCAGGCGTAACTCACTTCTTTCTGTAAATTCTGTTTTTCAGTATTATTGAGGTTAATGTTTAAAATAAAGGTTTTTGAGGTATTAATTCTAAAATTTGTTAATTCGCCGTACTTAGCCATGATTTTTAGAAGGTTGGGGATTGACTTCTGCGGTGATCCGACATAGAAAAGAACATCGTCTGTGAAGGCGGCAAGTTTATGTTCCTC
This sequence comes from Lithobates sylvaticus, assembly GCA_028564925.1. Taxonomy (NCBI): domain Eukaryota; kingdom Metazoa; phylum Chordata; class Amphibia; order Anura; family Ranidae; genus Lithobates; species Lithobates sylvaticus. The sequence continues at coordinate 61,309,754 of CM053037.1, read as the reverse complement.
ACTGCCAACTCCACATCCTTCTACTCCCTCACTACCTCGGATTGTGGACAGCAGGGGTTCCAGGGACAAGACGAAGAGGAGAGGGGATAGCGGACATCCTTGCCTGGTCCCATTGTGCATCTCGAACATAGACGAGACTATCCCGTTTATTCTTATGTTTGCTTTGGGATGGGCGTAAAGGACTTTAATTTTTTGTATAATCTTGGGGCCAAACCCCATTCTTTGTAACGTTTTGAACATGAACCCCCAGTCTACTCTGTCAAAAGCTTTTTCTGCATCAATTGAGAGCAGTAGACTGGGGGTTCTCATAATCCTCATCTTCTGCATGACCAATAGTGTCCGAATCCCATTATCTCTCCCCTCCCTGCCAGAGATAAAGCCCACTTGGTCCGGATGGATCAGCGTGCTCAAGTGTCCCTTAATTCGCTCGGCCAAGATCTTGGCGTACAGTTTTGTGTCAAAATTAAGTAGTGAGATAGGTCTATAACTTGAGCACACCGATCCATCCTTCCCTTCCTTGAGCAGGACAGTTATCGTCGCCAGAAGTGAGCCCTCGCTCATATCGTACTCTGACCCCAGTCCGTTCATATAGCGCTGTAATCTTGGGACAAGGATTTCTTTGAACGTTTTGTAATATAGAACGGTGAACCCGTCAGGGCCCGGGCTCTTTCCTGAGGGAGAGTTGTTTAGAGCTCTGAGGATTTCGTCCTCTGAGATCGGTCTTTCCAGTGCTTCACTGTCCTCTATATTGAGGGATACCAACCCTGCCCCATCCAAGAAGTCATCTGTTTTCGTGCTGTTTTCGCCCCCTTCGTTGCCGCCCTCCGGGTTTACCGAATAGAGTTCTTCATAATACTTCCTGAAGGTTGCTGCTATTTCTCTAGATACATGTTTAGTCTCCCCATTGTCAGTTTGAATTTTCTCGATAAAATTTCTAGATTTTTTCTTTTGGAGTTTTCTGGCTAGATATTTCCCTGGCTTATTTCCCCATAGGTACTGGTCCTTTGCCATGTTATTGAACGCCTGTCTTGCTTCCTGTTCAGCCAAATCTTTTAACTCCTCCCTCTTTTCCAACAGTTCGAGGTATGTATCATGCACCTGAGCCCCGTCTGTCTTGTGTTTTTGTTCTAGTCTGGTGATCACGGCCGTCAGTTCCTGCGTCTGTCTCATCCTCTCTTTTTTCTGCCAGGCTGCCTTCGCTATGAAGATACCTCTGACAAACGCCTTATGGGAGTCCCAGATAACTGCTTCTGAGACTTCGCCGTTGTCATTAGTTTGGAAAAACCATTCGAGTTCTTTTCGAATGGAGTCTCGTATATCTTTGTCATATAGTAATTCTATATTCAATTTCCACCCACTCGAGGGTTGTTTATATTCTGGAATGCATAAATTCATGGAGGCTGGGGCATGATCTGAAAGGGACATTATTTCTATGCTTGTTTGGGTGATTCTCTCCAATAGTCCATGTTCAACCAAGATATGGTCCAAGCGGGAGTACGTCTGGTGCACGGGGGAAAAGAACGTAAAATCTCTTTTATGGGGGTGCTGGATCCTCCATATATCCACCAGTTGTTCTCCAGAGAGCCTTTTTTTCAGTCTCTTGAGTTGAGCGGTCCCTGTCCCCAGCACCCCAGACGTACTATCCTGGGATGGATCCATTACGAAATTTAAATCCCCCATAAGTATCAAATAACCCTTTTTAAAGGCCCTTAGTTTTGATAAAATTGATTCTAGGTATCTGATGGGTCTTGTGTTGGGGGCGTATATATTGGCTAAAGTGATTTCAGTCCCGCTGAGGGATCCCCTTAAAAAGAGAAACCTCCCCTCCGGGTCCATTTTCCTGTCTTCCAATGTAAAGTTAATGTCTCTGCCGAAACCTATGGCCACCCCTCTTGCCCTGTTTGTAATTGTGTCTCCGTAGTACCATGTTGGATATGATGGCGAGAACAGTCTAACGCCGGAGACAAGCGACAGATGAGTCTCCTGTAGGCAGACTATTCCCGCCCCATATCTCCTGATCTCCTCCAAGACCCGGTGTCGTTTGATGGGGGAGTTCAAACCCTTGACATTATATGTGAGAAACTTAATTTCAGTCTTCATTTCTCCGTTGGGGTGTTTTTACCTTTTCCCTCTGTTCTATTTTGGTAGGTGAGAAGTTTAAAGGCCGATACCCTGTCAGCAGCGGAGGGGACCCCCCTCCCTAACCCATCCCTCCCTCCCCTTTCTACCCACCCCTTCTCCCTCCCCTTCCCATGCCCTCCTACCCCCCCTCCCTCCTTCCTTCCCCCCTCCCCCCTCCCCCTACCCCTCCCCTCTCTGACCCCTTCATGGGTCTCTAGGTCCGTGGGTGTCGTCATCATGCGGCACCCCTGGACGCTAGATTCATGGTGAGGTGGAGTCTAATCCCCGCCCCCCCCTTTTTTCCTTTTTTTCTTTTTCTTCCTTTCCCCCTTTCTCCATTCCTCTCCTTCTTTTTATCTATCATTTTTTCCTCTTTTTTCCCTTCTCCATCCCTCCCCTCCTCTCCGCCCCCCCTCGAATTGCTCCGAAAAATAGAGGAGAATAGGCCGAGTCTTTTGGGGCTGACTGGTAGACTTTTCTACCTACCCCCCCCCCCTCTCCTCCGCCACCGTTTTTAAGTGAGGTCATCTACCCCCTCTTTTTCTTTCCAGCCGGGTAACTCCGGAGCTGGGATCCCCAGCTTGGCACAGAAACCCTGGAGCTCCTCCGGGAATCGCAGCTTGGCCACAAGCCCCTCTTTTAGGCCAATTAGGCAGGGTGGAAAGCCCCAGTTGTACTTAATGTTTTCCTTCCTGAGAATTTCTAATAGGGGTTTTTGAAATCTTCTTCTCTCCAGGGTACGGGCCGAAAGGTCGGCATATACTTGTATGTCTGTGTCTTCATACCTCAGTGGTGTATTGCCCCTGATTTTGCCCCAAATGTCCTCTTTCTCTTTAAAGTGGAAAAATCTAATGATTATATCTCGCGGTCTGTCGGGACCCGACCTCTCAGGTCTGCCCACTCGGTGGGTTCTTTCGATTTCGGGGAACTGGTCTTGATTTTTACCACTAATTGGGCCAAGAATAGAAAAGATTTTTTTCCCAAGATCTTCCCCTCTTTGTTCGGGGACCCCGCGTAGTCTCAGATTTAGCCTTCTGTCCCTGTTCTCTTGTTCTTCAATTTTGTATGCAGTGTCTCTCTGATTAAGTTGGGATTTTTTCAGTAGGGCTTTTAGGTTTAAAATTTCCTGGTCAGTAATATCTGCTCTGGTTTCAACCGTCTCTACCCTGGAAAGTAGGTGGCCCATATCCTCTCTGAGATTATTGATTTCTAGTTTAATAGCGTTTTCTAGGCGCAACAGCATAACCTCCATTTCCGTTTTGTTGGGGACGTGAGTTCCTGCCTGTTGATCCTCGGTCCGACTCATGTCGGTCTCACTCTCTATGGTATAGTCAGCTCTTGACTGATTGTTGACGCCTTCCGCTCCTTCGCTTCTCTCCAGGCTGACCCCCACCTGAGATGCGGGCCCTGTGGTTTTTGGGCTGGCTCCTTGTCTAAGATAATGTTTAATCGTGCTCACTTCTCCTTTGGTGCCTTTTGTGGCTCCCTTTTTAGACGATTTGGGTGCGTCCTTGCTCATGGTGCCCTTTCTTATGCCTCTTATTCTCTTCCCCAGTTTTCTTTTTTATTAGGGTTTCCTTATTTCCTTGTTTCCTTTCTCCTCCCCTGTTTCCCAGTGGGGCCCCTTTTATTGGGTTTAGTCTTTAGTGTTTATGTAGATTTGTTCCTAAGCTGTTACGGCCTTGGTGGGTGCAGTTATAAGAGTGCCAGTTACAGGGTATCAGCAGGAGCAGAAAAAAAAAAAAAAGCCAAGGATCTTGTTTTTAAAATTCTGGTGTCCTGTTTTACGTGGTTCTATTCCAGATCTATGTGTATGGTGTCCATTTGTCCTATCTCTGGATTCTTCCTAGGTGCGCCGTTCCGTGCACTCTAGTGGAAATGAAAGGTACCCAGATTTCGGGAGGCACTTCTCACAGACCCCTTTTCTCTTTCCTTTTTTTTTCTTCTTAAGCCATCAGCTTGCTTGTATAGAGGAGAACCTAGCAAGAGTTTGCTGGCAGCTTAGTGAAACACATATGTGTTTTAAAAGTGTACTGTCTCTAGGTGGGTTGCAACAAACATCCTAAGTGATATTTCCAATATGGTATAATACTTGCAAGTTATTTAAAGATTCTGCTGTACTATTTTAGCATCAAATCGCATCATCACTGAGAGTACCCTTTGTGTTGGAACAGGCAGGATAGTAGGATTACTTGCAGACACAAAAAAGGCAGTTTCACAAACTCCCCTATTTCCCGGTGGGGCCCCTTTTATTGGGTTTAGTCTTTATTGTTCGTGTAGAATTGTTCCTGAACTATTTCGACCTCAGTGAGTGCAGTTATAAAAATGCAAGTTACCGGGTATCCGCAGGCCGGAAGAAGGAAAAAGAAAAAAAGAAAAAAGAAAAAAGGCAAAAGATCTTGTTTTTAACAACTTTGTGACCTGTTTTACGTGGTTCTATGCAAGATCTATGTGTGTAGTGTCAATTTATCCAATCTATGGAATCTTCCTAGATGCACCGTTCCGTGCACTCTAGTGGAAATGAAAGGTACCCAGTTTTCGGGGGGCACTTCTCCTAGACCCCTTTTTCTTTTCTTTTTTTTTCCCCTTTAGCCAACAGCCTGCTTGTGAGGAGGAGGAGGACCTAGCAAACGTTTGCTGGCAGCTTATTGAAACGCATTTGTGTTTTAAAGATGTACTGTCTCTTGGTAGATTGCGACAAACGTCCTTAAGTGATATTTCCAATATAGTGAAATACTTGCGGGATATTCAAAGACTCTGCTGTGCTATTTTAGGATCGAGTCACACCGTCGCTGAGAGTACCATTTGTGTTAAGGCAGACGAAATAGTAGAATTACTAGCAGACACATAAAAGGCAATTTCACAAACTCTCACAGTTTCTATGAGCGCAATCCCTTTTTGATTTCAGGTGGAAACTTTTATCCGTGTTACCCACAGGCATCCAAAGCATCTTGTAATGTTAAATGCTTACCTACGTATATGGCCACAGTTCTTACCAAAATAAACTCTAATGAGATAGCCTCTTCTTTCTGCTTTGTAAGATATTTCGCCTTACTCCTATACACACAAGCATTTTACCTCAGGTTTCTGATCTGCAACTTGCTTTTCAGCCGTTGTGTGGGGCGACGGGCAGGGATGGTTGAACCTTGTTATGCTGCTGGGGAGGCAGGCTCAGGCAGATTCCGGAGCGCGGACAGCGCTGTTTGTAGTTGTTTGTAAGGAGAGGGGAAGAGGAGCAGGGGATGGGAGGGGGAGAGGACCGAGGAAGGGGGAGAACCGGCCGCCCCTCACACACGCCGCTCCTGTATCTGCGGCGAGATCTTCAGTGTGCTGGCGACCTCCACAGCTGCTGAATGAGGGGTCCGGGGGACGAGAACCGCGGCGGGTGCGGGGGATCTTACATGTCTTCTATTTTCTCTCTCTCTCTCTGTCTCGCCGGATGATGTGACGTCGAGGTCACGTGATACGTCGAGGTCACGTGATACGTCCAGGTCAATTTGTGATGATCTTGGTGTAAAAGCTTGCGGGATGTCGGGGCTGACGTCTACAGGAGGAAATGACGCAGCCCCGACATACACACAGAATTTAGCCGGCAGAGGCTCTGCCTGCCGGAATGAACGGGGATCGGGCGCATGCGCAGTAGAGATGTTCACAGAGAAAAACACCTGTAACACGAAAAATATTCAGGTCAGAAAAATGTTATTATTATCAATGGATAGCAATTGACGATGGGCACATTTAATTGGAAAGTGAATTTTTTGACTTTACTTCTACTTTAACATAAAAGCAATCATGTATCATGTAAAATGGGACTGTTCTAGCTTCCACATGATCCAACTATGAATATATGAACTATCAACAAATATTGTCATCTTAAATCATTTATGCTCTCTCTTTTGTTTTTCTGAGTTGATGTGGCCGAATATAGGGATTTATTTTCCCTTATCCTTTCCCCCTTTTCCTGTGTTATATCTCCCTACAGGCTCGAGCCCCCTAGGGGTACTCGTGATATTTAGCCTAGCTATTTAGGTCATGTAAAGGATATCCTTTACCATTAAACCTCTGATGTTAAGCTGTATGGTTCAGCATTAGGCAATATATCACAAGCTCCCTCTGGCGTCCGGACGATTATTTTGTATTTCATGTTATATGTTTGTTATGTCCCTCCAGTATGTGATTACTCGATTTGGTTCAACTTGAACCCGCGAGTAACGTATATAAGCCTAGTCTTATTTTGATATCTAACCAATTAAAGTTT
>CM053037.1:61280202-61302911 GCA_028564925.1 Lithobates sylvaticus | reverse complement strand
CAAATTAAATCTAACAGGATAGAATTTCCCTTCCTAGGGGTAGATTTCCTCTCACTTCCTGTTTTCTCTTTCCATTTGCAAGTAGGAGTCGTTTGTAAGTTGGATGTTTGAAAGTAGGGGCCTGGCGTATATACTCTGCAGAAATTTGCCCTATTAGATGTTGGTGTAGCCACAAGACTGGTGGGCACAGGAATGGGCCCTGCTATGAGTTAATAGATCAAGATTTGTAATTGCATGCACCTGTTGAACAGGGCAGAAAATTGGGGGTGGTGGTGGTGGTGGACGGTGTTGCCACAAGACTGTAAGCTCTCACAGTTACTCTTGGTGGGCGCAGGAATGGGCCCTGCTGTGAGTTATTAGATCAAGATTTGTAATTGCAAGCACCTGATGAACAGGGCAGAAAAATTGGGCCTTTGGCGGTGGTGGTGGACGGTGTTGCCACAAGACTGTAGGCCCTCATAGTTACTCTTGGTGGGCGCAGGAATGGGCCCTGCTGTGAGTTATTAGATCAAGATTTGTAATTGCAAGCACCTGATGAACAGGGCAGAAAAATTGGGCCTTTGGCGGTGGTGGTGGACGGTGTTGCCACAAGACTGTAGGCCCTCACAGTTACTCTTGGTGGGCGCAGGAATGGGCCCTGTTGTGAGTTATTAGATCAAGATTTGTAATTGCAAGCACCTGATGAACAGGGCAGAAAAATTGGGCCTTTGGCGGTGGTGGTGGACGGTGTTGCCACAAGACTGCAGGCCCTCATAGTTACTCTTGGTGGGCGCAGGAATGGGCCCTGCTGTGAACTATTAGATCAAGATTTGTAATTACCCGCCCCTGTTAAACAGGGGCTGAAAAATTGTGCCTTAGGCACTGGTGCTGGTGCCACAACACTGCAACCCCTCACAGAGACTGTACTTGGAGCACAGCAGTCACACGTGTTGCGAAGCATTTTTTTAAAAAATTGGAAGTACACGCCCCTGTTAAACAGGGGCTGAAAAATTGTGCCTTAGGCACTGGTGCTGGTGCCACAACACTGCAACCCGGCCCTCACAGATACTGTACTTGGAGCACAGCAGTCACACGTGTTGCGAAGCATTTTTTTTAAAAAATTGTAAGTACCCGCCCCTGTTAAACAGGGGCTGAAAAATTGTGCCTTAGGCACTGGTGCTGGTGCCACAACACTGCAACCCGGCCCTCACAGATACTGTACTTGGAGCACAGCAGTCACACGTGTTGCGAAGCATTTTTTTTAAAAATTGTAAGTACCCGCCCCTGTTAAACAGGGGCTGAAAAATTGTGCCTTAGGCACTGGTGCTGGTGCCACAACACTGCAACCCGGCCCTCACAGATACTGTACTTGGAGCACAGCAGTCACACGTGTTGCGAAGCATTTTTTTAAAAAATTGTAAGTACCCGCCCCTGTTAAACAGGGGCTGAAAAATTGTGCCTTAGGCACTGGTGCTGGTGCCACAACACTGCAACCCGGCCCTCACAGATACTGTACTTGGAGCACAGCAGTCACACGTGTTGCGAAGCATTTTTTTAAAAAATTGTAAGTACCCGCCCCTGTTAAACAGGGGCTGAAAAATTGTGCCTTAGGCACTGGTGCTGGTGCCACAACACTGCAACCCGGCCCTCACAGATACTGTACTTGGAGCACAGCAGTCACACGTGTTGCGAAGCATTTTTTTTAAAAAATTGTAAGTACCCGCCCCTGTTAAACAGGGGCTGAAAAATTGTGCCTTAGGCACTGGTGCTGGTGCCACAACACTGCAACCCCTCACAGAGACTGTACTTGGAGCACAGCAGTCACACGTGTTGCGAAGCATTTTTTTTTAAAAAATTGGAAGTACACGCCCCTGTTAAACAGGGGCTGAAAAATTGTGCCTTAGGCACTGGTGTGGTGGCATGGATCATTGAGGAGGAGGAAGAGGATAGTCAGTGAACATAAGAGGACAGTCACTCAGCATCAGCATAGGCAGTCTTGAAGGGATGTGACATTAAAAATTTATTCGGTTATATCCGCCTCAGGTGCCTGGTAGCTGGTGGTGATCCAAGACTGATTCATTTTGATGAATGTCAGTCGATCAACCGAGGCGGTGGACAGGCGCACCCTATGATCAGTCACAAATCCTCCAGCAGCACTGAATGTGCGTTCGGAAAGAACGCTGGAGGCAGGACAGGCCAGTAGCTCAATTGCATACTGTGCAAGCTCTGGCCAGTGATCCATCCTCAGGACCCAGTAAGCCAGAGGATTTTCGGTGGGAAAGGTGTCCAAGTCTGACCTTGCCCCAAGGTATTCCTGCACCATGTATATCAGACGCTGGCGATGGTTGCTGGAACCGATCATACCTTGGGGCTGCGGACTAAAAAATTGTCTGAACGCATCGGTCAGACGTCCACCTTCCCCACCGCTCCTTCTGCCACTGACCGAAGCCTCAGCAACTCGTCGCCCAGGACCAGGAGTTTGTAGCCTCCCAGTTTCTGGGAACGCGTTGCACAGACCTTTCTGCAAGGCCTCCCTGAGATGTCTCATCCTCTGCTCCCTCTGCGACGGCAAGATAAGGTCCGCAACCTTACCCTTGTACCGCGGATCAAGGAGAGTGGCCAGCCAGTAATGGTCCCTCTCCTTGATCCGAAGAACACGAGGATCCTTCCGCAGGCTTTGCAGGATCAGGGAGGCCATGCAGCGTAGGTTAGCTGAGGCATTCGGTCCGGAGTCTTCTGGGTCACTGAGGATGACATGATCGCCAGCCACCTCCTCCCAGCCACGTACAAGTCCACTGGTTTGTTGGGACTGTACATCATCCCTAAAAGACTGCTGCTGCTGATGCTGAGTGCCAGGCTCCACCTCCATGCTCACACAATCCTCCTCCTCCTCCTCCTCCTCCTCCTCATCCTCTTCCTGTGTGATGGGTGGGACAGAAGGAACACTGTCCGGATAAAGGGGGCCTTGAGAGGCAAGGAAGTCCTCCTCTTCCTGCCTCTGTTCTGCCTCAAGTGCCCTGTCCATTATCCCACGCAGCGTATGCTCCAACAGGTGGACAAGAGGGACAGTGTCACTGATGCATGCACTGTCACTGCTCACCATCCTCGTGGCCTCCTCAAATGGTGAGAGGACAGTGCATGCATCCCTGATCATGCTCCACTGACGTGGGGAAAAAAAACCAAGCTCCCTGACCCTGTCCTGGTGCCGTAGTCGCAAAGGTACTCATTGATGGCCCTCTGCTGCGTGTGCAGTCGCTGCAGCATGGCCAACGTTGAGTTCCACCTGGTGGGCATGTCACATATTAGGCGGTTCTTGGGCAGGTTCAGCTCCTTTTGCAGCTCAGTCAGCCGAGCACTGGCATTATAAGATCGGCGGAAATGCACACAGACTTTCCTGGCCTGCCTCAGGACATCCTGTAAGCCTGGGAACCTGCCCAAGAACCGCTGCACCACCAGGTTGAGGACGTGAGCCATGCAGGGCACATGGGTGAGCTGCCCCTGTCGCAGGGCGGAGAGGAGGTTGGTGCCATTGTCAGAAACGACCATTCCTGGCTTAAGCTGACGTGGCGTCAACCACCTCTCGACCTGCCCCTGCAGAGCTGCCAGAACCTCTGGCCCAGTGTGGCTCCTGTCCCCCAAACACACCAGCGCAAGCACGGCATGGCATCTTTTTGCCTGCGTACTTGCGTAGCCCCTTGTACGCCTACGGAGCACCGCTGGTTCCAAGGACAGAGCACTGGAGGAAGAAGAAGAGGAGGGGGGGTGGAGGAGAGAGGTGTGTCACAACCAGTAGCAGTAGTCGCGTTTTGGAGGCGTGGTGGCGGAACAACCTCCAACACTACTGCACCTTGTCCTGCATCCCTCCCAGCTGCCAATAGAGTGACCCAATGGGCCGTGAAAGAAAGGTACCGTCCCTGTCCATGCCTGCTGGACCATGAGTCAGCGGTAATATGCACCTTACCGCTGACCGCCCTGTCCAGCGAGGCATGGACATTGCCCTCCACATGCCGGTAGAGAGACGGAATCGCCTTCCGCGAGAAAAAGTGGCGTTTGGGAACCTGCCACTGAGGAACCGCACATTGAACAAACTCACGGAAGGGGGCCGAGTCTACCAACTGAAAAGGCAGCAGTTGAAGTGCTAGCAATTTAGCAAGGCTAGCATTCAACCGCTGGGCATGTGGATGGCTGGGAGTGTACTTCTTTCTACGGTCCAGCAGCTGGGGCAGGGAAATTTGCCTGCTGCAATCGGACGTCGGTGTACTGCAAGTACTTGGTTGTGACACACCTAATTCTACACCTTCAGTCCTCTCAGAGCAGCTTTCAGAGAGGACTGAAGGTGTAGTGGGGATGGAGATCCCAGCTGAGGAGGAGCAAGGAGAGGTCCGCTTAGTTCTTTGGTGTGGGTCTTTTATGTGTGCCTGCCAACGAGCTGCATGGCAGGTCGCCATATGTCTGGTCATGCTTGTCGTGCCCAAGCGGCTGATGTTTTGGCCACGCGAGATACGCTTGAGACAAATATTGCAAATAGCAGTGGTGCGATCTGCTGCACTCGTCTCAAAAAAGGCCCACACCAAAGAACTTTTCTGATAACGTGCAGAGGCAGCGCCCTGCACAGGCGGAGCTCTGCGGTGTTGTACAGTTGCTGTGCTGGCCTCTACCTGGCCTCCAGGGGGCATCCTGCCTCGTTGGACATGTGACGCCGCATCCTCCTCCTCCTCGTCCTCCTCCTCATCCTCTCTCCCTTGAGGCACCCACGTGGAGTCAGTGACCTCATCATCCCCTCCCTCTTCACCACTAGAGCAAACCTGGCAGTAAGCTGCAGCTGGTGGAACAGTACTGCCAGATTCCTCAAGCTGGGTATCGTCATCCGAGCCTTCGAATCGTTGGGCATCCTCCTGGAGCATGTACCCAACACTGTGCTCAAAGAGTTCGGGGGACTCCTCAGGAGGACATGGTGGGTCTAGGGAAGGGGTGGCTGATGATGCTCTGTCAGTACCCTGAGCCTGGGTGAGAGAGGATGAGGAGGATGAGGAGGGCTTGGTCATCCATTCTACCAAGCCTTCAGCATGATGCGGCTCCACATGTCCAGCTGCCGAAAACAAAGACGCGCGTGTCCCATTGCCACGTGCTGATGACGATGCACGACCACGTCCACGTCCACGGCCACGTCCACTAGAAACAGAGCCTGCCTGCCCTGTGTTCTTGGCTCTGCACGCTCTGCCTCCCCTTGGCGGTCTTCCAGCCATTGTAGTCGGTAGTCCTGTGGGTGCTGCTGAGAAGAATATATAGGAGCTCTGTGTGATGCCACTAACACACTAGAAGTCCTATGGGTGCTTCTGCAAAGAAAATAGAGGAGCTCTGTGTGATGCCACTAACACACTAGAAGTCCTGTGGGTGCTGCTGAGAAGAATATATAGGAGCTCTGTGTGATGCCACTAACACACTAGAAGTCCTATGGGTGCTTCTGCAAAGAAAATAGAGGAGCTCTGTGTGATGCCACTAACACACTAGAAGTCCTGTGGGTGCTTATGCAAAGAAAATAGAGGAGCTCTGTGTGATGCCACTAACACACTAGAAGTCCTGTGGGTGCTTCTGCAAAGAAAATAGAGGAGCTCTGTGTGATGCCACTAACACACTAGAAGTCCTATGGGTGCTTCTGCTAAGAAAATAGAGGAGCTCTGTGTGATGCCACTAACACACTAGAAGTCCTGTGGGTGCTTCTGCAAAGAAAATAGAGGAGCTCTGTGTGATGCCACTAACACACTAGAAGTCCTGTGGGTGCTTCTGCAAAGAAAATAGAGGAGCTCTGTGTGATGCCACTAACACACTAGAAGTCCTGTGGGTGCTGCTGAGAAGAATATATAGGAGCTCTGTGTGATGCCACTAACACACTAGAAGTCCTATGGGTGCTTCTGCAAAGAAAATAGAGGAGCTCTGTGTGATGCCACTAACACACTAGAAGTCCTGTGGGTGCTTATGCAAAGAAAATAGAGGAGCTCTGTGTGATGCCACTAACACACTAGAAGTCCTATGGGTGCTTCTGCTAAGAAAATAGAGGAGCTCTGTGTGATGCCACTAACACACTAGAAGTCCTGTGGGTGCTTCTGCAAAGAAAATAGAGGAGCTCTGTGTGATGCCACTAACACACTAGAAGTCCTGTGGGTGCTGCTGAGAAGAATATATAGGAGCTCTGTGTGATGCCACTAACACACTAGAAGTCCTATGGGTGCTTCTGCAAAGAAAATAGAGGAGCTCTGTGTGATGCCACTAACACACTAGAAGTCCTGTGGGTGCTTATGCAAAGAAAATAGAGGCGCTCTGTGTGATGCCACTAACACACTAGAAGTCCTGTGGGTGCTGCTGAGAAGAATATATAGGAGCTCTGTGTGATGCCACTAACACACTAGAAGTCCTATGGGTGCTTCTGCAAAGAAAATAGAGGAGCTCTGTGTGATGCCACTAACACACTAGAAGTCCTGTGGGTGCTTCTGCAAAGAAAATAGAGGAGCTCTGTGTGATGCCACTAACACACTAGAAGTCCTGTGGGTGCTGCTGAGAAGAATATATAGGAGCTCTGTGTGATGCCACTAACACACTAGAAGTCCTATGGGTGCTTCTGCAAAGAAAATAGAGGAGCTCTGTGTGATGGGACTAACACACTTCAAGTCCTATAGGTGCTTCTGGGAAGAAAATAAAGGTCTGTGTGATGGGACTAACACACTTCAAGTCCTATAGTTGCTTCTGGGAACAAAATATAGGATCTCTGTGTGATGGGACTAACACACTTCAAGTCCTATAGGTGCTTCTGGGAACAAAATATAGCTCTGTGTGTGTGATGGGACTAACACACTTCAAGTCCTATAGGTGCTTCTGGGAAGGAAATAAAGGTCTGTGTGATGGGACTAACACACTTCAAGTCCTATAGGTGCTTCTGGGAACAAAATATAGCTCTGTGTGTGTGGTGGGACTAACACACTTCAAGTCCTATAGGTGCTTCTGGGAACAAAATATAGCTCTGTGTGTGTGATGGGACTAACACACTTCAAGTCCTATAGGTGCTTCTGGGAACAAAATATAGCTCTGTGTGTGTGATGGGACTAACACACTTCAAGTCCTATAGGTGCTTCTGGGAAGAAAATATAGCTCTGTGTGTGTGATGGGACTAACACACTTCAAGTCCTATAGGTGCCTCTGGGAACAAAATATAGCTCTGTGTGTGTGATGGGACTAACACACTTCAAGTCCTATAGGTGCTTCTGGGAAGAAAATATAGCTCTGTGTGTGTGATGGGACTAACACACTTCAAGTCCTATAGGTGCTTCTGGGAACAAAATATAGCTCTGTGTGTGTGATGGGACTAACACACTTCAAGTCCTATAGGTGCTTCTGGGAACAAAATATAGCTCTGTGTGTGTGATGGGACTAACACACTTCAAGTCCTATAGGTGCTTCTGGAAGAAAATATAGCTCTGTGTGTGTGATGGGACTAACACACTTCAAGTCCTATAGGTGCTTCTGGGAACAAAATATAGCTCTGTGTGTGTGATGGGACTAACACACTTCAAGTCCTATAGGTGCTTCTGGGAACAAAATATAGCTCTGTGTGTGTGATGGGACTAACACACTTCAAGTCCTATAGGTGCTTCGGGGAAGGAAATAAAGGTCTGTGTGATGGGACTAACACACTTCAAGTCCTATAGGTGCTTCTGGGAACAAAAATATAGCTCTGTGTGTGTGATGGGACTAACACACTTCAAGTCCTATAGGTGCTTCTGGAACAAAATATAGCTCTGTGTGTGTGATGGGACTAACACACTTCAAGTCCTATAGGTGCTTCTGGGAAGGAAATAAAGGTCTGTGTGTGATGGGACTAACACACTTCAAGTCCTATAGGTGCTTCTGGGAAGAAAATATAGCTCTGTGTGTGTGATGGGACTAACACACTTCAAGTCCTATAGGTGCTTCTGGGAACAAAATATAGCTCTGTGTGTGTGATGGGACTAACACACTTCAAGTCCTATAGGTGCTTCTGGGAACAAAATATAGCTCTGTGTGTGTGATGGGACTAACACACTTCAAGTCCTATAGGTGCTTCTGGGAAGGAAATAAAGGTCTGTGTGATGGGACTAACACACTTCAAGTCCTATAGGTGCTTCTGGGAACAAAATATAGCTCTGTGTGTGTGATGGGACTAACACACTTCAAGTCCTATAGGTGCTTCTGGGAACAAAATATAGCTCTGTGTGTGTGATGGGACTAACACACTTCAAGTCCTATAGGTGCTTCTGGGAACAAAATATAGCTCTGTGTGTGTGATGGGACTAACACACTTCAAGTCTATAGGTGCTTCTGGGAAGGAAATATAGGTGTGTGTGATGGGACTAACACACTTCAAGTCCTATAGGTGCTTCTGGGAACAAAATATAGCTCTGTGTGTGTGATGGGACTAACACACTTCAAGTCCTATAGGTGCTTCTGGGAAGAAAATATAGCTCTGTGTGTGTGATGGGACTAACACACTTCAAGTCCTATAGGTGCTTCTGGGAACAAAATATAGCTCTGTGTGTGTGATGGGACTAACACACTTCAAGTCCTATAGGTGCTTCTGGGAAGGAAATAAAGGTCTGTGTGTGATGGGACTAACACACTTCAAGTCCTATAGGTGCTTCTGGGAACAAAATATAGCTCTGTGTGTGTGATGGGACTAACACACTTCAAGTCCTATAGGTGCTTCTGGGAACAAAATATAGCTCTGTGTGTGTGATGGGACTAACACACTTCAAGTCCTATAGGTGCTTCTGGGAAGGAAATAAAGGTCTGTGTGTGATGGGACTAACACACTTCAAGTCCTATAGGTGCTTCTGGGAACAAAATATAGCTCTGTGTGTGTGGTGGGACTAACACACTTCAAGTCCTATAGGTGCTTCTGGGAACAAAATATAGCTCTGTGTGTGTGATGGGACTAACACACTTCAAGTCCTATAGGTGCTTCTGGGAACAAAATATAGCTCTGTGTGTGTGATGGGACTAACACACTTCAAGTCCTATAGGTGCTTCTGGGAAGGAAATAAAGGTCTGTGTGATGGGACTAACACACTTCAAGTCCTATAGGTGCTTCTGGGAACAAAATATAGCTCTGTGTGTGTGATGGGACTAACACACTTCAAGTCCTATAGGTGCTTCTGGGAACAAAATATAGCTCTGTGTGTGTGATGGGACTAACACACTTCAAGTCCTATAGGTGCTTCTGGGAACAAAATATAGCTCTGTGTGTGTGATGGGACTAACACACTTCAAGTCCTATAGGTGCTTCTGGGAAGGAAATAAAGCTCTGTGTGATTGGACTAACACACTTCAAGTCCTATAGGTGCTTCTGGGAACAAAATATAGCTCTGTGTGTGTGATGGGACTAACACACTTCAAGTCCTATAGGTGCTTCTGGGAACAAAATATAGCTCTGTGTGTGTGATGGGACTAACACACTTCAAGTCCTATAGGTGCTTCTGGGAACAAAATATAGCTCTGTGTGTGTGATGGGACTAACACACTTCAAGTCCTATAGGTGCTTCTGGGAACAAAATATAGCTCTGTGTGTGTGATGGGACTAACACACTTCAAGTCCTATAGGTGCTTCTGGGAACAAAATATAGCTCTGTGTGTGTGATGGGACTAACACACTTCAAGTCCTATAGGTGCTTCTGGGAACAAAATATAGCTCTGTGTGTGTGATGGGACTAACACACTTCAAGTCCTATAGGTGCCTCTGGGAACAAATATAGCTCTGTGTGTGTGATGGGACTAACACACTTCAAGTCCTATAGGTGCTTCTGGGAAGAAAATATAGCTCTGTGTGTGTGATGGGACTAACACACTTCAAGTCCTATAGGTGCTTCTGGGAACAAAATATAGCTCTGTGTGTGTGATGGGACTAACACACTTCAAGTCCTATAGGTGCTTCTGGGAACAAAATATAGCTCTGTGTGTGTGATGGGACTAACACACTACAAGTCCTATAGGTGCTTCTGGGAACAAAATATAGGAGCTCTGCCTGCCTGCCACGAACACACTACAAGTCCTATAGGTGCTTCTGGGAACAAAAATATAGGAGCTCTGCCTGCCTGCCACGAACACACTACAAGTCCTATAGGTGCTTCTGGTAACAAAATATAGGAGCTCTGCCTGCCTGCCACGAACACACTACAAGTCCTATAGGTGCTTCTGGTAACAAAATATAGGAGCTCTGCCTGCCTGCCACGAACACACTACAAGTCCTATAGGTGCTTCTGGGTAACAAAATATAGGAGCTCTGCCTGCCTGCCACGAACACACTACAAGCCCCTCTTTCTCAATCAATCTTTGTAACTGAATCTATCTAACTCAATCTCTGTAAGTGAATCTCTCTACCTAACTAAATCCAGCAGAGTGTCACAGAATCAGCCTGCTCAATCTGCGCCGGAACAGCATGTGACCGGCGCAGACGGCGTGGCGGCCTTTTATAGGGGGGGGGGGGGGCGTGTACTACAGCCCCTGAGCTGTAATTGGCTACAGGCGTCCTGCCTGTAGCCAATTATGGCTCTTCGAGTTTCCGGGGCTGTGATTGGCCAAGCATGCGGGGTCACAGTGCATGCTTGGCCAATCATCAGCCAGCAATGCACTGCGCCGGCCGCGCCGGCCGCAATGCATTGCGGGGCCGCTCGCATCACACGAACGTGATGCGAGCGGCCAAAATAGTTCTGGGCTCGCCGAGCGAGCGAACGCCCGGTGCTCGATGCGAACGTGGGTTCGCATCGAGCACCGGGCCCATCCCTATCCATCACATATACAGGTGAAACTTTAATTGGTTAGATATCAAAATAAGACTACTCATATATATGTTATTCGCCGGTTCAAGTTGAACCAAATCGAGTAATCACATACTGGGGGGACATAACAAACATATAACATGAAATACAAATAATCGTCCGGACGCCAAAGGGAGCTTGTGATATATTGCCTAATGCTGAACCATGCAGCTTAACATCAGAGGTTTAATGGTAAAGGATATCCTTTACATGACCTAAATAGCTAGGCTAAATATCACGAGTACCCCTAGGGGGCTCGAGCCTGTAGGGAGATAAAACACGGGAAAAGGGGGAAAGGATAAGGGAAAATAAATCCCTATATTCGGCCACATCAACTCAGAAAAACAAAAGAGAGAGCATAAATGATTTAAGATGACAATATTTGTTGATATTTTTCCTAGACATGACACAGATGGATCTCGCTAAGGTTGATTGGGATCAAAAGTCCCTTGACAACCTGACAAGTGATGAACGCAAGGCGACAAAAGAGCTATCTGAAGCTAAGGATCTGGTTATCAAACAAAGCGATAAGGGGGGAAACGTGGTCCTACTTAATGGTAGAGACTACGAAAAGGAGGTCTTTCGACTTCTGGGAGATTAAAAAACTCTCAAAAGACCCTTTCCCTGACCTTATCCTAGAGTTGAACAATAAACTAAATTTAGCAAAAGAAGCAGGACTCCTAAACAAAAGAGAACTTGATTATCTTAGTGGAGGAATTTAATGTACCGACATTCTATATAATCCCAAAGGTTCACAAATCTCTAAAAAATCCCCCCGGGAGGCCGATTGTGTCGGCAATTAAAGGACCTCTGGAGCGGGTGGGCAAATTTTTGGACAACATGCTCAAGGAGATGGTCTTTGACCTGGAGTCCTATGTAAAAGACACAGGTGAGGTTCTAGGACACCTGGCCAATTTACAGCTTCAAGAAGACCTTCTCCTCGTGGGGATCGACGTGGAATCCTTATACACGTCGATTCCCCACGAATGGGGCATCAAAGCGGTTAAAACATTTTTGGACAAACATTTCCCCAGATGTGGGCCACAAAACAAGTTCCTGGTAGAATTGCTTATTTTTGCCTTGAATAATAATTATTTCCAATTTTTGGAAAAGCACTACCAGCAAACAAATGGCACGTCGATGGGCGCACCATGGGCACCAGCCTATGCGTGCCTACATCTGGGAATGTGGGAAGAAGATCTAGTCTACACCTCGCCGATGTACCTGAGCCACGTACATACCTGGCTAAGGTACATCGACGATGTGTTAGTACTGTGGAAAGGTGATGAAAGTTCACTCAAAGAATTCATTACCATCCTTAACTGCAACGATCGTAATATAAAATTGACTTTCGTGTGCAGCTCTGAGGAGATTTCCTTTCTAGATCTCGCCATCGGTATTAAGGACTCGGCAATAGTGACACACACGTTCCGTAAGGAGACTTCAGCCAATACACTTTTACGGGCGGATAGTCACCACCCACGATGGTAAAAAAAACAGCATACCGGTGGGACAGTTCCTCCGCATTAGACGCAATTGCTCTAATGCGGAGGACTATAGACGTGAAAGCACTGAGCTTTATGCGAGATTCAGAGAGAGGGGATACTTACCTAAACAACTCAGAAGAGCTAAACAAAAGGCAGCAGGACGGGACCGTGTGTCACTGCTGCAGAGAAAAACAAATACACAAACTTTGACCCAAATTGACCCAGGCCCAGTAAAAATTATCACCCAGTTTGGCACTCAATGGGAAACGGTCAGGAATATATTGTGTAAACATTGGGGAATTCTCCTCAACACTCCCTTAAAGCGGTAGTAAACCCTCCTAAACTTTCTCAAACAACACCATATTTCTAATTGACAGTTCATTTACAACATATTGATCGCTATAGTGTTGTTAAAATATATTCCCTTACTGTATATTATTCGTCATATGTTGACCGGAACGTTGGTCCTCGTTCCGCGCCATCTCCGTTGTGGGCTTCCTGGTTTCTAAGCTGTTTGTAGCTTCCGCCCACAGTTCATTCTGCGCTTCGTACTCCCGCGCGTGCGCAGTAGGCCGCGATCCCGCGCGTGCGCAGTAGGCCGTGATCCCGCGCGTGCGCAGTAGGCCGTGATCCCGCGCGTGCGCAGTAGGCCGTGATCCCGTGCGTGCGCATTAGGGTTACGCTAGTCAAGCCTCAATTTCGTTTCCGGTTTCTATGGAAACGAAGATACTTTCGGCCATCACACAAGGAGAAAGGTATTGTTTCCTAAGCATGCACATAAGCATGCAGATATATGCATACTATTTGAGAATGACTATCATTGCCAATAGAATCATACAGATAGAGAGAGATATTATATAGTTAGATAGGTAAATCTACAAATGGTATATCGATGGACAAAAAATGTGTATGTATATATATATATATATATATATATATATATATATATATATATATATATATAGACATGTTTATTGTGTGTATATATATATATATATATATATATATATATATATATATATATATACATAGGAAAATATAAATATATATTAAAATATATTAATATTATATATATATTTTTCATTATATGTATATATATATATATATATATATATATATATATATATATCATGTTTATTGTGTGTATTATATATCTATATGTTTGTATATATATATATACATTCATACATACATAGGAAAATATATATATATATATCTCTATATATTTCCTATTTTTTTTTTGTCGGCACAGTGAGCAGATTTTGTCGGCACAGTGAGCTACATTTTTCCGGCACGTGCGCATTTATGGGCACAGTGAGCAGTAATTGTGGGCACAGTGAGCGGTTTTTGTCGGCACAGTGAGATACATTTTTCGGCACAGTGAGCACAGTGAGCAGTATTTATGGGCACAGTGATGCTACATATGGGCACAGTGAGGCTACATTTGAGTGGCACAGTGAGCAGTAATTGTGGGCACAGTGAGCAGTATTTTGTAGGCACAGTGAGCAGTATTTTGTGGGCACAGTGAGCAGTATTCGTGGGCACAGTGAGCAGTTTATGTCGGCACAGTGAGCTACATATATATATATATATATATATATGGGCACAGTGAGCAGTTTTTGTGGGTGATATTTATGGGCACAGTGAGCAGTTTATGTCGGCACAGTGAGCTACATTTTTGGGCACAGTGAGCAGTATATATGGGCACAGTGATCAGTATTTGTGGGCACAGTGAGCATTTTTTGTCGGCACAGTGAGCTGTATTTGTGGGCACAGTGAGCCGTTTTTGTCGGCACAGTGAGCTACATTTGTGGGCACAGTGAGCAGTATTTGTGGGCACAGTGAGCAGTTTTTGTCGGCACAGTTAGCTACATTTTTGGGCACAGTGAGCAGTATTTTTGGGCACAGTGAGGCTACATTTGTGGGCACAGTGAGCAGTTTTTGTGTGCACAGTGAGCAGTTTTTGTGGGCACAGTGAGCAGTTTTTGTCGGCACAGTGAGCAGTATTTTTGTGGGCACAGTGAGCAGTTTTTGTCGGCACAGTGAGCAGTTTTTGTCGGCACAGTGAGCAGTATTTTTGTGCACAGTGAGCAGTATTTTTGGGCACAGTGAGCAGTATTTGTGGGCACAGTGAGCAGTATTTGTGGGCACAGTGAGCCGTTTTTGTCGGCACAGTGAGCTACATTTTTGGGCACAGTGAGCAGTATTTGTGGGCACAGTGAGCTACATTTGTGGGCACAGTGAGCAGTTTTTGTCGGCACAGTGAGCAGTATTTGTGGGCACAGTGAGCAGTTTTTGTCGGCACAGTGAGCTACATTTATGGGCACAGTGAGCAGTATTTTTGTGGGCACAGTGAGCAGTATTTGTGGGCACAGTGAGCAGTTTTGTGGCACAGTGAGCAGTATTTGTGGGCACAGTGAGCAGTTTTTGTCGGCACAGTGAGCTACATTTTTGTGCACAGTGAGCAGTATTTGTGGGCACAGAGAGCAGTATTTGTGGGCACAGTGAGCATTATTTGTGGGCACAGTGAGCAGTTTTTGTCGGCACAGTGAGCAGTATTTTTGGGCACAGTGAGCAGTATTTATGGGCACAGTGAGGCAGTATTTATGGGCACAGTGAGGCTACATTTGTGTGCACAGTGAGCAGTATTTGTGGGCACAGTGAGCAGTTTTTGTCGGCACAGTGAGCTACATTTTTGTGCACAGTGAGCAGTATTTGTGGGCACAGTGAGCAGTTTTTGTCGGCACAGTGAGCTACATTTGTGGGCACAGTGAGCAGTATTTATGGGCACAGTGAGCCGTTTTTGTCGGCACAGTGAGCAGTATTTATGGGCACAGTGAGCCGTTTTTGTCGGCACAGTGAGCTGCATTTTTGTGCACAGTGAGCTGTATTTGTGGGCACAGTGAGCAGTATTTATGGGCACAGTGAGCAGTATTTTGTACTGATATGCTTTATGTTAATATTGTTAAAGTTGTTGTTATTACAGTGAGCAGTATTTATGGGCACAGTGAGCAGTTTTTATGGGCACAGTGAGGCAGTATTTGTGGGCACAGTGAGGAGGGGTTGGGTGGGGCAACTGGTGGCGAGTAACTTTTAAGGCCTGGCTAGTGGCTCGGGACTTGAAATTTTGAGCCCTGGATATATATATATTTATGGGCACAGTGAGCAGTGTTTGTGTATATATATATATATATATATATATATATATATATATATATATATATATATATATATATATATATATAATGCAATCAATCTAAAAATGTAGAGGTAAATATATTAAAATATTGATATATAGAACTATATCTAAAGAAATATATATATTTGTCTATTTACCAATTACCACAATATCTTTTTACATTTTAATAAATTAATAACATATATAAGACTTATTTATAAATCAATTATTTTTTATAATTATAATTATGAATAATCAAGCACCTCCCTTGTTATCATTTGGAGGAATAGTGTCCCATCATTGTTGTCAGTGGCTGCACGATTGCTGCCTAAATTTATATTTAGCTATATTTAATCGAGGGAACCATGAATGCCAACAAATACTGTAACATTTTGAAGATAAGCATGGTCCTTTGGAGAGAGGACCACCTGCCATATTTACTGCAAAGGAATATCTATATTATGAAAAAAATAAAATATATCATAATTAATTTCATTGATTATTTTAAATAATAGGTCACAATATTTTTATTTTTTAATAACTTTTATTCTTATTTGTTTTGTTTTAAATGTACTATCAAGATACAACGAATTTGAAGTACTAACACATATTACAATGGTAAGTATAAATGTGAATTATCCAGATATAATTTATTTCTAAAGACTAATTTTGAAATGACTAATGTTAAAACATGTTAGTGTGTGTTTATATATATATATATATATATATATATATATATATATATATATATATATATATATATATATATATATATATATATATATATATATATAATATTATATATAATCTAATATTATAAAAAAATATATATTTCTTAATTTTCTGGCAACTCAAAATAATAAAAAATCAAATCATTCAAATGAATAAAATATATTGTTATTTATTAAATTACAAAGCAAATGTACAAATATGATTAACTTTAATCAATAAAATTGTTAGAAATGCAACACAAAACAGTACATTTTTTGAAGTGTGAAATATTTTTAATATTGTATATGAATGTTTAATAATACTCAAAAAATGTAAAGAAAAATTACATTATATTTTATTCTTTTTTTTTTTTTTTTTTTATTAAAACAAACAAAATAAACACAATAGAAACTTATTAAATACATTTTTTTAATTTGTTTCATTAAAGACTACAGAGGAATCAGAAATGAATTTAGAGACACCAGAAGAGATTCCGTCTACAAGCATGAAATCTGCATCAGAAAGAGTAATTCCTGAAGTTTAATCAAAATAAATGAAAGTCGTGTATCTTATCTTAAATATGTATTTTTTTCTCAGTAGTATCTTTTTATATCCCAGAAAATTTCCAAATGAATCACGAAAAAACTCTGTTGGAATAAAAAAATAAAAATAAAATTAAAGCAGCATTTCAATTACTATAAATTAAATTATCATGTAATTGTATAGTTATGGTAGTGTCTAAAAATCAACGATAATGTTAATTATTATTCCAATAAAAATATATAACACTTCACTGAGTTTCAGTATTCACTAAAAACCTTTAAATTATATTTTTTTTTATTTTCTATATATATATATATTAATAAGATTGATAGTTATCTAATTTTTTTTTTTTTTTTTTTTATTCTTTAAATTGTAGAGGAGAGATCTCTTAGAAAAATTTTGGTCAAAATATCCAACAGTTGATGAGGACCCTAGCTTTCCTTTTAATCCACCATCTCAACATTCTCAGTTGTCCAACTCTAAAACAGATGAAGAACATGGACTTCAAAGAAGAATAGGAAACACGGACTGGTGTCAATGTCAGAATTGCTATCCTATGCCAACAGGAAGAGAATCTTTCTGTTGCCAAGAAATTGCGAATGTGAAAGAAAATATTGAAGAGGGTTCAGTGTGTATAACCCAATCTCCCATTTTTAGAAATATGGTCGTGGACAGGATGAATACAACTATTATATTGACCATTCTGCACCAGTCCACTTCTCAAGCACCAAATGCAGATGATAATAGGTATACATTTTATTATCAACGTTTTTACACATTAATGTTATGATAAGCAATGTATAAAGAATTTATGTTTATATGTTGGCCACAATCTATTTTATTTATCTGTTACAGAAACTTGAGAAAAACTGCGTACAAATCATTCACTGCCTGGATACATGGATATCTGGGCAAAGGTAATCGAAGACCAATACCTTCCTGTGCAGTTCACGAAGTACGATCAACTTTTCCTGATCCTGAAGGCCTATACGTTGGGTTTAAATATTCTAACGATTATGACGCAGGAGAAATGGCGTTTGAATTTTAGTACTAATAAACTACATTAAAAAAAATAATAAAAAAATTTCCAAAAAAGTTTAATTTGTTTGATGTTTATTTTAATTTTGACCTAAGCTTCAATAAAAAATTTTATTTAAAGTTTAAATTGGTGATATTTTTTGGATGTTTCTTTTTTGTTGAATAGTGTTTAAAAAGTACAGATAAAATTTAAAATATAGTACATACATTTCATACTAACCTCACAAAAATAGTAGACTCCTATAATTTGGGTTCATCTTGAAAAGAACGTTGGTTCATCTAGAAAAAGAAAAAAAATATATAAATATTCATTTTAAATTTTAACAAATATCAAATTAAAGAAGCAATTTATTCGTAATTTTTACATGATACGTCTTCCTCCCTTTGCTTTGGAAAACGTGACATATGCATGGAAACGGCATATTTTTTATCAGGTTTTTCTGTCGATGCTATGTTTTCAGGGAATAGATCTGCTTTCGATTTCCATGTCGGTGTTATGTTTTTGGCTGCCACGTTAACAATTGTCCTCATGATAGTAAAAAAATAATTGTGGTCCACAGGCTCATATAATTTTCTAACAATCCATTTTTTTCGTGAGCGAGGGTGTTCTAATGCTGTTCTTTTGGTGCCCAAATCGTCACTTTTTTTTGACGGTCTACGGACTATTGCCTGAGAACGACCGACATTACTATTATGGGAAAGAATGGCCAGTTTAGTTCTTGCCTCCATTGAGTTCATGCGTAAATGAACACGTTTGCTCCTATATTTCAGCACCTTAGAATGGAAAGTTTCTATTGCACCAGTGCGACAATAAAGAACCAAATGAGGTACATCATTTTTGAGCTTTGTTGACATCACCAAATCCTCAAGTGCCTTAAAGGCCGCGCTGGGTTTTAACAGCCATTCTACATGGTCTGAGTCACTAATTGAACTATGCTGACAGGAAAAATTTTCACCAGCATCCTCCCACTCATGAATGTTCCGCACATGATAAAGCAGGGATGTCCATGTCCTCCAAAAAATGTCTTCATCTCCCTTGCATTGCCTACTACACCAGTAAAAGTGATTTACCACTGCTGATGTCCAAAATAGTAAATCCTTACAATGAGCTTTTTTACTGGCCTCTAATAATTTTTTTTTTAAAGATTTGACGTAGTGCCAAAGGTCATATTGGTGGCAGATCTGGCTGTATTCCTCTCTCATTTTTTTATTTATGCCAAGATGGCGATCAGTACCAAGAATTTGAACGTCGTAATTATCTTCGATTATACGGTCAAGACAGATCTGGAATGCCATTTTTTCCATCGCAACGGAGGATGTAGTTTGACTCCCCTGTACCGTCTCAAAATCTAGTATGAGTTCAGACTCCATCTCCATCACGGTATAGGTACAGTATTTAGCTGAAAATCCAGGACTATCGCACTGTCCGTCACCGACTAAATATACCGGATTCTTTTGCAATTTTTGTTTTATTTTGTCTTTTTCTTCCAGCCAACAATAATCAATGCCACCGTAAATAAATTTATTCAAATACGTATGATACGTTGCTTTAGAAAAAAAAGGTATATTGCAAAAATCCATCATTTGTTTGACAGAAGTAAAAGAGGATCCGCTGCAAGTCATTGCTGAGGCAAAAATTACATTACCAGCAGCTAAATTACCAATCTTTGTTTGGCTTTCCCAAATTAGAAGTTGGTGATTTTCCACGCATGTACCGTAAACTTTAAGTAACGTTCCAACCATAATTTTATTGAATGAAGTAATTTTTTCGAAACATTCTTCTTTTGGGCAACGCAATTTAGAAAGTAATTGATCGAGATTGGATTCGAAAACAATAAATTTTCTTTCGTCAACCCCTAAACATTGTTCCTTTGCTGCGACAGTGTCATCAATTATAAAGGAACTATCAGCCCTTGAGATATCTGTTTCCGACTGTTCAAAAAGATCTGGGACATAACTGTCATCCTGTGTCATATTGTGATCCGTTGAGGTATCAGATTGACTAATAGTATCCATATTCTCCTTAGCATCATGTTCAATATGAATAACATTGTGTTCACTGGACAATATCAAATGACTAGTACTACTCCCTGCTTCAGCAAAGTCACCATAGGGGAGTGTGACAGCAGACTTTATTGGTGTTATTTGAAAAACTGGAATGTCTTCTACGTTCTGTAATTTTGCTGGAGTGGATTTTAATTGAGGGTCGACAATAGGGCAGGATAATGAATATTCGTGATCATGACCTATGTCACGGTAATTTGCCCAAAAGGCGTAGGATTTCTCCGACACTGAAATATTTAAATCTTCACCAGTCTGTGTCCCCATTTCTCTTGTGTCATTTTTCACGCAGAATTGATGGCAAGGGCAGCAAATATGAGTTTTCTTTATCTTCATAAACGACATTGAAATGTCATTGGGTAGAACTGATGGGACAGCGTCAGATTTCAAAACCCTTGTTTTTTTTTTATTACAATAGGAATCTGTTGAAAAATGAGCAGAGCACATTCTAAAACGATTCCCATTTTTGTCTCTCAAAATTTCTTCAGCTACGCTAGTAAGGTCTTCTTCACTCAAAGCAGATGAGGCTATCCACAGTTTGATCATCTGTAAATTTTTTGGAAATGTGTGGAGTGTTACATCTGGATATTTTGCTTTTAACCCCGTGCTATGTGGGCAGCAATTAAAGATGCACTTTGGCATTTTTCCTCTACCTGTAAATTAAATAAAAAAAAAAAAAAAAAATGATCAATAATGAATAATCAGAATAATCAAAATTGAGAAATTATTATTCAATACTAATAATACATTTTTTCATAATTTTAATTGTTAATTAAATGCATCCCTCTGTTAAAAATCATTATAATTGCCAGTAATAATAAATATATATATATATATATATATATATATATATATATATATATATATATATATATATATATATATAAAAAACACTTGACTCTAGTTACTAACATCCAACATATCAACCCACTGACAGACCTTCAGCTATCTATTTTCATATAAAGAAAAGTAATTTGATTTTTATAGTTTTGTCGTTTATTGGGGGATATTTCTAGGAAGGGTCATATGGCATGCCCATAGAACAAGTTAATTAAACATGAATTTTAGTTAAAATTGCTATTGTTTGAACATGGAAGAAATTATTTACTTATAACATTAACTTTTTCTTTGGTCGGTTAATAGAGGTACACTATAAAAAAAATGGTGGCTGCAATTTGATGGCATTATTAGGCCAGAGCGATGCATTATTTATCCCAGGCGGACAGATCAATTTTACGTCTATTTTGATTTGGAGCAACTGTTCTAACCAAAATATGTCCTCAAATTAGACACCATTATAACACAGTAATTTGACACTATTCCTATAGTCTCTCACCCAGCAGCCCTGGCATGTATTATCCTGAAGTACACCGTGTTGCACAAACATACCTTTTGTGTCCCCAAGTCCATGATCAAGCTTTTTAAAAGGACATACATTCCAAAAGCTTCAGCAGCTCCTCCAGTTCTTGGAGTCATCTATGAGCGTGAAAAGATGAAGACTTCATCCATGCCCATGTAAAAGTGAAGCTCACTCGAATCTCCCCGGAGTTCCTCCGCGACTGGCGCAACACTACCCTCAATGTGTTTGTCCTTCTGCAGCTGGCTAGTACTCCATTCTCCAATTGTCCCGGCCGTGAAACTACGCCACAGTGTCATTTTTTCTAATTAAAGGTCAATTGGCCACACTCAAAGCTACACTAAAGATTGACTGCCACAAAATAAAAACAAGCAGGCCTAGTCTGAAGCATGGGCCTATATGCAATCACCTAGCTATGGCATTGTGTGATACATATATTAGTCTAGCGTTTCTCATGAAATTTTAGATTCAAAGTTTGAAGGATAACTTAAATATAACATATGTTAAATAATCTAATGATCATGAATAGCTGGCTAACATTGTTTGTTTTTAAGTACAACAATTGTACCTCTTATTGTGTCTTTAAATGCCTAGTGACGAATCCCTACTGATGAATAGACTGATGAACACTGTTAAATTTAAGTTTGGTAGCATTTTGGAGGCGGCTATGGGATGCACTAATAGTTTAGTGCAGTGAAAATTTGACACTGTGGTGTTTACTGGTGTGGCATTACTGTAGTGCTTTCATAGATTTAACTTTGGTGCACTGATTTGTGCTAAAACTGTACTAAACAAAGGTGTACACTTACAATGCACTTATGTGCATTCATAGGTGTCACAGATAAACATTCAAAGCTGATAGTCAAAATTATTTTATACCATTAATCACGAGTGACTGACGGGCACCGATCGACAGAAATTGTGTGCACTGTTAGGTGGCACTGTCAGTTTGTTGGCACTGTAAAGGTGGCACTGTTTGGTGGCAGTTTGTCATTAATTATTCTCATTATTAGTTGATTAAAGGTACGATTGATAGCAGTGCAGTCATTGACTCTCGCTGTTGTCAATAAAATTAAATAATTTAACAGCCGGTGGTGTTTAGTACGGTACAGCTTTGTCTGTGATGAGACAAAGATGTTTCTAGAGTGATGCACACACACATGAAAATCTATATAAAAGGGTGCATTATAGAAAATTTCATATGGAGTACTTAGTTGCATGAAAAGCTGCAGAGGAGAAGCGGGCCATCTCTGTGGAAACAAAATAAATAAAAAAGACTAAGGATGTTTCGGTGTCATATTTAATGATTAAAAAAGAAATAAAACTTACCTTTATAGATATTTGAACATAGGCCACTTAGCCGCTTTTATGATTAATGCTCTGTTTGACAGCACTGTAATTTCACATGTAAGAAGTCGGTGAAACTCTTCACATTATTCAATGCAGGATTAGACATAGCTCAGTGTGATTTTATTTTTTTTTTTTTTATTTTTTTATTATATACATTTTTTTTT
>CM053037.1:61262702-61275202 GCA_028564925.1 Lithobates sylvaticus | reverse complement strand
ATGTTATTGCAATCAAAAAGGTAACTTTCAGTGTCAGATCCCAGAGGGAGATGTTCTCCAGTGGGAAGAAGGGCTCCTTAGAGCCTCCAGAACAACCGATAGGTCCCAGGCCGGGAATGAAGGCTTCCTAGGAGGTCTTAATTTGAGACATGCCCTCTGGAACTGTATGATGAGGGGGTCTTGTGCCCACCTAACCCCGGTCAGGGCGGACAGGGCTGAAACTTGTACCTTCAGGGTGCTGGAGCCAAGACCTTTGTCTAGTCCCGACTGCAGGAACTCCAAGACTTGAGATGTCAATAGGGAGGATGGATCCCAGCCTTGTTGATGGGCAAAGGAAACAAACTTCTCCCAGACCCTTCGGTAGGTGCTGTTAGTGGTAGGCTTCCTGGCTTGGAGCAATGTATCTACTACCCTCTGGGAACAACCCTGATCTAAATACCTAGCCCTCTCAGTCTCCAGGCCATCAGATGTAGTTTCCCCGGGTTGGGGTGGAGTAGCTGACCTTGGGAGAGCAGATCGGCTGATAGCGGGAGAGGCAGTGGGTCTGCCGTGTTCAGTTGTAGAAGGGCGGTGAACCACGGCCTCCTGGGCCAGAATGGTATCACAGCCACTACCAGCGCTGTTGACCTCTTGAGTCTCAAGAGGAATCTCGCTATCAGGCGGGTCGGGGGGAAAATGTAGCCCAGGTGAAAATCCCAAGGGTGTTGGAGGCAATCTGTTCCCTCTGCTGCGGGAAAGGGAATCCTTGACAGGAACCTCTGGCATTTCAAGTTCACTGGTCGGGGGGACCCCAGGTCTGGGAAATGAGGGTGAAAGCTTGTGGGCTCAGGGACCACTCGTTGTTCGAGATGAAGCTCCTGCTGAGAGAGTCGGCTAGTAGGTTCTCGACGCCCGGGATGTAGGCTGCTCTCAAATCCAGAAGATTCTGTTGTGCCGATTCCATTACGGGGCGAACCTCCTGCAGCATGGTGGAGCTCCTGGTGCCCCCCCTGCCTGTTGATATAGGCAACAGCCACCTTGTTGTCCATTCTTAAGAGGACTTGTTTCCCTCTCAGGAGAGAACTGAAGGCCAGAAAGGCTTGGAAGGCTGCCCTCATCTCCAGCACATTGGAGACGGAATCCCGTGCTCTGAATGGCCAGCGGCCCTGTGCTGCATGATGAAGATAGTGTGCCTCCCATCCCTCCAAACTGGTGTCTCCAAACTGGTGTCTGAAGTAACTAATACTTGTGGGGGAGAGACTATGTGTCTGCATCTGCTCAGGTTGCAGGGTCGAGTCCACCATTCCAATGATCGCTTGACCTCCTGTGGGATATGGATCAATTGGGACATGGACGAGCCGTCCCATTGGTGTAGGAATGAGATCTGTAGGGGTCTCGAGTTCCATTGCGCCCACTGAACCATCGGGATGGTTGCTGACAGGGATCCTAGGAGGCTGAGGCACCCTCTGGATGCTAGAGATGTTGCTGAAATCGCCCTCCTCACTTTCCTGTCCAGAGGGGGACCTTCTCTGGAGGTAGCTCTATGGTGTTTAGCCAGGTATCCAGTAAGGCTCCCAGGAAGACCATCCTCTGGGTGGGCTGAGCATTGCTTTTCCCCCAGTTTATTAGCCACCCCAGTCTCTGCAGCGTGGAGACTAGGGTCTCTCTGTGCTGAGTTAGGGACTCCTGGCTGTTCGAGAGGAGGAGAATGTCGTCCAAGTAGTGGTGAACCCTTAGACCTTTCTCTCTCAAGGACGCGATGACTGGAAGAAGCACCTTCGTAAATGTCCTGGGAGCGGTAGAGATTCCGAACGGAAGGCTTCGGAACTGGAAATGGCATTGATCTACTGAGAACCGGAGAAATTTTTGGAATGCGGTATGAATAGGAATATGCAGGTATGCGTCCTGGAGGTCTATGGACAGCATCCAGTCCTCCAGGTTTATGGCCTGGAGGATCGACTGCAGACTCTTCATTTTGAAGGACTCCACCGGACTCCACCGATTGAGATTCTTCAGATCCAGGACGGGGCGCAAGTCCCCTGATTTTTTCCTGACTAGGGATAACGGGGAGTAAAACCCCTGACCTCTTTGTGATAGGGGCACCTCTACTACCGCCTTTTTCTGGAGCAGTTCCTGGATGTAATCTATTAGTAACGTCTTTTTTTCCCGAGAAGATGGGAGTCTGGTTGGGCAAAAATGATCCCCCGGGGGCGTCCCCTGAATGACCATCTGTGCCCGAACCGGACAGTGGCCACCGTCCAGGGATCTCTTATGGTCTCCGCCAAGAGCAGCCTGAACTTTGAGAGCCTGGCTCCCACTACTGCTGGCTGGGCGGGCGCACCTTCAAAAAGACTTCTGGTCAGTGGACGCAGAAGTCTTGGGCTTTTGGAACCTCAAGAAGGATGCTTGAGGGTTCTTCCAATTCCTTCTATATTCCTTGCCAGGAGTGTAGGCCTTTGCATCCCTGTACTTATCGGGAAGATTGCGTCTAAAGGGGGGAGGCCTCTGCTGTTTTGGCCTTCTATCCGAGGGGATAAGCCCCGATTTTCCGCCAGTCACCTTAGATATTTCGCCTACAAAAAGGTTTTCGCCATCATAAGGGATGCAACACCAATTGGACTTGGAGGTAGGGTCTGCTGCCCAAGGTTTTAGCCAGAGTGCTCGTCTAGCCATAACGGAGGA
The DNA here is from genome assembly GCA_028564925.1 of Lithobates sylvaticus. NCBI lineage: Eukaryota > Metazoa > Chordata > Amphibia > Anura > Ranidae > Lithobates > Lithobates sylvaticus. The sequence continues at coordinate 61,272,541 of CM053037.1, read as the reverse complement.
TAGCATGGCCCTGGATGTAGATTTTATTACATCTACAGAGGCCTCTGCCACAAAGTTCCCTGCGAGACTTAGCTCCTGCAGGGCCTTGACTAACTTCTCCTGGTCTGCGCCCTCGGATACGAGCTTTTCGGTGCTGGCCGACCAGCTGGAGATGGCTTTGCCCACAGCCGCGGGAGCCATGGCCTGCATGCTCCTCCTGCCGCTAGGTAGGTTTTTTTTAGATCTGTATCGATCTTCCTATCCAGGACGTCTCTAAAGGTTACGGCATCCTCAATAGGAAGCGTCACGTGCCTGGCCAGGCACATGAGGGATGCATCCACTACAGGCAGGGTAACCAGCGGTTTGACCTTGGGCTCTTTAAGGGGGTACAGCTTAGCAAGTCTGTTATTAAGACTTGATTTCTTTTCAGGCCTCTGCCACTCTTCCCTAATCAGATCATCTAGCTCCTCGATGAAGGGAAAGGCCTCCGGGTCCCGTCTAAGATTGGGAAAGTATTTCTTTCGCTTCTGTTGGAGCTCCTGGGGTTCATCCCAGTTTATCGCCTCCTTCACAGATCTCAAGAAGGGTTCTATTAAGGAGAAGTCGAAGCCTGCTAAATGCCTCCAATTCCTCTTCATCCGACTAGGAATCCTGCTCCCTTGACGTCAGAGGCGGCTCTCTAATTAGGCAAAGTAGGCGGTGGCCTAAGGCCTCGCCCTCCCAGGGGCCTCGCGCACCTCCTACTTTGCCTAAAGAGCCTCCTTTGGCTATCCTATGTGTTACCTGTCCCTCATTTTAATTTTCTATGACCCGCGCTTCGGCCGCCATGTGCTGTCTCAGGCCTGCCCCTGGCGCCCTGTGATTGGGCGAAAGGAGTCATGTGCGGCAGGTGGGAGAGCGGGGCTGGCCTTCACTGTGAACTGTGGCTGCTATCTCCTCCACCGGGTCACCGGTCATGTCCCCGTCGATGCAGGCAGTGTGACAGGCGGCGGCGCAGAGGCAGAGCAGAGCACTGAGAGCAGGTAAGTGAGTTTTGTTGCTGGTCGGGGGGAGGGGGGGAGCAGCCATAAAGTCAGTGTATAGTGTAGTGTATTGTGTGTGTAGTGTATGTGCATGTGACTGGGGGGAGGCGGTGGTACATGTACTGGGGGTGTGCATGTGACTGGGGGCGGTGGTACATGTACTGGGGGGGTGGTACATGTACTGGGGGGTGCATGTGACTGTGGGGGGGGGTGGTACATGTACTGGGGGGTGCAAGTGACTTGGGGGTGGTACATGTACTGGGGGGGTGGTACATGTACTGGGGGTGTGCATGTGACTGGGGGCAGTGGTACATGTACTGGGGGGTGCATGTGACTAGGGGGGGGGGGGGGGGTGGTACATGTACTGGGGGGGTGCATGTGACTGTGGGGGGGGGTGGTACATGTACTGGGGGTGTGCATGTGACTTGGGGGGTGGTACATGTACTGGGGGGGTGGTACATGTACTGGGGGGGTGCATGTGACTGTGGGGGGGGGTGGTACATGTACTGGGGCGGTGCATGTGACTTGAGGGTGGTACATGTACTGGGGGGGTGGTACATGTACTGGGGGTGTGCATGTGACTGGGGCGGTGGTACATGTACTGGGGGGTGCATGTGACTGTGGGGGGGTGGTACATGTACTGGGGGGGTGCATGTGACTAGGGGGGGTGGTACATGTACTGGGGGGGTGTGCATGTGACTGTGGGGGGGGTGGTACATGTACTGGGGGGGTGCATGTGACTTGGGGGTGGTACATGTACTGGGGGGGTGGTACATGTACTGGGGGGGTGCATGTGACTGTGGGGGGGTGGTACATGTACTGGGGCGGTGCATGTGACTTGAGGGTGGTACATGTACTGGGGGGGTGGTACATGTACTGGGGGTGTGCATGTGACTGGGGGGGTGGTACATGTACTGGGGGGGGGGGTGCATGTGACTGGGGTGGTGATACATGTACTGGGGGGGTGCATGTGACTTGGGGGTGGTACATGTACTGGGGGGTGCATGTGACTGGGGGGGTGATACATGTACTGGGGGGGTGCATGTGACTGGGGGGGGTGGTACATGTACTGGGGGGGTGCGTGTGACTGGGGGGGGGGGGGGGGTGATACATGTACTGGGGGGTGCATGTGACTTGGGGGGTGGTACATGTACTGGGGGGGTGCATGTGACTGTGGGGGGGGGGGTGGTACATGTACTGGGGGGTGCATGTGACTGGGGGGGTGGTACATGTACTGGGGGGTGGTACATGTAATAGGGGGGTGGTACATGTGACTGGGGGGTGGTACATGTGACTGGGGGGGGTGGTACATGCGACTGGGAGTTGAGAGCACTGACACCAGCGCACAGTACTAAGTATTAATTTAAAATGAATTGCATATATTAAGAGCGCTGGTGTCAGTGTGCTCTATCTCAGCGCTGGTGTCAGTGTGCTCTATCTCAGCGCTGGTGTCAGTGTGTTCTATCTCAGCGCTGGTGTCAGTGTGCTCTATCTCAACGCTGGTGTCAGTGTGCTCTATCTCAGCGCTGGTGTCAGTGGGCTCTATCTCAGCGCTGGTGTCAGTGTGCTCTATCTCAACGCTGGTGTCAGTGTGCTCTATCTCAACGCTGGTGTCAGTGTGACTTGGGGGTGGTACATGTACTGGGGGGGTGGTACATGTACTGGGGGGGTGAATGTGACTGTGGGGGGGGGGTGGTACATGTACTGGGGGGGGGTGCATGTGACTTGTGGGTGGTACATGTACTGGGGGGGTGGTACATGTACTGGGGGTGTGCATGTGACTGGGGGCGGTTGTACATGTACTGGGGGGGTGCATGTGACTGTGGGGGGGGGGGGTGGTACATGTACTGGGGGGTGCATGTGACTTGGGGGTGGTACATGTACTGAGGGGGTGGTACATGTACTGGGGGGGGTGCATGTGACTGGGGTGGTGATACATGTACTGGGGGGGTGCATGTGACTTGGGAGTGGTACATGTACTGGGGGTGTGCATGTGACTGGGGGGGTGATACATGTACTGGGGGGGTGCATGTGACTGGGGGGGTGGGTCATGTACTGGGGGGGTGCGTGTGACTGTGGGGGGGGTGGTACATGTACTGGGGGGTGCATGTGACTGTGGGGGGGGGGGGGTACATGTACTGGGGGGGTGCATGTGACTGTGGGGGGGTGGTACATTTACTGGGGTGGTGCATGTGACTGGGGGGGGTGGTACATGTACTGGGGGGTGGTACATGTAATGGGGGGGTGGTACATGTGACTGGGGGGTGGTACATGTGACTGGGGGGGGGGTGGTACATGCGACTTGGAGTTGAGAGCACTGACACCAGCGCACAGTACTAAGTATTAATTTAAAATTAATTGCACATATTAAGAGCGCTGGTGTCAGTGTGCTCTATCTCAGCGCTGGTGTCAGTGTGCTCTATCTCAGCGCTGGTGTCAGTGTGTTCTCTCAGCGCTGGTGTCAGTGTGCTCTATCTCAACGCTGGTGTCAGTGTGCTCTATCTCAATGCTGGTGTCAGTGTGTTCTCTATGCTGGTGTCAGTGTGCTCTATCTCAACGCTGGTGTCAGTGTGCTCTATCTCAGCGCTGGTGTCAGTGTGCTCTATCTCAGCGCTGGTGTCAGTGTGCTCTATCTCAGCGCTGGAGTCAGTGTGCTCTATCTCAGCGCTGGTGTCAGTGTGCTCTATCTCAGCGCTGGTGTCAGTGTGCTCTATCTCAACGCTGGTGTCAGTGTGCTCTATCTCAACGCTGGTGTCAGTGTGCTCTATCTCAACGCTGGTGTCAGTGTGCTCTATCTCAACGCTGGTGTCAGTGTGCTCTATCTCAACGCTGGTGTCAGTGTGTTCTCTCAGCGCTGGTGTCAGTGTGCTCTATCTCAACGCTGGTGTCAGTGTGCTCTATCTCAGCGCTGGTGTCAGTGTGCTCTATCTCAGCGCTGGTGTCAGTGTGCTCTATCTCAACGCTGGTGTCAGTGTGCTCTATCTCAATGCTGGTGTCAGTGTGTTCTCTATGCTGGTGTCAGTGTGCTCTATCTCAATGCTGGTGTCAGTGTGCTCTATCTCAGCGCTGGTGTCAGTGTGCTCTATCTCAGCGCTGGTGTCAGTGTGCTCTATCTCAGCGCTGGTGTCAGTGTGCTCTATCTCAACGCTGGTGTCAGTGTGCTCTATCTCAATGCTGGTGTCAGTGTGTTCTCTATGCTGGTGTCAGTGTGCTCTATCTCAATGCTGGTGTCAGTGTGCTCTATCTCAGCGCTGGTGTCAGTGTGCTCTATCTCAGCGCTGGTGTCAGTGTGCTCTATCTCAGCGCTGGTGTCAGTGTGCTCTATCTCAACGCTGGTGTCAGTGTGCTCTATCTCAGCGCTGGTGTCAGTGTGCTCTATCTCAACGCTGGTGTCAGTGTGTTCTCTCAACGCTGGTGTCAGTGTGTTCTCTCAGCGCTGGTGTCAGTGTGCTCTATCTCAGCGCTGGTGTCAGTGTGCTCTATCTCAGCGCTGGTGTCAGTGTGCTCTAGCTCAGCGCTGGTGTCAGTGTGCTCTATCTCAGCGCTGGTGTCAGTGTGCTCTATCTCAGCGCTGGTGTCAGTGTGCTCTATCTCAATGCTGGTGTCAGTGTGTTCTCTCAGCGCTGGTGTCAGTGTGCTCTATCTCAACGCTGGTGTCAGTGTGCTCTATCTCAACGCTGGTGTCAGTAAGCTCTATCTCAGCGCTGGTATCAGTGTGCTCTCAATGCTGGTGTCAGTGTGCTCTCAATACTGGTGTCAGTGTGCTCTCTCAGCGCTGGTGTCAGTGTGCTCTCTCAGCGCTGGTGTCAGTGTGCTCTATCTCAACGCTGGTGTCAGTGTGCTCTATCTCAGCGCTGGTGACAGTGTGCTCTATCTCAACGCTGGTGTCAGTGTGCTATCTCAGCGCTGGTGTCAGTGTGCTCTATCTCAACGCTGGTGTCAGTGTGCTCTATCTCAATGCTGGTGTCAGTGTGTTCTCTCAGCGCTGGTGTCAGTGTGCTCTATCTCAACGCGGGTGTCAGTGTGCTATCTCAGCGCTGGTGTCAGTGTGCTCTATCTCAACGCTGGTGTCAGTGTGCTCTATCTCAGCTCTGGTGTCAGTGGTGTCAGTGTGCTCTCTCAACGCTGGTGTCAGTGTGCTCTATCTCAACGCTGGTGTCAGTGTGCTCTATCTCAACGCTGGTGTCAGTGTGCTCTCTCAGCGCTGGTGTCAGTGTGCTCTATCTCAGCGCTGGTGTCAGTGTGCTATCTCAGCGCTGGTGTCAGTGTGCTCTATCTCAACGCTGGTGTCAGTGTGCTATCTCAGCGCTGGTGTCAGTGTGCTCTATCTCAGCGCTGGTGTCAGTGTGCTCTATCTCAGCGCTGGTGTCAGTGTGCTCTATCTCAGCGCTGGTGTCAGTGTGCTCTATCTCAGCGCTGGTGTCAGTGTGTTATCTCAGCGCTGGTGTCAGTGTGCTCTATCTCACAGCGCTGGTGTCAGTGTGCTCTATCTCAGCGCTGGTGTCAGTGTGCTCTATCTCAGCGCTGGTGTGTGTGCTCTATCTCAGCGCTGGTGTCAGTGTGTTATCTCAGCGCTGGTGTCAGTGTGCTCTATCTCAGCGCTGGTGTCAGTGTGCTCTATCTCAGCGCTGGTGTCAGTGTGCTCTATCTCAACGCTGGTGTCAGTGTGCTCTCTCAGCTGGTGTCAGTGTGCTCTATCTCAGCGCTGGTGTCAGTGTGCTCTATCTCAACGCTGGTGTCAGTGTGCTCTATCTCAGCGCTGGTGTCAGTGTGCTCTATCTCAACGCTGGTGTCAGTGTGTTCTATCTCAGCGCTGGTGTCAGTGTGCTCTATCTCAGCGCTGGTGTCAGTGTGCTCTATCTCAGCGCTGGTGTCAGTGTCAGCGCTGGTGTCAGTGTGCTCTATCTCAACGCTGGTGTCAGTGTGCTCTATCTCAACGCTGGTGTCAGTGTGCTCTCTCAGCGCTGGTGTCAGTGTGCTCTATCTCAACGCTGGTGTCAGTGTGCTCTATCTCAACGCTGGTGTCAGTGTGCTCTATCTCAGCGCTGGTGTCAGTGTGCTCTATCTCAGCGCTGGTGTCAGTGTGCTCTATCTCAGCGCTGGTGTCAGTGTGCTCTATCTCAACGCTGGTGTCAGTGTGCTCTATCTCAACGCTGGTGTCAGTGTGCTCTATCTCAATGCTGGTGTCAGTGTGCTCTATCTCAGCGCTGGTGTCAGTGGGCTCTATCTCAGCGCTGGTGTCAGTGTGCTCTATCTCAATGCTGGTGTCAGTGTGTGCTCTCTCAGCGCTGGTGTCAGTGTGCTCTATCTCAGCGCTTGTGTCAGTGTGCTCTATCTCAACGCTGGTGTCAGTGTGCTCTATCTCAGCGCTGTGTCAGTGTGCTCTATCTCAGCGCTGGTGTCAGTGTGCTCTATCTCAACGCTGGTGTCAGTGTGCTCTATCTCAGCGCTGGTGTCAGTGTGCTCTATCTCAACGCTGGTGTCAGTGTGCTCTATCTCAGCGCTGGTGTCAGTGTGCTCTATCTCAGCGCTGGTGTCAGTGTGCTCTATCTCAGCGCTGGTGTCAGTGTGCTCTATCTCAGCGCTGGTGTCAGTGTGCTCTATCTCAACGCTGGTGTCAGTGTGCTCTATCTCAGCGCTGGTGTCAGTGTGCTCTCTCAGCGCTGGTGTCAGTGTGCTCTATCTCAGCGCTGGTGTCAGTGTGCTCTATCTCAGCGCTGGTGTCAGTGGGCTGTATCTCAGCGCTGGTGTCAGTGTGCTCTCTCAGCGCTGGTGTCAGTGTGCTCTATCTCAATGCTGGTGTCAGTGTGCTCTATCTCAGCGCTGGTGTCAGTGTGCTCTATCTCAACGCTGGTGTCAGTGTGCTCTATCTCAGCGCTGGTGTCAGTGTGCTCTATCTCAGCGCTGGTGTCAGTGTGCTCTATCTCAGCGCTGGTGTCAGTGTGCTCTATCTCAGCGCTGGTGTCAGTGTGCTCTATCTCAGCGCTGGTGTCAGTGTGCTCTATCTCAGCGCTGGTGTCAGTGTGCTCTATCTCAACGCTGGTGTCAGTGTGCTCTATCTCAACGCTGGTGTCAGTGTGCTCTATCTCAGCGCTGGTGTCAGTGTGCTCTATCTCAGTGTGTTCTCTCAGCGCTGGTGTCAGTGTGCTCTATCAGCGCTGGTGTCAGTGTGCTCTATCTCAGCGCTGGTGTCAGTGTGCTCTATCTCAGCGCTGGTGTCAGTGTGCTCTATCTCAGCGCTGGTGTCAGTGTGCTCTATCTCAGCGCTGGTGTCAGTGTGCTCTATCTCAACGCTGGTGTCAGTGTGCTCTCTCTCAGCGCTGGTGTCAGTGTGCTCTATCTCAACGCTGGTGTCAGTGTGCTCTATCTCAACGCTGGTGTCAGTGTGCTCTATGTCAGCGCTGGTGTCAGTGTGCTCTATCTCAACGCTGGTGTCAGTGTGCTCTATCTCAGCGCTGGTGTCAGTGTGCTCTATCTCAGCGCTGGTGTCAGTGTGCTCTATCTCAGCGCTGGTGTCAGTGTGTTATCTCAGCGCTGGTGTCAGTGTGCTCTATCTCAGCGCTGGTGTCAGTGTGCTCTATCTCAGCGCTGGTGTCAGTGTGCTCTATCTCAGCGCTGGTGTCAGTGTGCTCTCTATGCTGGTGTCAGTGTGCTCTATCTCAACGCTGGTGTCAGTGTGCTCTATCTCAGCGCTGGTGTCAGTGTGCTCTATCTCAGCGCTGGTGTCAGTGTGCTCTATCTCAGCGCTGGTGTCAGTGTGCTCTATCTCAGCGCTGGTGTCAGTGTGCTCTAAGGGCTGGTGTCAGTGTGCTCTATCTCTCTCTGGTGTCAGTGTGCTCTATCTCAACGCTGGTGTCAGTGTGCTCTATCTCAACGCTGGTGTCAGTGTGCTCTATCTCAGCGCTGGTGTCAGTGTGCTCTATCTCAGCGCTGGTGTCAGTGTGTTCTCTCTGCGCTGGTGTCAGTGTGTTATCTCAGCGCTGGTGTCAGTGTGCTCTATCTCAGCGCTGGTGTCAGTGTGCTCTATCTCAGCGCTGGTGTCAGTGTGCTCTATCTCAGCGCTGGTGTCAGTGTGCTCTATTTCAACGCTGGTGTCAGTGTGCTCTATCTCAACGCTGGTGTCAGTAAGCTTTATCTCAGCGCTGGTATCAGTGTGCTCTCAACGCTGGTGTCAGTGTGCTCTATCTCAACGCTGGTGTCAGTGTGCTCTATCTCAGCGCTGGTGTCAGTGTGCTCTATCTCAGCGCTGGTGTCAGTGTGCTATCTCAGCGCTGGTGTCAGTGTGCTCTATCTCAGCGCTGGTGTCAGTGTGCTCTATCTCAGCGCTGGTGTCAGTGTGCTCTATCTCAACGCTGGTGTCAGTGTGCTCTATCTCAACGCTGGTGTCAGTGTGCTCTATCTCAACGCTGGTGTCAGTGTGGTCTCTCAGCGCTGGTGTCAGTGTGCTCTATCTCAATGCTGGTGTCAGTGTGCTCTATCTCAACGCTGGTGTCAGTGTGCTCTATCTCAACGCTGGTGTCAGTGTGCTCTCTCAGCGCTGGTGTCAGTGTGCTCTATCTCAACGCTGGTGTCAGTGTGCTCTATCTCAACGCTGGTGTCAGTGTGCTCTATCTCAGCGCTGGTGTCAGTGTGCTCTATCTCAACGCTGGTGTCAGTGTGCTCTATCTCAGCGCTGGTGTCAGTGTGCTCTATCTCAGCGCTGGTGTCAGTGTGCTCTATCAGCGCTGGTGTCAGTGTGCTCTATCTCAACGCTGGTGTCAGTGTGCTCTATCTCAACGCTGGTGTCAGTGTGCTCTCAGCGCTGGTCTCAGTGTGCTCTATCTCAACGCTGGTGTCAGTGTGCTCTATCTCAGCGCTGGTGTCAGTGTGCTCTATCTCAACGCTGGTGTCAGTGTGCTCTCAGTGGTGTCAGTGTGCTCTCTCAGCGATGGTGTCAGTGTGCTCTATCTCAGTGTGCTCTATCTCAGCGCTGGTGTCAGTGTGCTCTATCTCAACGCTGGTGTCAGTGTGCTCTCTCAACGCTGGTGTCAGTGTGCTCTATCTCAACGCTGGTGTCAGTGTGCTCTATCTCAACGCTGGTGTCAGTGTGCTCTATCTCAGCGCTGGTGTCAGTGTGCTCTATCTCAGCGCTGGTGTCAGTGTGCTCTATCTCAGCGCTGGTGTCAGTGTGCTCTCAATGCTGGTGTCTGTGTGCTCTATCTCAGCGCTGGTGTCAGTGTGCTCTATCTCAGCGCTGGTGTCAGTGTGCTCTATCTCAGCGCTGGTGTCAGTGTGCTCTCTCAGCTGGTGTCAGTGTGCTCTATCTCAACGCTGGTGTCAGTGTGCTCTATCTCAGCGCTGGTGTCAGTGTGCTCTATCTCAACGCTGGTGTCAGTGTGCTCTATCTCAGCGCTGGTGTCAGTGTGCTCTATCTCAGCGCTGGTGTCAGTGTGCTCTATCTCAGCGCTGGTGTCAGTGTGCTCTATCTCAACGCTGGTGTCAGTGTGCTCTATCTCAACGCTGGTGTCAGTGTGCTCTATCTGCTGGTGTCAGTGTGCTCTATCTCAGCGCTGGTGTCAGTGTGTTCTCTCAGCGCTGGTGTCAGTGTGCTCTATCTCAGCGCTGGTGTCAGTGTGCTCTATCTCAGCGCTGGTGTCAGTGTGCTCTATCTCAGCGCTGGTGTCAGTGTGCTCTATCTCAGCGCTGGTGTCAGTGTGCTCTATCTCAACGCTGGTGTCAGTGTGCTCTATCTCAGCGCTGGTGTCAGTGTGCTCTCTCTCAACGCTGGTGTCAGTGTGCTCTATCTCAACGCTGGTGTCAGTGTGCTCTATCTCAACTCTGGTGTCAGTGTGCTCTATC
>CM053037.1:61252702-61257702 GCA_028564925.1 Lithobates sylvaticus | reverse complement strand
AGCCCACGCCCACCTTACGGCAACCCTATTCCAGTCCTGCTTGCTCTCTCCCTGCCACAGCACCATGTTATCTGTACCTGTGTGCAGTGCCAGGACAAGGTAATCTGGTGCCCAGGGCGAAAATGGCAAACTGCACGCACTGGGGGATAGGGTAACAGTGGTGTTAGGTTTGTAATGTATGTAATATATGTGATGTATACCAAAATAGCACCAATTGTTGTGTTACACTGCAGTGAACTGACTAGTTTAAAACTGGTGCATAAATATGGGGCTAACAGTGACGATGGTCAAACCTCCCTGCATCAGTGATGTCACTGAAACAAAAGAATGTTCCTGCATCCATTGTGTCACTGGAAGGAAGAAAAAATGTCCTTGTGTTGATGGTATCACTGGAAGGAAAAAATGCCACTGTGTCACTGGTGTCAGTCTGAAGAGGACTGATTGGCATCTAAGTCAGTGGTATGAAGGAGGGGAGCTGGAAGTTAGGCTCTGTGGGGTGCACGGAACTAAAGAACTCTAGGGGGCTCAGAGGGAATCAGACTGAAAGGGTTCCTTCAGATGTGCCGCAATCATTGCTTGTGTTTGACACTGCCTGCTTTTACTGCAACCCACATGTCTGTGAATGAGCCTTAAGGCCTTGTTTACAATTGGGGTTGGAATTTTAGACCTCTTAGAATGGGATTTTAAAGGCAACAACAATTGAATTTGTATAAAGTGTATAAATTTATTGTACAAAAGGATAGAATTCTAACATACTATACATATTCCACATAAATATAAAAACAACTAGCAGATGCTTGTAATTGATATATAAACAGATGGATGAAAATTCTGACGCGTTTCCAAACGGCCTTATAATTGCCAGTCTTCATCAGGGAATTTTTTGATCATCATCTATAGAGTATATCAAAGGCATATTAATTACATGATATTTTTCATAAAGTCGATTCCTAAGTGACCCGAAGATCACAGATTTCCAATATTTATATATATATAGAAGTGAAAACACTTACATCAAAAAACATAGCATCAAATGTGGTGTTGCTCCCCCATATATCTTTAAATCCAGGGTGGATGCCAAGGATATAGCAGATATTTCTTTTTATCTCTCTACAAGACAGCTTGAAAAAGTGTAATTTTTCATTGCTGTATTTGATGTTTAAATCGGCAAATAAAGAGCTAAGGAAAAAACAAAAATGAAGACCCAAAATAAATCAGGGAAGATCCACTTAAAATGGCTTAAGCTGGAAGTAATCATCCAGCCCAACCAGACAAGTAACAGGACTCACCCAACAAAGTCTCCAGCAAAGTTCCTAAGATCCAGTCCAACAGGATAAATATCCTGTATGTAAGAGAGAGCACTCCTGCAGCACCGGCTGCGGAGAGGGAACACATCAAATGCCGTCTCAGGCGCCCTTAAATAGGATCCAGTGAGACCAATCCCGCCCCTGTGGGCGTTGCCCGATGACGCGGTGCGCAGACGGCGCACAGCGTCATCGTACCAACGTCCCGCCATAGGCTGGTAATCTGTCTTGGAAACTACCAAGACCATAATGCAAGTGGGTGACCGCACCCCACGTGGTCAGCTCGCGCATGCGCACCGGCACACTCGGCGTCCGAAAACGGACATCCCAGTGCGCCACGGCGCAACTAGCGAACCCAGTCAGGGGGAGAACGGTCCTCAAATGCAACTTTAAATGGCCAGACATATGTAACATAGCTGACCAAAAAAAGGAGGTCATCGGGACAGCCAGGCATGTAGCTATTTTACACGCCAGTCCGAATGCCAGCCCACGTTGGAAGGGGGTAACAATAGACGGGGAAGAGTCAAAGATACTGGAAAAGAACATTATTCAATCCAGTTCTAAGACACAATCACCGCCTCTGGCATATACCCGTAGTACCAAAGCCAACCAACAGGGTGATGGAAAATAGCCCTAAAACTGCTAGGGGAAGAAGAGGGAAAAAAATCCCCTATGTGTGCCCCAAGGAAACACCACCCAAATATTTGAGTTCGGTCAACCATGGAGGTACGCGGTTTGGGCTATATAAGGGGGAGGTCCCATTGGAGGGGAAAATGTTTATCAACCCCCAACTGGGCATTTTAGGGGCCCCGGAGGGGTTTCAGGACCAAACTTCCCCATATGAGGACTAAAACCACTGGCAAAGTGGCCCACTGAGGACTGAAAATTATCGGCCCAGATGTGAGCCTAAAAACTAGCCTCAGGGGACAGACTGGACATCCTCAGGGGAGGAAAATTATCCCATAAGGAAGGTCCAGGTGTCCCCACCCCGATTTTTAAACACAAATCGTCCCATGAGGCTAGGCTGCCAGGTAGAGAGAGTCGAAGAAAAGATTCTGCCCCAGACATCAACAAAAATCCCTGGATATTCAAGTTTTTAAAAGGGTTAACAACACCATTTACAAATGAATAAGCACAAAAATACATAGATAAATAAATAACAGAAACCCCCCCCCCCCCATGAAGAATAATGTTAATATCCTCCAAACCATGCATACCTTATCCATAGTTGGGGTTGGTGGGTTGTTTTAACATCCCCCCAGGCTACGAAGGAAGATGTATGTGGCTCTACACATGCTGCAGCTGTGAGGCTCTGTATACCAGAAAAAATTATTCTCCTGTCACATTTAGTGGACAGTTGGATGTAATGGAATCATGACAGAATGCACGAAGGCTTGTTAGAGACTGTGAGTGATACAATTTGAGTTAAAAAATGTAAAATAAAGTTAGGCTAGGTTCACACCTTCAGGTGCGATCAAGCATGCTTGTTTCTGTGTTTAGGGCAGCCCCTTTATTTCAATAGGCTGCCCTACATGCGGGAAACTTGGAAAAGTCCCTGACCCTTTTTCAAATACGCCCCACACCAAACCAACCGCATGATGCTGGATCTTTTACATGTGATTACTGCCAGTGGTTATAGAAGCTAGCAATAATCATGTGTTCTGCTGGCCAGGAAGCCTCCCCACTAGCAGAACACAATAGCACTGTGGGAATCAAGCAATTTAAGGAAAGAAAATTGCATAATCTGTGCCCTGCTTATCAGGCACGTATAACACTCAGTACAAGGAAAACTTTTCCCATTAAATATGTTTTTCAGCAAACCTTTCATAAACTACTTAGCAACCTTCACATCAGAATCCCTCCGTCACTTCAGGAGTCCACCTTTACATCAAGAGCCTCCCTTCCCTCCACACAACAGTCCCCCTTTACATCAGAGTTCTCCCTTACACCGGAATCCTTCCTTACATCAATGCGCCCTATCCCAGTAAAGTCTCCCCTTACATCATTGTCCCCCTTTATAATCAGTGTCCCCTCTTACATTAATTCTCCATCATACATCAGAGTCCTTCCTTACATAAATGTGCCCCCGTCCTTACATTAGTGTGCACCCCCTCCTTGCATTATTGTGCCCCCTCCTTGCATTAGTGTGCCCACTCCTTACATAAGAGCACCCCCACCTTACATTAGAGTGCCCCCCTCCTTACATTAGTGTGCACCCCCTCCTTGCATTAGTGTGCCCCCTCCTTGCATTAGTGTGCCCCCTCCTTACATAAGAGCACCCCCACCTTACATTAGAGTGCCCCCTCCTTACATTAGTGTGCACCACCTCCTTGCATTAGTGTGCCCCCTCCTTGCATTAGTGTGCCCCCTCCTTACATAAGAGCACCCCCACCTGGTGTCAGTGTGCTCTATCTCAGCGCTGGTGTCAGTGTGTTCTTTATGCTAGTGTCAGTGTGCTCTATCTGATAGATAGTGTGATAGAGCACACTGACACCAGTACTATTAATATATGCAATTCATTTTTATTGCTTGAATTATTTTTTTATCCATTATAGACGTGAGTGGGGCCTCATGTCTAGGTTAAGCCTAAGGCCCCTTTCACACTGGGGTGTTTTTCAGGCGGTACAGTGCTAAAAATAGCGCCTGTATACCGCCTGAAAAAATCCTGCCCCATTCACTCCAGTGTGAAAGCCGGCGGGCTTTCACACTGGAGCGGTGCGCTAGCAGGACGGCAAAAAAAGTCCTGCTAGCAGCATCTTTGGGAGCGGTATAGGAGCGGTGTGTTCACCTCTCCTATACCGCACCTTCCCATTGATTTGAATGGGAAATCGCGGTAAAACCGCGGCAATACCGCCGCAAAGCGCCGCTACGGCGGCGCTCTGCGGGGGACTTTAACCCTTTTTCGGCCGCTCGCGGGGGTAAAACCGCACCGCGAGCGGCCGAATACCGCGGTTAAAACGACGGTAAAGCAGCGCTAAAATATAGCGCTGCTTTACCATCACCGCGGCTCCCCCCCCCCCAGTGTGAAAGGGGCCTTAGGCCTCACAAAGCCTAGAGCCGCCTCTGCTTGACGTACTCGGGGGGGCAGGAAAGGCACTTCTAGTGGATGTTTCCGTGTCTGGAGCAAGCTGTGGGGTTGACGCCCCCGCAGGCTCTCGGGGATCTTGGTCCCCTCTGGTGGCCTCATCAAAGCACCGGCGACAGGTTAGCTTATCCGGGAGAGCGATGGCCCTGCATATCCAGCAGGCGTTAGCAGCGGGCCTGGAGTGGGTCGCTGGTGAACGGTGTCTGTGCGCAGGCGATCTTCTGCGGCGGGAGCGGCTGCGTCTTGAGTAGGACCTGGAGCGGCTTCTTCTGCGACTCTCCCTATGACCTGAGCGACTCCTTCTGCTCCGGCCTGAGCGGCTTCTTCCACGCGAGGACCCTCTGCGTCCTGACTTGGAAGATCTTGAGGACCTGACGGGGCTGACCATTTAGGTAGAATTAGTGACCTCTGCTCACTTTTTCGATCTTCTCTACTTACCAGTCCATCCTCCCCCCTTACCTATTGGCTTGGCGGTGATCTGCTGGGGCAGAGGTCTCCATGGAAAGGGAATAGACAGCCTAGGATGAGATAAGAAGATAGGCAGAGTAAGGGGGGGGGGGAACACAGTGCAGTAACAAGTTAAGGCACTTACCTATTGGGGAATGAGCTGA
>CM053037.1:61217702-61247702 GCA_028564925.1 Lithobates sylvaticus | reverse complement strand
ATTAAATAATAAAATCTAATATAATTAAAAAATATATTTCTTTATTTTCTGTCAACTCAAAATAATAAAAAATCAAATCATTCAAATATAATATATTGTTATTTATTAAATTACAAACCAAATGTACAAATATGATTAACTTTAATCAATAAAATTGTTAGAAATGCAACACAAAACAGTACATTTTTTGAAGTGTGAAATATTTTTAATATTGTATATGAATGTTTAATAATACTCAAAAAATGTAAAGAATAATTACATTATATTTTATTCTTATTTTTTTATTTTTTTAAATCAACAAACAAAATAAACACAATAGAATCTTATTAAATACATTTTTTTTTATTTGTTTTATTAAAGACTACAGAGGAATCAGAAATGAATTTAGAGACACCAGAAGAGATTCCGTCTACAAGCATGAAATCTGCATCAGAAAGAGTAATTCCTGAAGTTTAATCAAAATAAATGAAAGTCGTGTATCTTATCTTAAATATGTATTTTTTTCTCAGTAGTATCTTTTTAGATCCCAGAAAAATTCCAATTGAATCACGATCAAACTCTGTTGGAATAATAATAAAAAAAAAAAATTATAAGCAGCATTTCAATTACTATAAATTAAATTATCATGTAATTGTATAGTTATGGTAGTGTCTAAAAATGAACGATAATGTTAATTATTATTACAATAAAAAAATATAACACTTCACTGACTTTTATTATTCAATAAAAACTTTTATATTAGACTTTTTTTTATTTTCTATATCTATATTAATAAGATTGATATTTATACAATTTTTTTTTTAATTTTTTTTTTATTCTTTAAATTATAGAGGAGAGATCTTTTACAAAAATTTTGGTCAAAATATCCCACAGTTGATGAGGACCCAGGCTTTCCTTTTAATCCGCCATCTCAACATTCTCAGTTGTCCAACTCTGAAACAGATGAAGAACATGGACTTCAAAGAAGAATAGGAAACACAGACTGGTGTCAATGTGGGAATTGCTATCCTATGCCAACAGGAAGAGAGTCTTTATGTTGCCAAGAAATTTCGAATGTGAAAGAAAACATTGAAGAGGGTTCAGTGTGTATAACCTAATCTCCCATTTTTAAAAATATGGTCGTGGACAGGATGAATACAACAATTATATTGACCATTCTGCACCAGTCAACTTCTCAAGCACCAAATGCAGATGATAATAGGTATACATTTTATTATCAAAGTTTTTACACATTACTGTTATGATAAGCAATGTATAAAGAATCTATGTTTATATGTTGGCCACAATCTATTTTCTTTATCTGTTACAGAAACTTGAGAAAAACTGCGTATAAATCATTCACTGCCTGGATACATGGATATCTGGGCAAAGGTAATCGAAGACCAAAACCTTCCTGTGCAGTTCATGAAGTACGATCAACTTTTCCAGATCCTGAAGGCCTATACATTGGGTTTAAATATTCTAACGATTATGAGGCAGGAGAAATGGCATTTGAATTTTAGTACTAATAAACTACTTTAAGAAAAATCAAAAAAAAATTTTTCAAAAAAAGTTATTAAAAAAGTAATTAGTTTGATGTTTATTTTTATTTTGACATAAGCTTCAATAAAAATTTGAATTTAAAGTTTAAATTGGTGATATTTTTTTGATGTTTATAATCAATATTTTTGGTTGATTATTGTTTAAAAAGTACAGAAAAAATGTAAAATATAGTACATACATTTCATACTAACCTCACAAAAATAGTAGACTCCTATAATGTTGGTTCATCTTGAAAATAATGTCGGTTCATCTAGAAAAAAAAAAATATATAAATATTCATTTAAAATTTTAACAAATATCAAATTAAAGAATAAATCTTTATATGTAATTTTTACATGATACGTCTTCCTCCATTTGCTTTGGAAAACGTGACATATGCATGGAAACTGCATATTTTTTATCCGGTTTTTCTGTCGATGCTATGTTTTCAGGGAATAGATCTCCTTTCGATTTCCATGTCGGTGTTATTTTTTTGGCTGCCACGTTAACAATTGTCCTCATTATTGTAAAAAAATAATTGTGGTCCACAGGCTCATATAATTTTCTAACAATCCATTTTTTTTGTGAGCGAGGGTGTTCTAAAGCTGTTCTTTTGGTGCCCAAATCGTCACTTTTTTTGACGGTCTACGGACTATTGCCTGAGAACGACCAACATTACTATTATGGGAAAGAATGGCCAGTTTTGTTCTTGCCTCCATTGAGTTCATGCGTAAATGAACACGTTCGCTCCTATATTTCAGAACGCTAGAATGGAAAGTTTCTATTGCACCAGTGCGACAATAAAGAACCAAATGAGGTACATCATTTTTGAGCTTTGTTGACATCACCAAATCCTCCAGTGCCTTAAATACCGCGCTGGGTTTTAACAGCCATTCTACATGGTCTGAGTCACTAATTGAACTATGCTGACAGGAAAACTTTTCACCAGCATCCTCCCACTCATGAATGTTCCGCACATGATAAAGCAGGGATGTCCATGTCCTCCAAAAAATGTCTTCATCTCCCTTGCATTGCCTACTGCACCAGTAAAAGTGATTTACCACTGCTGACATCCAAAATTGTAAATCCTTACAATGTGCTTTTTTACTGGCCTCTAATAATTTTTTTTTTAACGATTTGACGTAGTGCCAAAGGTCATATTGGTGGCAGATCTGGCTGTATTCCTCTCTCATTTTTTTATTTATGCCAAGATGGCGATCAGTCCCAAGAATTTGAACGTCGTAATTATCTTCGATTATGCGGTCAAGACAAATCTGGAATGCCATTTTTTCCATCGCAACGGACGATGTAGTTTGACTCACCTGTACCGTCTCAAAATCTATTATGAGTTCAGACTCCATCTCCATCATGGTATAGGTACAGTATTTAGCTGAAAATCCAGGACTATCGCACTGTCCGTCACCGACTAAATATACCAAATTCTTTTGCAATTTTTGTTTTATTTTGTCTTTTTCTTCCAGCCAACAATAATCAATGCCACCGTAAATAAATGTATTCAAATACGTATGATACGTTGCTTTAGAAAAAAAAGGTATATTGCAAAAATCCATCATTTGTTTGACAGAAGTAAAAGATGATCCACTGCAAGTCATTGCTGAGGCAAAAATTAGATTACCAGCAGCTAAATTACCAATCTTTGTTTGGCTTTCCCAAATTAGAAGTTGGTGATTTTCCACACATGTACTGTAAACTTTAAGTAAAGTTCCAACCATGATTTTATTGAATGAAGTAATTTTTTCGAAACATTCTTCTTTTGGGCAACGTAATTTAGAAAGTAATTGATTGAGATTCGATTCGAAAACAATAAATTTTCTTTCGTCAACCCCTAAACACTGATCTTTTGCTGCGACAGTGTCATCAATTATAAAGGAACTATCAGCCCTTGATATATCTGTTTCCGACTGTTCAAAAAGATCTGGGACATAACTGTCATCCTGTGTCATATTGTGATCCATTGAGGTATCTGATTGACTAATAGTATCCATATTCTCATTAGTATCATGTTCAATCTGAATAACATTGTGTTCAGTGGACAATAACAAATGACTAGTACTACTCCCTGCTTCTGCAAAGTCACCATAGGGAAGTGTGACAGCAGACTTTATTGGTGTTATTTGAAAAACTGTAATGTCTTCTACGTTCTGTAATTTTGCTGGAGTGGATTCTAATTGAGGGTCAACAATAGGGCAAGATCATGAATATTCGTGATCATGACCTATGTCACTGTAATTTGCCCAAAAGGCGTAGGATTTCTCCGACACTGAAATATTTAAATCTTCACCAGTCTGTGTCCCCATTTCTCTTTTTGTTGTGTCATTTTTCACGCAGAATTGATGGCAAGGGCAGCAAATATGAGTTTTCTTTATCTTCATAAACGACATTGAAATGTCATTGGGTAGAACTGATGGGACAGCGTCAGATTTCAAAACCCTTGTTTTTTTTTTTATTATAATAGGACTTTGTTGAAAAATTAGCAGAGCACATTCTAAAACGATTCCCATTTTTGTCTCTCAAAATTTCTTCAGCTACGCTAGTAAGGTCATCTTCACTCAAAGCAGATGAGGCTATCCACAGTTTGATCATCTGTAAATTTTTTGGAAATGTATGGAGTGTTACATCTGGATATTTTGCTTTTAACCCCGTGCTATGTGGGCAGCAATTAAAGATGCATTTGGCATTTTTCCTCTACCTGTAAATTAAATAATATAAAAAAAATTATCAATAATGAATAATCAGAATAATCAAAATTGAGAAATTATTATTAAATACTAATAATAATTTTTTCATTATTTTAATTGTTAATTAAATGCATCCTTATGTTAAAAATCATTGAAATTGCCAGTAATAATATATATATATAAATATATATATATATATATATATATATATATATATATATATATATATATATATATATAAAAAACACTTGACTCTGGTTACTAACATCCAACATATCAACCCACTGACAGACCTTCAGCTATCTATTTTCATACAAAGAAAAGTAATATGATTTTTATTGATTTGTCGTTTATTGGGGGATATTGCTAGGAAGGGTCATATGGCATGCCCATAGAACAAGTAAATTAAACATGAAATTTAGTTAAAATTGCTAGTGTTTGAGCCTTGAAGAAATTATTTACTTCTAACATTAACTTTTTCTATGGTAGGTTAATAGAGGTACACTATACAAAAAAAATGGTGTCTGCAATTTGGTGGCCTTACTAGGCCAGAGCGATGCATTATTTATCCCAGGCGGACAAATCAATTTTACGTATATTTTGATTTGTAGAGCAACTGTTCTAACAAAGATATGTCCTCAAATTAGACACCATTATAACACAGTAATTTGACACTATTCCTATAGTCTCTCACCCAGCAGCCCTGGCATATTTTATCGTGAAATCCACCGTGTTGCACAAACATACCTTTTGTGGCCCCAAGTCCATGATCAAGCTTTTTAAAAGGACATACATTCCAAAAGCTTCAGCAGCTCCTCCAGTTCTTGGAGTCATCTATTTTTTTTCAAAACTCTTTATTCCAAATTTTTCATTACATAATAATTTACATTATACATTTTTATATACTTTTACATTTCTTTATATAATACAAATTATAATTACATTTACTCTTCCTTTCATTCCTTCCTCTCTCACCCTCTGTGGTCACTTAATACTATATTTTCAGATATTCCTCTATCCACTGTTAGCCATGTTCTATTCCATTTTGCCCATATTTTTTCATACCTCCGCCCGTTTCCCCTTTGTTCATACATTATTTTTTTCATAGGGTAGGACCTGGTTTACTGCTCTCACCCATTGGGTTACTGTCGGGGGATATGGCTGAATCCATTTTTCTATTATTTGTTTTCTTGCCAGAAACAGTACCTCCCTTAGGAAGGTATTATTATCTCTATTATTTCTCTCTTCCCTCAGTATCCCCAGCAAACATAATTCCATCGTAGCTATAAAGGGTTTATTCAGGACTTTTCCTATTTTCCTAGCTACTTGTTTCCAATATTTTCCTATTTTACCACAATACCACATTACATGAAGGAAGTCTGCTCCCCCCTGCCCACATCTAGTACATCTTGGTTCAGTCATCCTCCCCATTTTGTGCAATCTATTTGGAGCCAAGTATGTCTGATGTATTATATTCATCTGTATTATCCTGTTATTCATTGCAGGGGATACCTTCCAGTGGGAGTTGCAGGCTTCATCCCATTCATGATCGCTCATGTCTGGGATAGCCTCCTGCCACTTATCCCTTATTTTCAATGGTTCTCCTTCTGTTTTTTTCTGTAACAGGTGTGTGTAAATCTTTGCTATCAGTCCCTTAGGTCCCTGTGATCTAAGGATGCCTATAAGGGGATATTTAGATATTTTTAATTCCTCTCTTCTAAACTGTGTCTGTAGCACCTGCCTCAGCTGAAGGTATCTGTAAAACTGTTTACTCAGTAAATTATATTGTTTACATAGGTTTTCATAGGTTAGTATCAGATTTTTGTCATATAGCTGACCAAAAGTTGTTATCTTATTCTGCTTCCAAAATTTACTATCCTCAAAGGCTTGCAGTTGTTCAAATTTTGGATTGTTCCAAAGCGCAGTTTCTGTTGGGATTCCAACAAATCCCGTTAGTTTCTTAGCCTCTCTCCATACTGTCCTTGCCACTTTCAAAAGGGGAATTTTTACTCCCACTCTCCTCAAATCTTTTAGTTCTAATCCCGTCATTAAATCATCTATTTGCATTTTACTAAGGAGATATTCCTCTATCCTTGTTATTTTTTCCTGTCCTACCCATGATCTTAGATGTTTAAATTGCCCTGCCAAATAATATAAATATAAATCCGGGAGGGCCAGTCCAGCTTCTGTCTTTGGTCTTTGTAGTTTATTAAATTTTAATTTACATCTTCCATATGCCCAAATGAACCGAGTCATCTGCGAGTTTAATTTTTTAAATATCTGTTTTGGTATTTTTACTGGGGAGTGTGCAAATACATATAAACACTTGGGTAATATAATAGATTTTATCAGGTGAATTCTACCTGCCATTGATATTGGTAGCTTTATCCATATTTCCAATTTTCTCTTCACATGTTCTACTAGTGGGAGTATATTAGCTTCCATCTCGTCTTCGTGTTTCAACGTAATATTTACTCCTAAATATTTAAAAACTTCAACTATTTTTAATGGGGTCTGCGCTCTCCTTTCATTACCTGTTCCCAGAGGCATCAGTGCGGATTTTTGCCAATTTATTTTTAACCCTGAGAACCTCCCGTATGTTTCTATTATTCTCATTGCTTCCATCAGAGAAGCTTGCGCATCTCCCATATATAATATAATATCGTCCGCATATAAGCCTATGTGTTCGGTTTTTTCTCCTACTTTAATCCCTTTATATTTATCTGATTGTCTGAATCTATTTGCCAGTGCCTCAATTGCCAGAGCAAACAATTGTGGTGACATTGGGCAGCCCTGTCTTGTTCCTCTATATAGTTTTATTGTAGGGGATAATATACCGTTTATTAGCAAATTGGAGCATGGTTGTTTATAGATTATTCTCACCCATTTTCTAAATTTTTCCCCAAATCCATTCCTTTCCAGGACTGTCTGCAGAAATTCCCATTCTATAGAATCAAATGCCTTGGCTGTATCCAGTGATGCCAAGGCACTTGTTTCCGGGATAAACTCTCTCATTTGTGTCATATATTGTGTCCTTCTAATATTAATTGATGTGGATTTCCCTGGCATAAAGCCAGTTTGATCCTCCGCTATTATAGACAAGATTACCTGATTGAGCCTTTTGGCGAGCACTTTTGCCAGTACTTATAATCTATATTTAATAATGATATTGGCCTATACGATCCACACTCAGTTCTGTCTTTGTCTGGTTTTGGTATCAATATGACTGTAGCATCATACATGGAAATAGGCATTTCTCCCCTTTGGAACGCCTCCCCATACATTTTAGTCATAACTGGTACCATAATCTCTGCATATCGCTGGTACATTTCCAGTGGTATGCCATCTGGTCCTGGAGACTTACCCTTTCCCAGAGAGAAGATAGCTTCTCGTACTTCCTCTTCCTCTATATCCCTCTCTAACTCCTCTTTTTGTTCCTCTGTTAATTTAAGGAAGTTCAAATCCTTCAGATATTCCTCTATATCTTCTCGAGTACAGGTCAGTGTTGATGTATACATGTTAATATAGTATTTTTGGAATGTCTCAAGTATCTCATCTAATGTGTTTACCACCTTTTCGTTTTTCACCTCTGATATTGCTAGTGATGGTGTTTGTCTTTTTATCATAAAGTTCAGCATCTTATTATATTGTTGTCCTTGTTCAAAGTTTTTTTGTGCATATTGGAGTTTCTTACGCTTAGCGTTAACTATTAGTTGGTTCTTATATTGCCGTGATGAGGCTGCCCATCTTATTTGGTTTATATTTGAGGGGTCCTCTATAAACCTATTTTCTGCCTGTGCGCATAATTGTTCCATTTCCTCCTCTTCCTGTCTATTAGTACGTTTAATGTATGATATTGTTGATCTTGTTATCCCCCTCAAGTATGCCTTAAATGTATCCCAGAGTACTCCATCTATTTTCCTGTTGCCATGTGCTTCTAGGAACATTCCCATTTGCTCTGGAATTCTATCATTTAATCCTATCTGGGTTAACCATTGAGCCTGTATCCTATACCCCGGTCTTATTCTTTTTGGGCCTATTTTTAGCTCAAAGGTTAATCCAGAGTGGTCAGACACCCCTCTTGTCATATACGCCACAGACCGAACCATTGGCAGGATCTTTTCGTTCCCCATTACCATATCTATTCTAGACATGCGCCCTCTCCCAGGTGCATGCCATGAATAAGCCCGGGTCCCAGGGTTTCTAATCCTCCACAAGTCAGCCCATCCTACTTCATTCGTAAATTTCTCCAATACCCTCGACCCTTCCCCTCCTTTATGCTCACTTCTTCCGAACCTATCTAATTTTGGGTCTAAACACATATTGAAATCTCCCATACATATGACATATGCCTCTGGGTATTCTGACATAAATATCACTGCCTCTTTCAATACTCGCATTGTAGCTGGAGGGGGGTTATAAATCCCCATGATTACAACAGGCAGTGCATGCACCAACGCAAAGACAAAGACATATCTTCCATCGGGATCTCTTTTTTCTCTAATGCACTCCCATGTTACCCCTCGATGGACCAAGAGAGAAACCCCTCTCGAATATGTAGTATGACATGAGTGGCTTGACCATTGTATCCAAGATTTTTCTAGGTATTTCAATCTCTCTTTAGTCATATGTGTTTCTTGGATACAAATGATCTTTGCCTGCACCTTGTTAATTTCTGAGAAAAACCTGTGTTCGTTTTAATTGCGTTCCCATACCTCTCACATTCCATGACAAAAATGTGTGCTGATTACTCATATTTGATATATTTTATTTTAGCCATTGTTCCCCCGAAAAATAAAAGAAGAGGAAAAATAAATCCTATGTCCCTTTTTCCTTCCCGTGACCATTCTCTTTTCTACCTCACTCCTCTCATTCATCCATTCCGTTCCATTCATCCATAACATTTTTTTTAGGGCATTACCAACATATTGCATTTTGCTCTTATATAGGTAATTTATTTCAATTTCAGCCTGTCTGCTCCTGCCCTTTGTCCGCTTAATCAAGAATATAAGGGACGAGGGGGGGGCCGCCAAGGTGGGGGGAGGAGAAGGCATCCCCTCCTTTCACCCTCTCCCTCCCTTTTAGAGAAAAAAAAAAAAAAAAAACGTTACACCACAGAAAGGAAAAAAAAAAAAAAAAAAATTTTTTTTTGCTCTCTCCCTTCCCACCCCTCCCTCACTCCCCCCCTCCCTTCCTCCTTCCTTGTGCACTTTCCCTCCCCGTCCCTCCCCCCTACCCCCATTTATTTGTGTTTATAATGTGTCTCTTTGCCTTATCCTGACCTTCCCTTGTTATTGAGTGTAAAAAAAAAAAAAAGGGGGCAAGAGAGAGATTTCCTCTCACTCTTCCCCTTATAGCAAGTGCTTTATTTCAGTGTGTTTCTCTGTGATTTTAGTTCCATTTTCCTATTTATACACACCCCATCACCCTCAACCTTACCCCTCCTCCTCCCTATCCATCCCACTCCCCTATCAAAAAAAAAAACCACAAATAAACATTTATATTTTACCTTTTCCCATTTTCCCCCTCAAAAAAAAAAAGAAAAGAAGAGAAGGAAAAGGGGGAGATAAAGAACAAGATGAAAAGGGCAAAGGACAAGAAAAGGGAAAAAAAATAAAAATAAAAAAAAAACAAAACCAAAGCACACCAAAAAGAAAAGAGAAAACCAAACCTATAAACTATTAAAACTTCTCCCTTTAACCCCAAAAAAAAAAAAAAGGGGGAAATAAAAACAAATATAAAGTAGGGAGAGTGTCCCTCTCATCCCCCCTCCTCCGCCCCCCCCCCAAGTCCCGATCTTCTTGGTGTCTCTTATCCTTTCAGGACTTCTCTATTTCTCCTATCGAGGCATAGGCCTGGTTTTTTCCAGCCAGTCTTTAGCTTGTTCAGGTGTGCTGAAGAACAAAGTCTTTCCCCCTTCCTCCACTCTCAATCGAGCTGGATAAGCCATAGAATATTCAATTCCTGCCTCTCTCATTTTTTCGTTTTATTTCATAAAATGTTGCCCGTTGTTTTTGCAGCTCCAGAGAGAAGTCTGGAAATATTGATATTTTGCTATTTTCATAGCGAATCTCTCCTTTTTGTCTTGCTTTCCGCAGAATTGTGTCTCTGTCTCTGCAATTTAGTAGTCGTGCCAACAGGGGTCTAGGGGGAAACCCTGGTTTAGGTGTTACTGCCGGGACCCTATGCGCTCTCTCCACTGCGTATGCTGCTGATACCTCCATATCTGGGAATACATTTTTCAGCCATTTTTCTATAAAGTCACCAGGATTAAACCCTTCTGCCTTCTCTGGTAAACCGACTATTCTTAAGTTATTGCGGCGCATACGGTTCTCAAAATCATCAGATTTTTGATGCCACAGGGTAATCTGTTTTTCAATCGTGACTATCTTTTTTGGCATAGGGGTAACAGTATCTTCCAATAAAGCAGTCCTATTTTCCACTTCCATCATTCTCTCTCTTATACTCTGCATATCATGCCTGATCAGTCCTATATCATTTATAATCTCATCCATTTTACCTGTTAGGGCTGTATTACTCGAATGGATGGCCTCCATTATCTGGGAGTTCATCTGTTCCAGGGTCAGTTTGGGATGTTTCTCCTGCTTTTCTGTTGATTTCCCGGACTGCGGCTGGGGCGTATTAAGCTTCTGGGTTTCCAGTGCTGATGGTCCACCACTCCGTGTCTGTGGAGGGCTACGCCCGCCGTCTTGCTTATCCGTTCAAGCAAATTCTTTAAGACGCTCGGCCGCCGACTGCTTACTATTGCTCATCGCACCAAGCGATCGTTTTCACGGATTTCACGAGATTAAAGTCTCAGTAGCAGAGGCCGATCAGGTTTCCGTAGGAGACTCGGGCACCACCAAGCGTTCGTTTTCGCGGACTTAGGGTCTCGGTAGCAGGGTCTATTCAGGATACTTGTCGGAGACTCAGGCTGATCTCAAACCTCCCGCAGTTCACATCCGAACGCCGCGTCCGACCGTCACATCCGGTCGCGTCGGCGGAAGCGGAAGTCAGGCCCCATCTGGAGTCATCTATGAGCGTGAAAAGATGAAGACTTCATCCATGCCCGTGTAAAAGTCAAGCTCACTCGAATCTCCCAGGAGTTCCTCCGCGACTGGCGCAACACTACCCTCAATGTGTTGGTCCTTCTGCAGCTGGCTAGTACTCCATTCTCCAATTGTCCCGGCCGTGAAACTCTGCCACAGTGTCATTTTTTCTTAATAAAGGTCAATTGGCCACACTCAAAGCTACACTAAACATTGACTGCCACAAAATAAAAACAAGCAGGCCTAGTCTGAAGCATGGGTCTATATGCAATCACCTAGCTATGGTATCGGGTGCTACATATATTAGACTAGCGTTTCTCATGTTATTTTAGATTCAAAGTTTGAATGATAACTTAAATATAACACATGTTAAATAATCTAATGATCATGAATAGCTGGCTTACATTGTTTGTTTTTTAGGTACAACAATTGTACCTCTTATTGTGTCTTGAAATGCCTAGTGACGAATCCCTACTGAATAGATGAATAATGAATAGACTGATGAACACTGTTAAATTTACGTTTGGTAGCATTTTGGAGGAGGCTATGGGATGCACTGATTAAGTAATAGTTTAGTGCAGTGAAAATTTGACACTGTGGTGTTTACTGGTGTGGCATAACTGTAGTGCATTCATAGGTTTAACTTTTGTGCACTGATTTGTGCTAAAACTGTACTAAACAAATGTGTACGGCGGGCGCGGCTGGGGGGGAGTGACCGGATGTGAGGAGAGAGGAGTGAGAGAGGAGTGAGGGCTGGGAGCTGAGTGCTGAGGAGATGAACGGCGTGGTGGTGGAGTGAGAAGGAACACTGCCGTGCGACCTCCCTCTCCCTTCTAGCTTCGGAATGAAGCCGTCATGAGAAGCTATGGGATACTACGAGATGCCTCTCCCCTCCCATGCTGAACGCTGAACACACTGTGTGAATCACTGACTGAATTACCTTCTCACAGTCTGCCATTTGTTTTTTGCTGCTTGCTGCCGTGCCTGGTATGGAGTGAAGGGGATGAGACGGCTGGAGCATTGTGGAGGACATTGCGCTATTGAAACCGGCTGAGGAGTATCCTTTTCTGCAGTGTGAAAACCGGAGGATAAGGACACAGGCACGGACTGAAATGGGACACGGGGGTTGGACTGAAGCCCTATGCCTTCCCACATTAAGAGCTATGAGGCTGCAAGGATGCGGTAAAGTAGAAACGACACACCAATATATAAGCACACAGATGATATAGTATGATTTCTCTGCCTAGAACTGTATAAGAAAACATGCTGCGGCTGATATATGACTCTCTGCTTACCCCTTATCTGGCTGCTTGAGTTCCGTTTCTCCTGCTTTTTTTTGGCAAGCTACTGCTGGGTTTTTTTTGTGTTTTTTTTTTTTTTGGCCTACTGCGGTGGAGCGCTTTTGGGTATTGGACTTTGGAGGAAAGAAAAAGGGAGAAGACTGCAGGACTTGCCAAAAGACTGTTATTAAGTGCTACTGTGCGATTTGAACGTTTTTTTTTTTTCCCCAAAAGTATTAAAAATGTATCACTTTTACCTGTTTTGTGCCTCTGGGTATGTCAGATACAGAGCTAGACTTGCAGTCACCTGCACACTCATGGAAAAAGTGTTGCTAGAGGCAACACCAGCCCTTTTTTTCTTTGGCAATCAAATGCTCAGGCATTGAATATAGCAGCTGAAATCGGGGTGCCTCTGAGTGAACTAGTTGGATGGAAAAACCCATGAAGGGCGCTTCTTACTGCTTTGTCTCTGCTGTTTTTTTTTTTTTTTCCTATACGCTATTGATGTTCAAAAATACTGAAAGACTGTAGGCTGGCTGTTATGTGCTATCTGAGATAGATTCACTGGTCCGAAGTGGTGGAATCCTGATATCTTGCCACCCTGATACCTGGCTGTAACCATCCTATACCCTGTGCTGTTCAGTAAAAAAGCAGTTACTTCTTAAAAACTATAACCCTTTTTCTGGCATGCTGAGCTCATAGATCAGTATTCATCTGGAAGCCTAAGAGCGTATAAAGGGGGTAAGAGGGAGAAGGGTATACTCATAAGGACATTCAGGTTACATTTGAAATACCCAAAAACAAAGGAGGGCGGAAAATGCAGCAACTGCGCTCTGCAAAAGACAAAAACCCTCAACAAGTAGGCATGGCTGCGGCAGTGAGATTAGAGCAATTTGCACATACATCTGGGCAACTCCCCCTGCAGTCCCCCTCAAAGAAAGGGACCCTACCAAAGGCGCACCAAGGAA
Source organism: Lithobates sylvaticus (assembly GCA_028564925.1). NCBI lineage: Eukaryota > Metazoa > Chordata > Amphibia > Anura > Ranidae > Lithobates > Lithobates sylvaticus. Next base: position 61,234,185 of record CM053037.1, on the reverse strand, counting down.
GTGCAGGAGATCGTAAAAGCCAAGGGCAGAGCCAATCAACTGTCTTAACGCCACGTGTCCAGGGGACAAAGGCACAGGGAAGTAAAAACTCGGCTCAGACTGATCAAACCCTAAAAACAAATATAGAAACAACGGATATTGCAGTTGGGCCTAATATGCCTCTGGAGAAAGAACCTACATTAATGGACGTGCTTAAGGCGGTAAAAATTTCCAATGAGTCCCTTAAAGAGCTATGTGAACAGATGAAGGGTGTCAAAAATGATCTAGTGTTGGTAAGACAGGATGTGCAAAAGATATCTGAGAGAACCACAGAGTTGGAAAGAAGGATCAGCCAGGTAGAAGATGATGTGCTACCTCTATTCAAAGAAATGAAGAATATGAAAGAGCAGATACTCAGGCAAGCAGCTAAGCTGGAGGAAATCGAGAACAGGAGCCGAAGAGATAATACAAGGGTAGTGGGAATGCCCGAAAAGAGCGAAGGATCCAACCCTATTGAGTTCCTAGAAGGCTGGCTAACTGAGTTATTTGGGAAAGAATCTTTTTCAGCGACTTTTAGCATAGAAAGAGCACATAGGGTGCCGTTCCGCCCTCCGCCACCAGGAGGATATCCTCGAACTCTGTTGATGAAGTTTCTTAATTTCAAGGACAAAGTGACACTTCTACGGAAGGCTAGGGATAAGGGAAGCATTTTTTTTAATGGGATTAAGATTTCTTTTTATTCTGATTTCTCCCAGGAACTTCAAAAACGCAGAGCAGAATTTATTCAGGCCAAGCGATCACTACAAAAATTTAAAATCCAGTATGCTCTTCTCTACCCGGCTAAACTGCGGGTAACTGCGTTGGGGGAAACCCTGTTTTTTGAAAATCCGGGGGGGGGGGGTGGAGAAATGGTTGGAGGAGAACAAGTCAAAACTGTTGATATCATGATATCCCGATGATAAATAGATGGGGAGGGGATAAGCTGGGGGGAAGGAGTGGGAAGAGGTGGGAGGCAGGGGGGAGTGAGAGAGAAAAATTAGAAAAAATACGTATTTTTTTAATATTTTGGATTATAGAGGGGGGAGGGGAGGGTTCGCACAGTGGGGGGGAATGAGAGGATGAAAGTGAAGGTATGGGTGAATGGGAAGGAAGGATCTAAAGTATGGGTAAGGGTCATTGTTAATCCCCTGGGGGATCACCTAGAAAGGTGGGGGCAGAGGGGGGGAGGGGGGAGGGGGAAAGTACTGGTATTGACAAAGGTCAAAGATGGGTAAAGGGACAGGTAAACAAGGGCACAAACACTGATAAAATAAATGGCACTGATAAAGGTCAAAGATGTGTAAAGGGTCAAGTAAAAAAGGGCACACTCACTGATATAATAAAGAGAATTAAGGTAGAAATACAGAAGAGGGAAGAAAAAAGGGAGACACATAGAGTTTTGAAATGGGGAACCACTAGAATAAAGGGGGTAAACACTTTTTTAGAGATAAAGCACCATTGGTTAAAAAAATACAGATACTGGGTGAAAATAGATGCAATCTAAAACACTAAGAATAGGGTCATGGAATATAAGGGGGTTGGGCACGGCGGGTAAGAGGGCAGTAGTGTTTTCTATGTTGAGGAACTATGGTGTCGATCTGGTTTGCCTGCAGGAAACCCATTTAACAAAGGATGCAGCTCAACAACTACAAAGACAAAGTAGGGGATACCAATACCAGTATCACTCGGTTCATAGCTCATATAGTAGAGGAGTTAGTATAATGGTGAAGAGAGGAGTGAATTTTACCTGCACGCAAGCCAGTATAGACGAAATGGGTCGGTATGTTTTTCTTTGTTGTCAAATTGAAGATAGAGGGATGGTAGTAGCAAATGTATATGTCCCCCCCCCCCCCCATTTAAAATGGATATTATGCTTAAATTAAATAAGTTCCTGCTTGATAAACAGGGAATACCAACTATAATAACGGGCGACTTCAATCAAGTATTAGATCCCAATCTGGATAGATTTCCAGTTCAGAATACATTGGAAACTATGAAGAAGGGGCAGTTGAGTCGGTTTATGGAGGAAGTGGGCTGGATAGATTTCTGGAGGGGGGTGCGGAACCCTGGCGTTCAGCAATTTTCTTGCTGGTCGGCCACGCATTCCACACTCTCCAGAATTGACATGGCTATGGGAAATGATAAGGCACTGGAGTCAAATAAAGCATTCCTGATGTACTCCAAGAACTAGTGCTGTCTAATTCTTGGGGGTTCCTATAACCAGATCCATTGGACTCATGTTCCAGGACTTAGGAAGCATTTACGGCGGACACCTTGAATACAGGATCCGTCACATTGTTGGCAAGCAGTGGGATCGTGCTTCCTGCAGTCTGGGACATCCAAGATCAGGATAGAAGACTTCGGTCACCCCAGCGGAGATATGGATCTGGCATCAGAGTTCCCGGGGCTGCTGCGGATCATCCTTGCAGCATACACAAGGACTGTGTCTGAGGAGGAATACCTGGAGCTCAGGCAGCAGATTCGGGTGGAGCTCTGGATTGGAGCCCTCCAGCTCGCTGGTATAAAACAGGGCAAGTTCTTTCCAACCCAAGAGCAACGGGCCAGTGACCAACGGGCATTGCGGATGGCATTCCTGGGAGAGCGGCCCCAGGAGCAATGGGTGACTGAGTTGGACAGGCTTGTCCAGCAGGAGATAGAGCTGGACAATCGTTATCGGGCTCTGCAATGGCACGCAGAGCAGGGATATTTAGGGGAGACAACAGAATGCTCCCTGGAGGTATATGACTTTGGAGGCCCTGGATTGCTGTGGGAGAGCCTTACAGATCGTTTTGTGTTTGGCGATGAAGGGGAACCTACCCTTGAGGACCTGCGAGAATATAGAGAGGCTATGCTCGGTCTTGCAGGTGTCTCAGAGCTTAAACCTGATCTGGACCATTTGTTAAGGAAGGAACAGCATCTGGAAAGGGCATACAGGAAACTGCTAGAACACGTTCAGCAGCATGCCAGAGAATCGGCAGTGGAAACTCCGGAGATTGTCGTCCCCAAAGCGGAAGTGCTGACAATTGGGCAGAACTCTGCTAACTTCTGCCCAGCACCAACAGTGGCTTCGGCCTTCTTGAGGGAAGAGGTAGTTGGCCCTTCTCCCACAACACTGACAGGGACATGTGATTTTCTGCCAGCAGCACCTATGGAGTTACAACAAACTTCTCCAGCTGAAGATCTGGTAACTGAACAGAGGGTCCAAGCCCTTTGCCCGACATCTACAGCAATTCTGGAGGCCCAGGGTGAGGAGGGGGCAGTCCATCACGAGTTGCAGATCAGGGTTCAAGGAGAGAATGCAGTTGTCACTTCACATCTGCAGCTTGATCTGGTGTCGGTGGATGGGCCTGTGGTCTCCACTAACAGAAAACCAGCAGAAGTGCTGGCAACCGGGCAGAGTGCTACCAACCTCTGCCCAGCACCGGTAACAGCTGCGGAGTTCCAGGGAGCTGGGGCAGTCGGCCTCTCTCCCCAACAGTTAGCTGGAGCAGATGATGTAGGGAAGCTCCTACACCCAGCTGAACTGCTGGCAACGGAACAGAGCGCTGCTGGCCTCTGCCCTCAACTAAAACAGGACAGATTTCCTGTAAAGGTGGATGGGAATGCAGTCTCCACCTGTATACCCCAGGGATGCTGGGCGGTCGGCCCAGATCCCCAACAGCAGGATGGAGTGAGCCCAGTCATCCTGTCTTCTCTCCAGCGGCTGAAAAGACTCCAGGGAGAAGGGCCAGTCCAGGCCTCTCCCCAGCGGCAGAGATGTTCTATGAGAGAGGCAGAGGTTGGCTGGGTGAGTAATACTCTATTTGAAACAATTTGTTTGGGGTACTGTGTGGGTACAGGCATTCGAGGACTGGAACTATGGACTAACTTCGGAGTCAACCCGTCTGGGGTCTCCTCCTATGTTAGTCTCCTGCCGAAAGGGGAGAAATGTGACAGACCTAGCCGGGATACGGGCTTTTTGAGAGGACTACATGCTAGCCTCCTGCCAGCTGATTACGGGCCCCCCAAAATACACTCTCTGTATATGCATTTGGCATTAGAAATAGACTAGCATCTGACAGTGTATGTCCCATTCAATGTCATGAGCTCAAGCCACCTGTCTATTGTGTAAATGAGGCTGGTCTGGCTTGTAAGGTGTATTCCACATAAGTATTGGTCAAGAGGGATCTCGGACCACTCCCCCCTTACGCTTACGCTTAAAACAGGGATGGAGGAAATCCGGAGGGGGTGGAAAATTAACCCGTGTTGGTTCGAGATACTTAGAAGTACAGATACTATTCCACCAATACTGAGAGAGTTCATTGAGATTAATGTAAATACAGCAGAGTCAGGGATTCTATGGGACACCCTCAAGGCCTTTCTGAGGGGATTGTTAATCCAGCAGGTGGCGAAGTATAATAAGGTGGTAAGAGCGCAGGAAGAAAAAAAAAGGAGAGAAGTGGTTGCAGCTGAGGATAATTATATACTAGCCCCAACAATAGATGGGAAAGAAAAATGGCTGAAGAAACAACAGGAGTATAAACTATGTGTAATACAGAGAGTGGAGACTAAACAACTGCTACAGCGACAGGAGGCCTTTATGGAAGGGGAAATGGTGGGAAGAATGTTGGCTCAGGTGGTAAGGGCAAACCAGGCTCCCAGTAACGTACTAGCCATCCGGACCAGAGGGGGGGGGGGGGGGGGGGGTAACCTCAAACTCTAAGAGTATAGTGGAAAGTTTTGAGGAATTCTATAAAAGCTTGTATTCCGCACGAGTAAAGGGAGCTGGGAGAACAACAATGGAGAGTTTTTTGGGGAATTTAGTCCTCCCAAAGATAACACAACAGGAAAGAGATGGTCTGGATACCCCAATAACACTCCTTGAAGTACAACAGGCAGTGGCCGATATGGCAAACCAAAAGTCACCAGGCCCGGATGGTCTACCAACTGAAACATATAAACACTACGGGGACATTCTGTTGCCAGAATTATTAAAAACATTAGGGGGGGCGATGGAGGTAGGACATCTCCCTGAGTCAATGAGAGAAGCAACCATTATAGTACTCCATAAGGAAGGGAAGGACCCCCTAGATGTTGCTTCATACAGGCCAATCTCCCTTTTATGTGCTGATGCTAAAATCTTAGCAAAAGTCATCGCAGCCAGAATAGACAAAGTCATCCCAAAATTGGTCCACCCGGACCAGTCTGGGTTCATAACAAATAGATCAACCAGCACAAATATAAGAAGAGCCTTTTTAAATATACAAACACCAACAGACAACGAAGGGCTGAAGGCAATACTGTCATTGGATGTGACTAAAGCCTTCGACTCTATAGATTGGGAGTATATCTGGCGGATTCTGGAAGAATTTGGATTTGGGCCTACACTGATCGGGTGGATCAAAATGCTCTACGACAGACCAGTAGCCAGACTAAAAATAAATAATAGATTCTCAGATCAAATAAAATTGGAAAGGGGAACTAGGCAGGGGTGCCCATTGTCGCCCTTACTTTTTGCGCTAGCAATGGAGCCCCTCGCGGAGCATATCAGAAAGAGCTCGGACATTACAGGATTCTGCAGGATCTCAGGAGAGGAACGTATAGCATTATATGCTGATGATATATTGCTCTTTCTGGGAGATATGGATCACTCGCTGGAGGAAGCAATGAAAGCTGTGGAAAGGTTTGGTAGCTTTACGGGCCTAGAAATCAACTGGGCAAAGTCAGAGCTCTTTCCGATAGCTAAGATGAGGGAAGGGAGGACATGGGATAGTCCTAAACTAGCAGTGGTAGACTCTCTTAAATACCTAGGGATTAGGATAACAAGAGACCCCAATCAATACGTGCATAGCAATTTAATACCATTATTGGGGAAGTTTAAGGAGAAAATTACAATTTGGAAATCTCTTCCACTGTCCAGAGCTGGTAGATGCTCATTGATAAAAATGATCTGGCTACCCCAGCTGCTGTATGTCCTTCACAACGCTCCTATATGGATCCCAAGAAAATGGTTTGACAAGGTAGAGAGCCTCTTTAGGGAACTGGTATGGAAGGGGGGACAGGCAAGGATACGACTCCGCACATTGCAGCTCCCGGTGGGGGAAGGGGGACTTGCACTGCCCAATCCCGAGATGTATTACTTAGCCTCTCAACTACAACAACTAGCCGGATGCTGTGCCCAAGAGGGTGGGTCGCCTAATGGAAAAATTCTTTTAACGGGCGCCTTGCATGAGACTATAATAGAGACCCTAGAGGCAGGGTCGTTTAGATTTAAGAACCCAACAATAAAAATGGTCAGTAAAATATGGAAAGCTGTTAAAAAAAAGTTGAAATATAGAGAGATCAACATATATACCCCAATCTGGAATAACAGTAACCTACAGGAATTAAGCACAATGGGAAAAATCAAGGAGTGGGAAAACAGGGGTATAAAAAGAGTGAGTCAACTTTATGAGGGTCAGGCTATTAAAAAATTTGAGGCGCTAAAAAGGGAATTTAATATTCCCCAGAATAGATATTTTAAGTACCTCCAAATTAACCACGCTTTAGAAGTCCAGTTTAGAAACCAGCCTCTGATATGGGAGGATCTACCAATGGTACAACGCATCGGGGAACTAGGATCCACCAAAGGATTAATTTCAGTAGTATATAAATTATTGAATAGAGAAACTCTAGGAGAAGAAAATTTACCGGCGGTAAAAGAAAAATGGGAACAGGACATAGGGGCTATACCTCAGGGACAATGGAAGAGAATATTGGAACTAAGCCCGATGATATCAGTCTCGCCCGCACAGAGATTCTCACACTTAATGCTATTAAATAGAGCGTATTACACCCCAAAGAGGTTATGCAAGTTTGGTAAAAGACCCGATGACAGCTGCCCGAGGTGCCAGGGGTCGGGGTACCTTATCCACATGCTGTGGAGATGCCCCAAGCTCTTTCGGTACTGGGAAGGGGTGATAGAAGTACTGAAGGGAATATTCAAAAAGGAACTGGAAAATGAAGCTAAATCTTTAATATGGTTTGGGCCCTGGGCAAAAATTTTTTGGGGGGCTGGCCCCCCCCCCCCCCCCCCACATGCAATTTTGCTCTTCACCCCAACATCTCAAAAACCAGACACGTAGAATTATCTAAACAAAAAAACTTTGCAGAACCCCCTTCACAGCAGTCACACAGTGTCCTCAGTTCCCTTTCATGTCACACTGCAGCCTCTTCACATCACAGCGCCCCATTACATTAGAGTCCCCTTCATGTCATAGTGCCCCTTTACACATCACAGCACCCCAATTACATTGCAGCCCTTGTCAAATCACACATAGACATGTATGTGTTTTGGCGGGCCATTTGCGCAGGCGCAGCAGCCCATTCATTTGAATGGGCTGCCATGCCTTTGTGTCCTGCAGAAAAAAAGGTGCATGCAGCATTTTAAAAAATGCAGTGGCCTTGAAATCCATTCTGCTTTTGCACCATGCGACTTACCTGCAGTTCCTGCACACACAAGTGTGGCCTAAACATCTAAAAATTCAGCAAATTTGCTGGTGCAGGAACTGCAGGCAAGTCACATGGTGCAAAAGCAGAATGGACAGACAGTGCTGTATTTCATTGCTTGATGGGCATAGGTGTGCGCGGCCTATTACATAATGCATGCACATTTTTTTTTTTTCCAGGAAACGCAGGCATGGCAGCCCATTCAAATGAATAGGCTGCTGTGCCTGCGCAAATGTGGACCACCAAAACACATACATGTGAACCAGCCAGGCCCAAAATAAGCCTATCAAGCAGTTAAATAGACTAATGCTATCCATGTGCTGTAATGCTGTGTGCTCTGTAATAAAAAATACAGCATCAGCCTGAGTGGCGGCTGGTGCTCAACATTTTTGGTGGGGCGCAAACATTTTTTTTTTTAAAAAAAAATCATCAATTGCAGCCACTGTGCCATCGAACGCTGCCACTGTACCCTCAAATGCTGCCACTGTGCCCATTAAACGCTGCAACTGTGCCATCAAACGCTGCCACTGTGCCAAACGCTGCCACTGTGCCATCAAATGCTGCCACTGTGCCCTCAAACGCTGCCACTGTGCCATCAATTGCAGCCACTATGCCAAACGCTGCCACTGTGCCCATTAAACGCTGCCACTGTACCATCAAACACTGCCACTGTGCCAACGTTGCCACTGTGCCCATTAAATGCTGCCACTGTGCCATCAAACGCAGCCACTGTGCCCATCACATGCAGCCGCCACTGTGCCAATGATGCCATTGTGCCAATGCTGCCACTGTGCCCATTAAATGCTGCTACTCTGCCAATCAAATGCAGCCACTGTGCCCATCAAATGCAGCCACTGTGCCCATCAAATGCTGCCAGTGTGCCCATCATATGCTGCCACTGTGCCATTGAACGCTGCCACTGTGCCAAACGCTGCCACTGTGCCATTAATTGCAGCCACTATGCCAAACGCTGCCACTGTGCCCATTAAAGGCTGCCACTGTGCCAAACGCTGCCACTGTGCCATCAAATGCTGCCACTGTGCCAAACGCTGCCACTGTGCCATCAAATGCTGCCACTGTGCCCTCAAATGCTGCCACTGTGCCATCAATTGCAGCCACTATGCCAAACGCTGCCACTGTGCCCATTAAACGCTGCCACTGTGCCATCAAACACTGCCACTGTGCCAACGTTGCCACTGTGCCCATTAAATGCTGCCACTGTGCCATCAAACGCAGCCACTTTGCCCATCACATGCAGCCGCCACTGTGCCAATGATGCCACTGTGCCATTAAATGCTGCCACTGTGTCAATCAAAATGCAGCCACTGTGCCCATCAAATGCAGCCACTGTGCCCATCAAATGCAGCCACTGTGCCCATCAAATGCAGCCACTGTGCCCATCATATGCTGCCAGTGTGCCATCATATGCTGCCACTGTGCCATTGAACGCTGCCACTGTGCCAAACGCTGCCACTGTGCCATTAATTGCAGCCACTATGCCAAACGCTGCCACTGTGCCCAATAAAGGCTGCCACTGTGCCAAATGCTGCCACTGTGCCCTCAAATGCTGCCACTGTGCCAAACGCTGCCACTGTGCCATCAATTGCAGCCACTATGCCAAATGCTGCCACTTTGCCATCAAACGCTGCCACTGTGCCCATTAAATGCTGCCACTGTGCCAACGCTGCCACTGGGCCCATTAAATGCTGTCACTGTGCCATCAAACACTGCCACTGTGCCATCAAACGCAGCCACTGTGCCATCAAACGCAGCCACTGTGCCCATCAAACGCAGCCACTGTGCCATTAAATGCTGCCACTGTGCCATTAAACGCTGCCAGTGTGCCCATCAAATGCTGCCACTGTGCCCATTAAATTTTAAAACGTTCTAGTGTGTTCCAGTTCTATACATGGGGTGCGTGGAAGCCAGGGGAGGAGAAAAAAGACCTACCTTCATTGTCCTCCTGGCCAGTTCAGCTCCAAATCCGCGCCGCGGTCTGACTCCTCCTACCGAGGCCTCCGCGCTCCTCATAGTGAGATCACGACGATGCACACACTTGCTTGCAGGCAGCATAGCAAGGGGCGGGGCCAGAGCGTCAGTGGAGCTCAAGGCTCCGCCCACCCGTGGCCCGCTCCTTGACACTGGAACTGCTGCACTGTGTGTGCGTGTGCTGCTGAGCTGATGACTGTCTGTGACAGACAGACACAGGGCCGTCTTTACCGCAGACAGTGAGGAGTTCCAGCACGATTTGCGGGCAGTGCATGGGCTTAAGGGGCAGCTCTGCTTTGGGCCCCAAACAGTGAAAGGGCCCTGGGCAGCTGCCCCGTTTGCCCAGACCAATTTTGAGCTTTCAGCGCTGTACTTTGAATGACAATTGCGCGGTACCCAAATGAAATTTTTATCATTTTTTCCCCACAAATAGAGCTTTCTTTTGGTGGTATTTGATCACCTCTGCGGTTTTTATTTTTTGCTAAACAAATAAAAAAATACCGAAAATTTTGAAAAAAAATGTTTTTTTTTGTTTCAGTTTCAAAACTTTGTAAATAAGTACGTTTTCTCCTTCACTGATGGGCACTGATAGGTCCGCACTGATGGGCACTGATAGGTCTGCACTGATGGGCACTGATAGGTCTGCACTGATAGGCACTGGTAAGGCGGCACTGATGGGCACCGATGAGGTGGCACCAATGAAGTGGCACTGAGGTGGCATTGATGGGCACTGATAGGCGGCACTGATGGGCGACACAGATGGGCACTGATGGGTGGCACAAATTGGCACTGATGGGTGGCACAAATTGGCATGGATAGGCGGCACGGATTGGCATGGATAGGCGGCACGGATGGGCACTGATAGGCGGCACAGATGGGCACTGATAGGCGGCACAGATGGGCACTGATAGGCGGCACAGATGGGCACTGATAGGCGGCATGGATGGGCACTGATAGGCGGGCATGGATGGGCACTGATAGGTGGCACGGATAGGCACTGATAGGTGGCATTGTTTTTTTACTGATGGATGCCAATCAGTGCCAAACAATAATGCATGCCAATCAGTGATGCCCATTGTTGGCACTGATTGGCATCCATTGGTGGCACTGTGTGTCATCCCTGGTGGTCTAGGGTGGCATACCTTTTGATGGGCATCCCTGGTGGTCTGGTGGCGTCCCTGGTGGTCCAGTGTGGGCATCCTCGGGGGGGCTGCGCTGATAATCGATCAGCACAGACCCCCCCTGTCAGAGGAGCAGCCGATCAGCTCTCCTCTACTCGCGTCTGACAGACGCGAGTGAGGAAAAGCCGATTACCGGCTTCTCCTATTTACACTGTGATCAGCCGTGATTGGACACGGCTGATCACGTGGTAAAGAGTCTCCGTCGGAGACTCTTTACCAAGATCGTAGTTGCGGGGTGTCAGACTGACACCCCGCAACAACGATCGCCGCCCTGTCAGGTTTTTACAACCACTTTGCCGCCGTCATTTGACAATGGGCGGGCGGCAAGTGGTTAATTATTCTCTTTGTTAGTTGATAAAAGGTACGATTGATAGCAGTGCAGTCATTGACTCTCGCTGTTGTCAATAAAATTAAATAATTTAACAGACGATGGTGTTTAGTACGGAACAACTTTGTCTGTGATGAGACAAAGATGTTTCTAGAGTGATGCACACACACATGAAAATCTATATAAAAGGGTGCATTATAGAAAATTTCATATGGAGTACTTAGTTGCATAAAAAGCTGCAGAGGAGAAGCGGGCCATCTCTGTGGAAACAAAATAAATAAAAAAGACTAAAGCCCCATACACACGGTCGGATTTTCGCATGGATTCTGTCCTATCGGACAATGTTGTCGAAAAATCCGACCGTGTGTAGGCACCATCGGACAGTGTACGTCGGATTGTCCGACGAACAAAGTCCTATCTCCTGCTGGATAGATTTTTTGACAACAAGGTCCGATCACACCAAATCCGATCGTGTGTATCGTAGTCCGACGGACAAAGTGCTACGCATGCTCAGAAGAAATTCTGTGACGGAAGCGCTCGGTCAGGTAAAACTACCTTTCCTAATCGACACAGCACATTCGTCACGCTGCAATGTTAAAATGTCTTTAATGCAGCGCATTCTCTTTTTCTTTACAATGCAAGAAGAATGACATGTTTTAGCTGCTCATATTCACCCGCACTTCTCCCAAACTTAGTTCTTTATTATTTTTCAGGATTTCTACACTACATGTTTATTTTTACTCAGATCATAAAAGAATCTTTGTTATATTTTTTGGATGATTTCTCATAGTTTTTTTTTTTGTTGGAAGACATATTTTAAGGAGATGTTTTTTTTTTTTTTTTTGAGGGGGGTTGTGTGTCTCAACTTAGCAAAACAACATTATTAACAATTCTATTTGTTGCTAAAATTTTCTAGGAGTGTGTTTGTTGTTGGTACAGCTTGTTAATTATACTTTATGATTAGTGAAATGTACCTGCCTACTCACAAATAAACTGTCATTGTAGAAAAGTAAAACACATAGGCAATGATTATTTCAAATCAAAAATACCTTTATTTAGGTGTCAGCAACAAACCAAAGAGGAACGCAGCGATGAAGAAACTTGGGGAATTTGCAAAGCCTTGGACCCCCACGGCAACCATCATTTTACAAGCGTCTAAAATTGGGGGCCTGAGGAGTACGTATCTTAAGGGGAGTGCTATCTGGTCCTGAAGTCCAAAACATCCGGAACTGCAGCAGATGCCATCTAGGTCCCCAGGCTCTGGTACTACGAGAGGCTCCATCTTCTCTCAGACCAGACTGAATCCAGGTCGTCACTCTCAGGTCTTCCTTCCACGCTTCCTTGCATGCTGTGGCTGTGTTGCTGGTGGGGTGGCAGAAGGAGGAGGAGGATGAGGAGGCGGAGCATGGTCACTATGGCAAACATGTGTGAGTGGGGTCATCTCCCCAGCCATACCCTTATTTAGGACCTTGAGGATGAGCCCCTCACACATGTTGCGTTGCCCCGCCTCCATACCCATCATTTTCGTGACAACCACGGAGCCAAAGGTCTCCTCGTCGGTGGGTGTGGCATGTAGGGAGGCTGAAGCCTCTCTGATCATCCGGAGCGCTGACTCTCCCGCCTCACCCCCCCTTCTCGCCCTTTTGTAGGGAAGGCGGAGGGGAGGGATTTGGGAGTCAGTCAGGCTCCGAGGCCTACCCCCCTCTTGGCTGCCACTACCCACCTCTTGGCTGCCACTAACCCTTTCCTCCTCCTGACTGCCACATTCCACAGCCTCCTCCTGGCTGAGGTCTTCCTGTGTATGAAAAAGGGACATAGTTTCAGTTATTTGTTCATCAAACACACACAATTTTCATCTAGTGACTGTTGCAAAATGTTTACAAATAGAAAACCATACAATTCTCAGCCCTGCAGTTTAGATTCTTGCCCCAACTGTCTCCAACACTACTGTCAGTTGATATGTCAAACACGTTAGGAACTAAGCAATTGGTGATCCTGAATTCAGTGAACATCATTCCTTTTTCACAAAAATGGTTCCCAAACTACTATACCTGGAACAAGCTGGGCTCCTCCACCTCTTCCAGACTGGAAGGCCCAGGTTGCTCCTCGGAAGCCTCATCAGGGGTGGCCTGCGCGCAAGGAAGCGTGGAAGGAGGAGGCGAGAGTGGCTCCGTGACATCAGTCTGGTCTTTGAGAAAATGGAGACTGTCATAGTACCAGAGCTTGGGGGCATAGACCTCATCTGCTGCAGCTCCAGATTCTTGGGACTTCAGGACCTTCTTGCGCTCCCTGATATACGCACTCCTCAGGCTGCCAATTTTCTTTCTTAAATCACCAACAGTTGCCGTGGGGAACCTTGGCTTTACAAATTCCACAAGTTCCAGCAGGGCTGCGTACCTCATTGGTTTGCTGCCGTAATGGGGGTGTTTGGCCTGCCATAAAAGGGGAATTTCCCTGTATTTCTCAATGAACAGGGGGAGAAAACTCACGTCGTTGAATCCCTGCATAATCTCTGCAAGACACAACACCACACAAAACACTATAAATTATGTCAGGCTTAACTCTCCTAATCTTCTCCATAAAGAAGCCTCAAGGTCTAATCAGTCTAGGCTAGTTATGTACCAAAGTCAAATTGTACCTTCGTTATAGCGATCGTCTCGTGCGTGAGCTTTCTCTCCCCTCGTCTCACAGATCGTGGCTACGACACAGGCGTGTGACGTTTTATATACAGTGCGCATGCATCAAACTCAGCCCGCCCCTGACGATCTTTCTCGTCTATTCCCCACCCCTTCTCTTTACGGCGCAGTGGGGAGAGCACATGGCGGGGACACAGCAGTTGCGCCGGAATATTGCAGCAACGAGGAGGAGGACGAGGAGAGGCCGGAGGCAGAAACGTCCCGATCCCGGAGCCTGAAATTCAAGGCCTCCAATATGTCATTTGGAGAAATGTTGGAGATGGTGGACATATTAAAGAGGAGCGACTATGATGGGAAGTATGGGCCTTACCTCAACCCCAATGTCCGCAAGGCCAAGATCATGTCTAAAGTTGTGAGGAGGCTGTACAATCATTTTGGGGTACAACGATCCAAGGAGCAACTGAGGAAACGCTGGTCAGACCTGAAACTGAGGGAGGCAGATCAGTACAGAAAGATCAAGCGAGTTCTTCAAAAAAGTAAGTAGTTGTGTTGTGTGTTTGATTTCTTGCTTGCATACTGCTCCATGTGTTTGTATTTTTACAAAGTTGTACGTTCGAAAATGGCCACTTTCAGGTTCGTCTGTGCATTCGATCGTACTCAACCTCGATCTTTCTGCCACTGTCATGTTCATGTGTGTCCATTAGATCGTACTCAACCTCGATTGTTCGGCCACTTATAATACGAGGTTTGGTGAATTGTTTGGGGAAAGGAAGTTTGTTCTCTCTAGAAATGTCATCAAGAATGTCAAGCCAATTTATTCAATGTAAAGGAGAGGTCACCCAGTAGCTGTTTACCCATCTGGACTCTAGAGCACTAGTGCTGGGACACCCAAACCCACTTTTTATTAGGCTTTTCCAAACATGTGCTCCAGTGGATACTAGAGGGGGGTCTCCATCAGACAAGCTTCTACCAAAAAGCTACTAAGTTTATCACCTTTAAAAAGTGACTCCATTCATGTTGTTGTCATTTGTAACTGGCCCTACAAAAATATTGTCCCTCACTTTCAAGCAATGTTTGACATTTCCTATTTCTGCCCTCAATAGATTGTGTTGCTAAATCTTCCTTTTGTACCTTCTCATAGGGAGCGAAAACTCGTGACGTCAGAGGAAACCACCAAACCAACACCTCCCAAAGAAGGGGAAAGACCAGAAGCAGAGGAGGAGGAAGGAGAGATCAGAGAAATTGGAGAACTTGTCACCACAACAGGTGAGTGTGGGAGAACACAGCTACTGGTAAGCTAATGAATGTATGCCTGCCTCATTTCCAAGACATTTTTTTGTTTTTGTTTTTTTTTAGGTGACGTGGATGTTGTGGAAGAAGAATCGCACTTTACCACAGAGAGTGCCCACGTACTCATCGGGGAGATAATGGTCTGCAATAGAGATCTAGATGACATAAAGCAAAACATCAATGATGTTCAACAAAAATTGAAGAACATCATTGATGTTTTAGGAAAAATATGAAAACGCACCAAGTAATTAACACACATTTGTGGCTGCTTCTGAACACATTTTCAACTTAAGAACTGTGTGAAATTTGGAACATGCACACATTGTGTCCACATGTGCTAGCTCCCATCATGGTGGATGAATGACAATGTTTTTTTGGGGGTGCAACCACTTTACGAACTACTAAAGTGGTTGTGGTGAAGGGGTTGCACCCCCCAAAAACGTCCATTCATCCCAATGATGGAAAATGGCACTTTTGAAGATTCTAGCCATGTGTTTTACCATCTAATGACCATTTTCCGACCCAAATTGTGTGCATGTTCTAAATGTCCAGTTTCCAGGGGTGCCCCCCCATGTGATGAAGGCAAGATCATGTCTATCTGATCTTGTCTTCACTTTAGAAAGTTGATCTTTCCGAGTTCCTATGTTCTGTTTTGCTCCATGCCTGGTTTTACCAAATGCGGAATGTTTGTAAACAATGTTGTAAATAAACCAGATCTTGTCAGTTTTGGCAAGAAGTTTGTAAACGCACTTGTGAATGTGTTGCAAGTAAACTTTTTTAATTTTCTAAATGTGTGGCTTCCTTATTTCAAAACCAAAAAACATTATGTATGTCAAATGTAAAGGATTTGGGGGGCAATGGGTGTTATTTACTAAAGGCAAGTCCAGTTTGCACTGCAAGTTTCTTTTCCAGGGCACTTTTGCACTGCACTTGTAGAGCATAGTGGATTTGACTTATGTAAATGACACCCACAGTGATTTGTTGGAAAACACGTAGCACACCATTTTGGGTAATACACACATTTCTGTCATGGTGATGACAAGGAGTATTTTGGGTGTCAGTTATGCACTAGAAACCTTCTCTAGACCAAAGATTAGGTATCAAACACACAACATGAGAAGATTCTTTTTGGGAAGAAGAGACTGTTACATCCTTTTGCCCAGAAAGTGCATTCCCACTGTCGAAGCTAAAGGGCAAAAATTTCTAGGTCAAATAAGCAATAATACGGAAATGACAAGAAATCCTAAGTTGGTTTAAAAAATATATTTATTAAAAAATGCCTCTCACACATCGTCAGGCTGAGCAATGGCCCCCCTACCCACAAAGTAGTCCATATATTGCTTGCGGGCATTTAGAGGGGGCAAGCCTGGACGTGCCGCTTGAAGGGCTGTGAGGTCAGCATTTGGAGGGCCCTCCACATCTGGGCCAACGGGCACCACGTAGTTGCTGTTGTGTCGTTGTGCAATATGCAACAGGCAAGAACTATGTGGTTCAGTTTGTATTCCGCCAAGTTAATAGCCGTCAAGAACAGGCGGAAGCGGCTGGCCAGGATGCCAAAGGTGTTCTCCACCACT
>CM053037.1:60920202-61215202 GCA_028564925.1 Lithobates sylvaticus | reverse complement strand
TCAACATTGCTGAGAGATATTATATTCCCACTAAAAGAGACCTTTTTTTGTTTTTTGGAGTAGATCATATCTCCAATTTTTATATAGACTTTATGAGCGCGATTTTTTCCTTTATATTATACCTGTGTTTATCCCACAATTATTGCGGCTACATTTAGAGTCTTTAAAATGTATCTGTTAATGTGTGTTTGATTAGCGCAGTTTTTTTACCTTTTAATCATAAGAGTGCTTTAAGCCTGTTTAAGGCTTTACACAGAGGCAGTAATAACATAGAAAATTATAACGATACCCCTGAGATCACCAGAGTGGGGTTCCTTCCATTTAGCTTCCTTTTGAGGCTGTACCGGCAAGGACTTCCAAACCAGGAGAGGCTAGAACCTGGCTGGGGTGAAGCGGTAAGGGGGTGATGATCCGTGCAGTCCCAACAGGTGAGGAAAAATAAGAGAATACTGGGGCGGGGGCCGTATCTTCATCTTAAGCCCCATACACACGGTCGGATTTTCCGATGGATTCTGTCCTATCGGACAATGTTGTCGGAAATTCCGACCGTGTGTAGGCACCATCGTACAGTTTCCATCGGATTGTCCGACGGACAAAGTTCTATCTCCTGCTCTAGATCACATTACAAGACCAAAGCTATTGGCTACTAGCCTCTACGTAGTCCTGTCGTAGGCAACAAACTTCACCACGTTCAGAATGATCGGATTTTCCGACAACTTTGTCCGACCGTGTGTATGCAACACCAGTGTCGGACTAAATCCGTCGGACAAAATTCCGATGGATTTGGTGGTCGGATTTTCCGACCGTGTGTATGGGGCTTTATAGTTATGTGAAAAGCGGGGAAAAATACTGCGCCAAACTCAGATAAATTATAGCTGCTAGCACAACAATCAGACTCAATTGTATACAAACATGTAATTATAAAAGTGCAGCGCTTGTGTGGAAAAGTTTGTTTGCAAACGTGAGTAACGGGATATATGTCCCTAAAGTGCAACAAAAAAACAATAAAAAATGTGAAAAAAGAAAGAAAATGAGTGTCCCTGTTTTGCATAAAACCACATAGGGAATTCAAACTCTATGGGCAAAGATGCATGGCAGGTATATTATTGATAAAAATAATCACTCATATCTCTTATATGAGGCGAAAAGATTTGACAGTCTATGGTGATAAGATGGCCCGACGATAAGAAGGGTCACGTTCTCATAAGTGTAGTATATTGTGTCTAATATGTGTATGTATGTGTGTATACATGTGTGTATATCTATATATATATGTATATATATGTGTGTATATATATGTATATATGTTATATATATATATTTATTATATGTAGTGTTTTTATTTAGGCATTCTAAAGACAAGGTTATTCTAGGCAGACCGCTTTAGTAGCCGTTATCTAATTGCGCATATTAAAAGAGGGTTTGTTGGTCAAAGGACAAATGGCCAGACCAGAATTACTCCACATATGAAAGGGAACAGATAATGATTATCTTAATCTAATCAGTATTCACACATATCAAAGGGGGAATATGCAAGAATGTAAATTGGGGCAGCTTTATAATTACAACTATTCACAGCGTGGGGTTGTCTCCGGTCACTCTGAAAGACCGGGGCAGATCAAAGCATTTAATGGAAACGCCCAATCAAATTGCTCAGACATTCAGTGTGTGTGGTGGGGATATAACAGGACGTTCAATCTGCTTAGAAGTGTGTGTTCTTACGAAGGCACCCAAGAGTCACATGTCTCCATGGGGCTCTAAATATTTACTAGCACTGTCGTGATATGAACTCTGTTGGATTTTTGTCATCTGTAAGACTGTTCTGTTTTGGAAGTCAATAAAATCTCTCTCTGGGAGAATCGGGTTTTGCTGCGGAGACAATACTTTTAATAACCATATACCATCTACGAGGAAGGAACGATTATAGATTAGATCACTACAATAAGGTGCAAAAACAGAAAACAGAATAAAATAATTCAACGTGATGAGAGTGTATAAAACTCTGTCTCCTAACACAGGTCTAGACTGTGTTCTCACAGACCCTATAAAAACAGAGTGTGCAATCCCATATCAAAACTAACAATAAGGGTGTTGTAAGAAGTTATGCGACTTTTCTTGTGTTAAAAAAACGCATGGAGATGTGATCAGTGAATATAAGCACAAAAAATAGAAAAATACAGTCCGTCAGGCCATCCCGACGGGCTGACACAAATCCGATAAATTAAGATATACAGATAATAACTAAAGTCTGATCAGCTGTACAGAATTATGATGTTATTCATAAAACAAAAGACAGTCATAAACATAGATCAATGTAGGGTAATTAAATCACTGATGAGTATCTGCCTAAAATAGGATTCTTAAAGTATCAGACAAA
Organism: Lithobates sylvaticus; assembly: GCA_028564925.1. NCBI lineage: Eukaryota > Metazoa > Chordata > Amphibia > Anura > Ranidae > Lithobates > Lithobates sylvaticus. The sequence continues at coordinate 61,212,825 of CM053037.1, read as the reverse complement.
TTGTGCGATTTCTCAAAACCGCATATATGAATAAATCATGCGATTTTTCAAAAGCGCATATATGAAGTAACGAATATAGTAAATAAACGTTCTATTTGGAAAAAGGGGCTCATCAGTTCTGTAATCAACCAATTGTCAATCGAAAAGGATAGTGCCACAAAAATCTACCGCCCTATGGGCCTATCACTCTGCGCTTCTGGATTAAATGTACTTAGGGATAATTTATAGACACACGTATCAATACCTAATAAGACTATTAAGTATCAATGAAGCAGCCACTATAAAATACGATACAATTGGAAAAAGGCAATATTAAAAGACCAGGTAAAACACAAATCAAAGAAGACAGGCGTTTGTCCCTTTAAAATATTGCAGCAGCGCTAAAAAATACAGTCTTTTTGTGTCAAGAGAGTTCATAAAAAATCATGGTGACCCAAAATAAAGTTCATATTGGTGCAGTGAGCCTCAAAACGCTAAGAAAGAGTGATACACCTTCCACCCGATATCCACGTTTCACCGCGTGCAGCACACACTCCCCTTTGGGGATGCACTCACCAGAAATATGATAAAAATAGGCATTTAAATCATAAGCCAAACGACACTGCTATCTCCTCGATACGGCCACCTCTTCACCTTCTGCAAGCTTAGGAAAGGATCCACTCCAACCCAGCCTGTTGAATTGGCTCTGCAGACTCCTCTTCTCCGTTGCTGATACCTGAAGGTTTCCTGACAATCCCCTGGACAGGTTTGTTGGTGGCCGGAGGGCTCTGGGCTTGTACGGCCCTCTGTTTAGTCTTCTATTCTCCACATCCGCTCAAATCCAGAATTTACAACGCTTATCTGAGCTTTTTTTCTTCCTACAGGTGAAGTCCAGGAACAAAAGGAGAAAACTGACTGAGCTGTGACACAGTCCCCCTGTTAGTAAAGTATTAAAATCATGCTGGAAGTTCCAGCATGATTTTAATACTTTACTAACAGGGGGACTGTGTCACAGCTCAGTCAGTTTTCTCCTTTTGTTCCTGGACTTCACCTGTAGGAAGAAAAAAAGCTCAGATAAGCGTTGTAAATTCTGGATTTGAGCGGATGTGGAGAATAGAAGACTAAACAGAGGGCCGTACAAGCCCAGAGCCCTCCGGCCACCAACAAACCTGTCCAGGGGATTGTCAGGAAACCTTCAGGTATCAGCAACGGAGAAGAGGAGTCTGCAGAGCCAATTCAACAGGCTGGGTTGGAGTGGATCCTTTCCTAAGCTTGCAGAAGGTGAAGAGGTGGCCGTATCGAGGAGATAGCAGTGTCGTTTGGCTTATGATTTAAATGCCTATTTTTATCATATTTCTGGTGAGTGCATCCCCAAAGGGGAGTGTGTGCTGCACGCGGTGAAACGTGGATATCGGGTGGAAGGTGTATCACTCTTAGCGTTTTGAGGCTCACTGCACCAATATGAACTTTATTTTGGGTCACCATGATTTTTTATGAACTCTCTTGACACAAAAAGACTGTATTTTTTAGCGCTGCTGCAATATTTTAAAGGGACAAACGCCTGTCTTCTTTGATTTGTGTTTTACCTGGTCTTTTAATATTGCCTTTTTCCAATCAACCAATTGTGGTAGCAGTAGTGGGTTATGTTCGCAGGGTAAAGTGACCCCAAAAGTATGCTCCACTAGTAGTGTTATACCGGTCTGCTGTGTTCTACAAATGGTGATGTGTTAGTCCAAAGTCAACCATGAAAGGGGTTTTTGAAGGTGGAATTGCAAGATGCAGTAGTGATGCACTCCCAGGGTGATAATTGGTGATTATAACAAATTCTGACTTCAAGAGGAATCAACCTTCTCTTTAACACGTAAACAAGGAATAGTCGAGATACTCTTACCAGAGTCGGTGGACTCACAGACCTCTCGGTGGTGAGTCAAACGAGCGTGTTACCGGATCCACCGGATATCTCAAGGTGATGTTGCAGACACATACGTCCTTTGGAAGGTTCCGTTTACTGTGGCAATAAGAGTCTCCAATACTCACCCCCAGCAGCCTCTCCAATTCCAGGGAGGAGAGGTGAAGGGACTCTGGTAGTTGTTCTCTAGCGTGGGTAGCTCACAAAGAAAAAAGAAAAAAAGGGGAAAAAAGGAGAAAACTCCCCATAGTGTGATACCAAAGACAAAAAGATTTTATTTGGGATTTTGCAATCACAAACAGCGAATAAAAATAGTAAAAAAGCTTTTTTAAAAGGCGCAGATAAAAAGTTCTAGGTGGCTTAGGCAAGCATTTAACCCTACATGTTTTGCCTGCATAGGCTTCAACTGGGGTACATGCTTGCCAGCCACACTTGCGCCATATATATACAATATTTGATAGCCTCATAGGTCTCACCTGTCAGCGCGCGGCTTCCCACTTCCGGTATCCCTAATTTGCGTTCCAAACAGGGCCAATAGGGGTGATGGGATTATTATAAGTAAAAACCAAGCCTCTAAGTTTTTGTCCATCGGCCCAATCGTAGCTGCGCCATGTCACATGGGGCGCGCTTATATTACGACAGGGGCCAAGGGTCAGAAGCGGGCGGGGGGAGCGCCAGCGTGATACACACTGACATGCCCTCATGTCTGTAGCCAATCCAAAACCTCTGACGCGCCACGCCATAGGGTAGGATCGCGTGACCTACGTCATCACGTATTAACGCTTACAGCTCGTCTCGCTGCTTAATGGTACTGACAAGGGTACCATGGCAACCGGATGCTAACTATCCGCACGCTTCGTAGGTGAAGGGTTGCCGTAGCGCTGGGAATCAGTATAGTTTGTAATAAACAGAAGCAGGACGCCTCATAATAAACAGCTGATTCCACAACGGCGTGTATGAAAGGCTTAATTGGGAAAAAGTAAACAATCTGCAGAAGCATTCCATGTTAAAGTAGTTAGCATATATTACTGTAACCTTGAAGAGTTGAAAAAAATAAGTAAATAAATAAAAATATTGATGATATTGCAAAAATGCAATGCAATGCAAAAAGAGGGAGCAAGAGTCTTACAATCTGAATGTTAAAAATTTATATCTAACACAGTGGAAGAAGGTTATTGTGGAAAAGTAATTAAAAAAAAAATAGTGCGGCGCTTACAGTGTTCAATAGTGATTATTAAACGTGTGTGGTGAAATCTTATATAATAAAAAATTATATATCACTAAAGGAGAATAACTGAAAATAAAATTATGCTCTGTATAGGACATCAAATAAGTTGGGGTAGTGAAACCACATAAATGTGCAAAAAAATGTGACTGAAATAAACTATCACCAAATATACTGGTGTATCAAATAAATTTTAAAAACAATGACTATTAAGAGAAAAATAAATAATCATTAAAAGTCAATTAATAATACACCATAGTGACTTCAGTGAATAAAATAAATAAATAAAGTGACTTGTGCGGCTTGTCTGATGTACTCCGTCACCAGTTGAGGGAAGGCTTACCAACTATCGTGGACTCAGGTAGGCTTACGCCATATGAGTCAAAATTGCTGTGTGGTATTTGCAATACACCGATGTGGGCAGTTATTCCAATGTCTGGTGACCAACGACAAGACCATACGTGCGATGGTTGATGGGAGCTCAGAATGGAGTAGTAGGCAAGTATGGCATATGGTTCGTCCCCAATGGTGTTACCGGCAAAGAGAGATGGAACCAAATAGCGTAATACCGTCAAGTAAACAAAAATTTAATAAATATAAAAATGGGTACTCACATGTACAAAGGCTTAAAAGGCATGTATAAAAGAAATTGGCAGCAGTGGCATCAGCACGATAGTCTCCCGACGCGTTTCGCCTTAATAAGGCATCATCTGGGGGTGCTGATTCACTGGGGCCACCGCTTATATATAGGTACAGGGGTGTTTGTAGATGAGATCAACCTGACATCAATGCTGGCTCAATAATTAAACCACTTCCTGTTTAGGGTAAGATGGCGCCTATGGCTTGAGTGTCAAGCCTCATTATGAGTTTAGTATGGTAAAATCCCCTTTCTTAACAAATAATAGAAATTAAAAAGTATGTAATACATGCCCTTGAGTATAAATATGTATGACCCATGCCAGCCTTTAGTGCTAAATTATAATGAAGTGTGCTAAATTATAAAATGGTGTCATCCTGGAATTAAAACCAGGATGTAAAAAATGTCAGTATTGTGCTATTTAAAAACGAGCCCGCAGGCTCCGAGAAAATGGCGTCTGGGGGCGGATATGACGTAATTTGCTCTATTTACAGCCCGGTGTGTGGTGAATGCTGCATAACCAAGCCTCATTATGAGGCAAATGCAATGTTTACATGAGCCGCGGGTCACAACTGCGCATGTGTGAAATGCGAATGGCGCCAGAGGGTGGGAGCGACGTGTCCATCCCGCCCACCCCGGAAGAAGGATCCGTGTGGAGCGCGGCCGCGACCAAGCCTCGCTCTGAGGCCGGACATAGTAATAATATGGGCCGCGAGTGGCAACCGCGCATGCGCAAACGGCGCAAAATAATACATGGGACGCAACGTAGTCCCGACCCCATTGAGAGGCTGGACACATACAACGTACAGCCAACCAGTGTGAATAGAATTATGTGTAACATATATGAAAAATGAAAAACGAAAAAGCATGTTTGTCCTGCTTATATGTGGAAAAGATGATTATCAAGTGCAAAAATTAATATTATTATTGATTCCTTTTAATACATATATATTAAAAAAAAATTAAAATTAAAAAAAATTAAAATAAAATGAAATAGCACTGATATGAGACTGACCTCGTACACTGTGACAAATTATTAATTATTATATTAAAAAATTAAAATAAAAAATATTAAAATAAAGATATAATAATCTGCATGATGCAAAAATCTACATATCTCGATTACCTCTTATTTATATTTTTATCAATCACTATGTGAATGAAATTATAAAATAAAGAATGACAAAGAACGTAGAACAATCCCATAATTAATTTAAAATATGTTAGTATACCAATACAATTGATCTAGTAGATTAAAATTAAAATATTATTGAAATTTAAATAAAATTTTGAAAAAAATTAATATAAAAAAAATTATAAAAAATTATTTATAGTTGTACAAAATCAGGCTTTGTTAAGGAAAGAGTTAATATCCCATTCTACGTTGAGACCCCAAGGTTGGTAGGTTTGTAACGTAAATATCCAAAAAGTTTTGAGTTGGGATACCCCACGTGTCATTGCTCCACCTCTCCATGGGGGGATATAACTGTCAATTACAATGAAAGAGGATCCTTCAGGATTTCGATCATGGCATTCTCTGTAATGGCGGGGAACTGTATGTTTAACATCACCGCCCCTAATTTTGGCCAAGTGTTCACCGACCCTGATGGAAAAGGTGCGTGTGGTGCGTCCTATATACTGCTTGCCGCAGGGACAGGTTATTAAATAAACTACGAACCTGGACGAACATGTGTGGAATCCTTTTATCTTGTGAACACGCTTCGTGACTGTCGAGCAAAATTGGACGCTTTTGGACTTTCCCACTATATTGCAATGGCATACTCCACATTTTTTACAGGGATAATATCCTTTTAGGTCATGAAAGAATGAAGGTCGAACTGGGGGGTTGATAACATTTGGGGCTATCTTACTTTGTAGAGAAGGGACGCCTCTAAATGTCACCTTAGCTCTATCCGGTATTAAAGGGGATAGGATTTTATCCGTTTTAAGTATTTCCCAATGTTTATTTAGGATGTTTTGGATATCTCGGTGTTGAATTGAATAAGATGTAAGAACGGCCCATTTAAATGTATTGTCACTTTCTTTTGGAGATCGATTGAACAGAGAACTTCTATCAATAGAGAGAACTTCTTGGTATTGGGAATGCACTGATGTCGAGTCATATCCTTTTTCAAGGAATTTATTGGTAAGAGTCAATGCCTGTCTTTTAAAGACTTCTACATCAGTGCAATTCCTCCGAAGCCTCAGAAATTGGCTTTTTGGGACACTTTTAAGCCATGAGTTATGATGGCAGCTGTCCTTGGGGATGAAGCCATTTCTATCTGTCGATTTAAAAAAGGTTTGAAATTCCCATTGACCGGACTGTATTTTAATCTCTAAATCTAAAAAGTGTACACTGTTTGAACCTAATTCGTGGGTTAAACGAATACCCCGATCGTTAGAGTTCAAAGTAGAGAAAAAATTGATCAAAGATTCCGATGTGCCATCCCATAGGAGGAGGATGTCGTCTATATATCTGGTCCATAGAACCAGAGAAGAACCACCCTCACGATAGACGACATCCTCCTCCCATTTGGCCATGAAAAGATTGGCGAGGCTGGGGGCAAACTTTGCCCCCATAGCCACGCCTTTCTGTTGGATGTAATACTTCTGGTTAAACCAGAAGTAATTATGACTGGTTGCAAATTTCAATAATTCGATGATGTATTGTCTCTGATCGTACATGATTGAAAGATCTTTTTCCAAAAAATGCTGAACTGCTTGGATACCCATAGAATGGGGAATGCAGGTGTACAACGAAGTGACATCTGCTGTTGCTAACAGATAGCCAGTTTTCAAAGTAGTTTGCTCCAAAATTTGGATGGTATGACTCGTGTCCCTTAGATAAGAGGGAACCTTCTTAACCAGTGGTTGTAGAAAAAAGTCTACATAACGACCTATCCTTGATGTAATGGAATCTATGCCGCTAATTATAGGGCGGCCTGGAGGATGAATGGGATCTTTATGTATTTTGGGGAGAAAATACATAGTGGGAATTCTGGGAGCTAGGGGAACTAGATAGGACTGTTCTTTCTTATTTAATATTTTATTATCAAAGCCTGTTTGTATCAGTTCAATCAATTGGTTTTTAAAAAGATTAGTAGGATTGTACAATAGTTCTTTGTAAGTCTCTACGTCGCCAAGAATCTTGTATATTTCTTGTACATAATCATTAGTGTTCATTACTACAATGCCCCCGCCCTTATCCGCCGGGCGGATCACAATATCTTTATTATCACTGAGTGATTTAAGGGCATCTTGGAAGGAGCGTTGTATAAATGGTTTTTTCGTTGGTAATGATGACAGATCTTTTAAGACTAAATCTCTGAATACTTTTACAGCTGGCGCCACTGGAACAGGGGGATTAAACAGAGAAGGATTAGAAAATCCGGTATGGACCGTCCCTGAAGTGGCAGCCCTATCAGACTTCTCGCATGGATTAGATGCGAGATATCTCTGAATATTAATTTTCCTAATGAACTTCTGTAGGTCTATAAAAGTATGAAATTTGTCTAGTGGTTTCGGAGGGGCATATTTAAGGCCCTTATCCAGAACCGCTAGTTCATCTTTAGTGAGTACTTTGGAGCTCAAATTAAAAACACCTTGACCGCCTACACTCTTCTCCTTTTTCCTCTGAGCTCGCCTACCCCCTCTAAGACCTCTTTTGTGTCTGGAGCTCTTTTTCGTCCTTGTGTGTCCTGATGAAAAACCTGATTGTCGTATGACTGATAATCATATCTGCCTGTCTCATATGCCGGAGCTTCAAATTCATCGGCAATATAATGACGATAGTCATCATTATATGTATCCTGTAAGGGGCCAAATCTATTTTGTGTAGCCGGATATGTGCGAGCAGAGGGACGTCTTTGTGTATTTTGAGGTACAGACTGGTCGTTCCATGGTTGAGGCGAATTGTATTGAGGAAAGTAGCCATGGTCATTAGATGGGTAGGCTCTATTATCACGCTGATTGCCCCTAAAATTGCCTCTACCACCCCTTTTGAATTGGTTGTTACCCCCTCTTTTTTGGGGTTGGGCCGTATAATGGCCACCTCCCCTCTGTGTCTGTGTTGGCCCTCTAAGTGTAGGTTCAACATTTCTTGTGTGTGGGGTAGAAGGACCTCTAATCGGACCTTTTATAACTTGAGAAGTTGGTATGGGTCTATTGGGGGTGGGGTACGGTTGATTTGTACCAATATTACTATTAGAAGCTTCAGATTCCATAGGGGTCTCAGAAGGGATATTGGGTACCATAAGTCTCTGCCAGCCAAAGACTGACGCTGACTTATAGTCACCCAAATCTCGTGCGTATTTTTTACGTTTTTTATTTTTTTGATCTCTATCCTCCTTTTCCAAATGGTTTTGGAGATTACCTGAGAGAGAATTGTATTCACTGGTACCTTTAAAGGGTACAAGTTTGTCTTTGATCTCTTTTATCTCTCTGTCTAATATTTCAAGGCGGCTCTTCTTTCTTGTAACTAAAAAGTCAAGAAATTTAGTGCCTGCTTCATTGAAATATTTGAACCAGGATTCGAGGTCGGGGTCACCCTGTTGGGGGTGAACTTCCCACCTCAAACTCCTGGGCACCATGGACTCTGAGATATATTGTTCTAAAAACAAAATATCCCACTGAAGGTGTAACTCGGACGTCATGATGTTTTTTAATCTGGTGAAAAGACCACCCAGTTCATTGTCAGTCTCAACAGACGAGAATACACCTTCAGGATTGACCCTATGTTTAGCTCTATATTCAAAAATGTCCATGATCAATGGCCACAGAAAATAGAAACTAGAGAAAGCAGCAGTTTGAATATGGTTACAAAATAGGAAATGGAAAGAGAGGGAAAAAACCGCGCTATCTACACATACATATAGATCCAGCAGCCAGCACAGCAATACAAAATAGAAAAACGTGAATAAATAAATAAATAGTGCGGCGCTTACAAAGTTCAGTTTGTGATTATTGAACGTGTGTGGTAAAATCTTATATAATAATAAATTTATATATCACTAAAAGAGAATAACTGAAAATAAGATTATACTCTGTATAGGACATCAAATAAGTTAGGGTAGTGAAACCAGCTAATTGTAAAACATGATGTGACAAAATAAACTATCACCAAATAATATTGTGTTTCATATTTTAGAAACGATGACTATTAAAGAAAAATAAATAAACATTAAAAGTCCATTAATAATACACCATAGTGACTTCAGTGAATAAAATAAATAAATAAAGTGACTTGTGCGGCTTGTCTGATGTAATCCGTCACCAGTTGGAGGGAGGCTTACCAGCTCTCGTGGACTCAGGTAGGCTTACGCCATATGAGTCAAAATTGCTGTGTGGTATTTGCAATACACCGATGTGGGCAGTTATTCCAATGTCTGGTGACCAACGACAAGACCATACGTGGAATGGTTGATGGAAGCTCAGAATAAGATGGTAGGCAGGTATAGCATGTGGTTCATCCCCAATGGTATTACCGGCAAAGAGAAATGAGACCATATAGCGTAATACCGTCAAGTAAACAAAAATTTAATAAATATAAAATGGGTACTCACATGTACAAAGGCTTAAATAGGCATGTATAAAAGAAATTGGCAGCAGTGGCATCAGCACGATAGTCTCCCCGACGCGTTTCGCCTTAATAAGGCATCATCTGGACAGGTAAGTGTCCTAATATTAAAAGTCAGCAGCTGCAGTATTTGTAGCTGCTGACTTTAAATTTTTGCAGCAGTGGGCCGACCTCCACTTTAAGCAGTCTACTCTTTTTTGGGGAACAAATAGGGATATCATTTTGTAGCAAATATGGATATGTAGCAAATACTGTATTTTTATTTCCTTGGTAAAAATTGTGAGTAAATAGAAAAAAATTGAAATAAAATTGTGCACCTCCATGAACTTTCTCCAAAATATAACAACAAAATCTGCTAATTCAATTTATATCACATTAGAGTTAATCTTATATAACATAGCGGAATAGTAAAACGAACATAAATCACCTTGAGTCTCCGAGCGTTTTTCTGTTTTGACGAAGTCTATCCTACTGTATTATTCTTCATTTTTTACAGAACAGATGAGGTTTTAATTTGGTAGCAAATTTGGATTCATATATTTGTATTTCCTTGGGTTTTATTGAGAATAAATACTAAGAAACTTGAAAAAAATCTTTACAGAATTTGAGCACCCACATCATTTTTTTTTTTTTTAAAGTTTTTTTTTTATTTAAGTTTTGTTTTTTAACATACAAAAAAGTAAAGAATGTTACATTGCTTTTCAGTTACAGGCCACAATGTGGCAATACAATAGTCTTTAGACTACATATCACAGTCACAAAAATCAACAGACAATAAAATAAAATAATGTAGTAAAATGGTAATGGTTAAACTGAAGCAGACTAGAAGTAACCCAATATTGCTAATGTATATACCAAATTGGTATATTAAATTACAGCAAGTTGAAATTAGAAGGGGAATGATGAACAGTAGAAATAATGGCGGAATCACCAGAGTATAACCAAGGAGACCACAATTTATATAATTTATTTGGGCACACTCTGTCAGAAATGGCAGAAGCTGGAATTGCCAGTATCGGCACTTTCCTGTGCGCTTGCTATCACATACGGGTGTGTGATACAGCAGGCCGGTGCATACGGGTGCACACAATGTGAGATCCCCTGGCGGGCCTATAAAAGGCAGTTCAGCCCCTTGTTTAACCACCTGATTACTGTGCACTTAAACCCCCCTCGTGACCAGACCAATTTTCAGCTTTTGGCGCTGACGCACTTTGAATGACAATTGCGCGGTCATACAACACTGTACCCAAATGAAATTTTTATCATTTTTTCCCCACAAATATAGCTTTCTTTTGCTGGTATTTAATCACAGCTGGGGTTTTTATTTTTTGCTAAACAAACAAAAAAAGATGGAAAATTAAAAATAAAATAAAAAATCATGTTTAATAGTTTGTTATAAAATTTTTCAAACAGGTAATTTTTCTGCTTCATTGATATGCGCTGATGAGGCGGCACAGGTGGTCACTGATAGGCTGCACTGGTGGGCACTGATAGGCTGCACTGGTGGGCACTGATAGGCTGCACTGGTGGGCACTGATAGGCTGCACTGGTGGGGACAGATAAGTCGGTACCGATGGGGACAGCAAAGATGGCACTGATGGGCACGGATGGGTGGCACGGATGGGCGGCACGGATGGGCACTGATGGATGACACTGATGGGCACTGATGGGTCACTTTCAGGGGTAGAGTGCACTCAGCTGCAAGGGGAGCCGCTCTCAGCATCTTGGCCTTGGTGAGTACCTGACAGTACAAACCAGACATGTCAGAGGCTGACAGAGCTGGTTCTCCCTTTGAGGCTCTGTGCCAGCATTTTACAGCCCTTACGCAGGCAGTCCAGAGACTTCAAGAGGGCTATTGACAAATTGAAGGCCGTCTCCAACACCTGACAATATCTCCTGCTCCTGCAGATACAGTTCCAGCATCCGCCAGTGGGGCATCCTCCTCACAAGATTGAGCCAAAACAGGTCCTGCAGTGGTAATGACCCTCCCTGAACCTAAGGTTCCCACACCAGAGCAATTCTCAGGAAACCAGAAGAAATTCAGGGCTTTTAAGAATACCTGTCTGTTATATCTGGCTCTCCAGCCCAGGACTTTTCATACTGAAACAGTAAAAGTGGGGTTCATTATTTCTTTACTGTCTGAAGAACCTCAAGCATGGGCCCATAATCTCCTTGAACATAAAAGCCCCCTTCTCAACTCTGTGGAAACTTTCTTTGATTCTATGGCCCAATTATATGACGATCCTCAGCGCATGGCCACTGCTGAAACCATCCTGCACACCTTGACTGAGGGGAAAAGACCAGTGGAGGACTATACTGTCGAGTTCCAAAAATGGTCCGGTGATACCGGTTGGAATGAGGCCGCTCTCAAATACCAGGGTCTTTCTGAAACACTGAGAGATGGTTCACACTACCGCGACTTGGGGGGGGGGGGCGATTTGTCAGACCGCAAGTCGCCCCAAGTCGCTTGACATCAGAAATTACATGCAAGTGAATGAGAGCCGTTCTAATGAACGCTACTGAAGTCGCTCCGACTTCAGAAAAGGTTCCTGTACTACTTCAATCCAACTTCTAGGCGACTTGTACCCATTGATTTCAATGGAAGTCGCCTCCAAGTCGGATCTCTATCTATATGGACGCGACAGTGTCGCCTTGAGGGGGAACTCCACGCCAAATTTAAATAAAAAAACGGCATGGGTTCCCCCTCCAGGAGCATACCAGGCCCTTAGGTCTGGTATGGATTTTAAGGGGAACCCCCTACACCGAAAAAAACGGCGTGGGGGTCCCCCCAAAATCCATACCAGACCCTTATCCGAGCACGCAGCCTGGCCGGTCGGTCAGGAAAAGGGGTGGGGACAGGCGAGCGCCCCCCCAACTGAACCGTACCAGGCCGCATGCCCTCAACATGGGGGGTGGGGGCGCTCTGCGGCCCCCCCACCCCAAAGCACCTTGTCCCCATGTTGATGAGGACAAGGGCCTCTTCCCGACAACCATGGCCGTTGGTTGTCGGGGTCTGCGGGTGGGGGTCTTATCGGAATCTGGGAACCCCCTTTAATAAGGGGGCCCCCAGATCCCAGCTCCCCACCCTATGTGAATGAGTATGGGGTACATCGTACCCCTACCCATTCACCTGGGAAAAAAAGTGTCACTAAAAGAAAACACAACACGGGTTTTTAAAGTAATTTATTAATCAGCTCCGGGGGTCTTCTTCCGACTTTGGTGGTCTTCTTCCGAATTCAGGGGCCTTCTTCCGACTTCTCTGCTCTGTTCGGCCTCTTCTCCCGGTGTCCGGCTTCGTCTCCCGCTCTTCTGCCGGCTCCTCCGCTATCTTCTTGCAGCTCTTTTACTAGCCGAGGAGCCCAGTCTCCTCCGTCCTTCTTCCCTCTTCCCTCTTCTTCTTCTTCTTTTCTTCTCTCTCCTTTTGTTGTTGACACGACGCTCTCTCCCGCTGTAATGCCGTTTGAGCGATGCGTGATGACTTATATAGGAATGGGACGGGGTCACCGGGTGATGTCACATGGTGGCCCCGCCCCTTATGACGTCGGGTCCCGAGGCATGCTGGGACTGTGATGTCATAAAATCCATACCAGACCTAAGGGCCTGGTATGCTCCTGGAGGGGGAACCCATGCCGGTTTTTTATTTAAAATTTGGCGTGGAGTTCCCCCTCAAGGCAACACTGTAGCGTCCATATAGATGGAGATCCGACTTGGAGGCGACTTCCATTGAAATCAATGGGTACAAGTCGCCTAGAAGTCAGATTGAAGTAGTACAGGAACCTTTTCTGAAGTCGGAGCAACTTCAGTAGCGTTCATTATGCCATTTTTTTATTTAAAATTTGGCGTGGAGTTCCCCCTTGAGAGCTGATTATTCTCTGATTGGCCACGGCCAAAGTCAAGAAACAGCGCTGGCGTTAAGCCAATCTGTGCCTTTACTGTGGAGGAGCAGGCCATTTCTTGCGCGACTGTCCGGTGAGACCCTGTACGTTTTGCCCGCAGTACACCATAAACTTCCGAATTGCTGGTTCGGTTCAATCTCCCCTTGTTCTCCCTGTCTCATTACAGGTGGCGGAAGAGGAGGTTCGGCTGTTGGCCCTCATTGACTCTGAGGCATGCAGCTGCCCGAAAACTGCATATCCCCCTTCAAGTCAAAAAACAAAACCTCCAGATACACCTGGCATATGGATCTCTACCCTGCTCGGGACCTGTCACCCAAGAAACCAGACCCATTCTTACCTCCACGGACGCTGGGCATCAAGAATTTCTTTGCTTTAACATCATATGCTCACCCATGTTCCCCATCATCTTGGGATTTCCGTGGTTGCAAGCCCATGACCCTCAGATAAATTGGAGTAAAAAATAAATCTCCTTCTCCTCTGCCTACTGCTCCCAGCATTGCTTTGTTACAGTTTCCTATAACATTGCCTTCTGTCTGACTATACAGCCAGTAGCTGACAATCTACATCATGTCCCCTCAGTTTATTACAAATTCCTGGACATCTTTGATAAGAGGAAAGCCGACAATTTACCACCTCATCAGCCTTATGACTATAATTGATCTTTTACCTGGTTCTGAGATTCCCTTTGGCCGCATATTCCCACTGTCTGAAACCGAATTGGAAGCTTTCTGTTCCTTCATCGACGAGAATCTCGAAAAAGGTTTAATTCGCCCTTCCTCTTCCTCAGCTGGAGCAGGTGTCTTCTTTGTTGAAAAGAAATATGGCACTCTAAGACCTTGTGTAGATTACAGAGAACTCAATAAAACTCAATAAAATTACTATTAAAAAATGATACCCGCTCCCTCTCATCCCAGAACCATTTCAAAGTTTTCGAACCACCCGAATGTTTACCAAACTGGATCTATGGTGTGCTTACAACCTTGTTTGGATACGTGCTGGGGACGAATGGAAGACAGCCTTCAGGTCCAGGTTTGGACACTTTAAGGTACTTAGTGATGCCCTTTGGGCTCTGCAACACCCTGACCACATTTCAGCATCTAGTAAATTACATTTTTCAAGAGTACCTGGACAACTTCGTAATTGTCTATCTTGATGATATCTTGATCTTTTCCACCACAGTAGAATTGCACCGAACTCACGTAAAGAAGGTACTCACAATACTCAGGAAACAAGGAACGTGTTTTTAAAAGGAGAAAAATGTGAATTTGAAAAGACAACCATCCATGTCCTTTGGCTCATAATTTTCACAGAAGGGGTCGCAATGGACCAGCAAAAGGTGAAAGCAATCCAGGAGTGGCCAGCCCCCTGGAATAAAAAAGGAGTCTACGTTGTAGTCTAGGTTGCTTATTTGCCCATATGAAGTCAAAATTAACTTTTGACATTGTTTGAAGTATTTTGCTGGAATATTTAATGATGTTGCAACGTCCTATCCATGAATGCATGCCTAATTTCCATTTATCTAATAGACTCTTCACTTTTTGCAGCAATGGGGGAAAGTTTAATTCAAAGGTCTTATTTATATTATTTGGGATCAAAGTCCCCAAGTATGTAAGCGCCTTATCAGTCCACTTAAATTTGAAGTTTTGTTTTAATTGCTCCACTAAATTACTAATAAGTTAATACGGAGGTTAGACAACTGGCTATAATTTCTCAAACTCTCTCATTAAATTTGGGATAGAGATCAATGGATTTACTAAGGAAAACATTCATGTCGTCTGCGTAGGCCGAGATCTTTAACTTGCACCTTTCCTATTTGTACTCCTGAAATATCTTGATTTAACCTGATTGTACATAGAAAGGGTTCTAACGAGAGGGCGAAAAGAAGTGGCGATAGGGGACATCCTTGACGTGTCCCATTTGAGATCTGAAAGGTTTCTGACAATACTCCATTAGCTCTTACCTTAGCCGCCGGACCAGAATAGATAGAGCTTATCCATTTCATCATTTTCTCCCCAAACCTTCCCATACCTTAAAACTGCTAATAGAACCTCCAGTTGACCCTATCCCCCCCTATCAAGGCTTTCTCTGCGTCTGTATTTACCAGTACGCATTGTGCCTGGGTGTTATTAACTATGTGCAACAGGTTAAGAATTTTTGTGGTGTTGTCTCTGAATAAAAAAGGAGTCCAGCGATTTATAGGCTTTGCCGATTTATAGGCTTCACCAATTTCTACCGCAGATTTATTAAAGGATTCTCATCAATCATTTCTCCCATCACCCAACTGACTTGCCAAAACTGGTTCCAGTGGTCCCAGGAAGCCCAGGAAGCTTTCAATAGGTTAAAGAATCTTTTCACCTCGGAGTCAGCGACCGGAGCAATTTTGTCCCAAAGACGTGGTCAGAAGGTGCTTCTTCACCCAGTGGCTTTTGCTTCTCGTAAACTAAGGCCACCTGAGAAGAACTACGATGTAGGTGACCGGGAACTATTATCTATTAAATTCGCTCTGGAAGAGTTGAGATACATTTTTGGAGGGTGCGTCCCAGCCTATCACGATCTTCACAGATCACAAGATCCTGGAGTATCTCAGAACAGCCAAATGTCTTAGACCCCCACAGGCCCGATGGGCATTATTTTTCTCCAGGTTCAACTTCCACATCTCTTACCGACCTGGCTCAAAGAATGGGAAAGCAGACGCACTCTCCCGAATGTTTCATCCAGCCTGATCCTAAAACTGCCATTAAACAGGCCTCCAGCCACTATACTGAACCAGAGGTGTCCTCAGAAGAAAGAGATGGTTTGTAATGGGCCCAGAACAAAGTATTTATTCCACCACAATTAAGACTTCAAATCTTAAAAACTTAAAAACTCTGAATTAATTCACCATTCCTTCTGGTGGCCGGGTTGGAGACGGGACTGTAAGGACTATGTTAAATCCTGCATTACCTGCCAACGCAGCAAGGGGTCAAACACTAAGGCCTGGGGTCTACTAAAGCCCTTACCTGTTCCGGAAAACAACCCTGGAGGGAAGTCTCTATGGACTTCATCATTGACCTGCCCCCTCTGAAAGGTTCACCACCATTCTGGTAGTAGTTGATCGCCTCTCAAAAATGGCGCAATTCCTGCCCATGATGGGCACTCTTTCTGCCCTGGATACGGCAAATATATTTATTAAAGAAGTGGTAAGACTTCATAGTGTACCTCACAACATCGTGTCTGACAGGGGAATCCAATTCACCTCCAAGTTCTGGAAAGACCTCTGCAAATCCTTAAAAATCAAGATCTCCCTCTCTTCAGCATACCACCCCCAAAGCAATGGCCAAACAGAAAGGACAAATCAGACTTTAGAACAATATCTCCGCTGTTTTTGTTCTTGCAAGATAACTGGACTTCCCTTCTCCTACGTGCAGAGTTTTCCTACAACAATTCCACACACTCTGCCATCAATCAAACTCCCTTTTGGGCCAATTATGGTTTTCACCCTTCCTTTCTGCCGGACTCTATTCCCGAAGTCCCAACTCCTGTGGTACAAGACCGGATAAGCTTCATCCAAACAAATTTTTTGCAGATCCAGGAAGCCATGCAGAAAGCCCAAAACAGTTATAAGGAATATTATGACAGGGGGAGATGGAGTAACCCAAACTTCAAAAGAGGAGACAAGGTGTGGCTATCCGCCATTAACTTCAATTGGGCCCAAAATTCATCGGCCCCTTCGACGTAAAATGAGTGGTTAATCCTGTGGCTTTTGAATTAGCTCTACCCAGTTATTACAAAATACATCCTGTGTTCCATGCATATTTACTGAAGCCAGTGGTCCCCAGCCCTTTTTTAGGAAGAGAAGAATTACCACCTCCACCAGTTGAAATTGGAGATGAAAATGAATTTAAAGTGAAGGCGATAATGGACTGCAGAAAAAGAGGGGGACAAATCCAGTATCTCATTAAGTGGAAAGGGTATCCCCCAGAAGGTCAAACGGGATGTTTTCCAAGGCTTCTTGATGGTCCTCTACGGGCCCTAGGTTCTGCCCCCATTCCTCTCTACACTGGGGCTGAAACTTAGCACTATAGGCTGTCATCAGAAGGTCACATATACAGTAAGTCCCTTTTTCGTTAATTGTGCAGATGCCACCAATGTTAAAAATCAGGATGAGTTATGAACTAAGTGAGTAGGACAAAATTTTGTTTGTAGGGCATGGAGGAGTTAGAGATATTGAAAAACTGAGTGTTTAGGCAGATGGCATTGCTCTGATAAAGTTTGCAATGACGATAGAACATTATTATGGCATCGTTAGTGAATGAAGAGGATGCCAGCTTGTTTCCAAGTATCAAGCCCCACTAATTAAGCTAATTCAGGAAGGGCCAGGTTCTCCCACATCGGAGCGTATAGAGATACCAGTGTGCTCAGTAATTGTTTGGGTAGCCTTCCAGATATTTGGAATAAGTAGGGATGAGCCGAACACCCCCGGGTTCGGTTCGCACTAGAACCTGCGAATGGACCGAAAGTTCGCGCGAACATTCGAACACTATTAGTTACAATGGACGCGAACGTTCGAAATCTAAAGTGCTAATTATAACAGCCAATATGCATGTTAATGTCATAAAACAGGTTTGGGGACCCGGGTCCTGCCCCAGGGGACATGTATCAATGCAAAAAGAAGTTTTAAAAACTGTCGTTTTTCCGGAGCATTCATTTTAATGATGCATAAAGTGAAAAAAAAAAGTGAAATATTCCTTTAAATATAGTACCTGGGGGGTGTCTAAAGTATGCCTGTGAAGTGGCATGTGTTTCCCGTGTTTAGAACTGTCCCTGCAAAAAATGACATTTGTAAAGGAAAAAAATAAGCCATTTAAAAACTGCTTGCGGCTTTAATGTCATGTCTTGTCCTGGCAATATGGATGAAAATCTTTGAGAAAAATGGCATGGCTACCCCATCACCCCCCCCCCCACCCCCCCCCACCCCACCCCGCCCATTACCAGCCCCTTTGGGTCTTGTATGGATTTTTAAGCTTTTTGGAGAACATAGGGAAGGGTTATCACCCCTGTAACATTTGTTTTGCGGTCTGTGCATGTTCTGTCTCAAGGACATTCAGCTAAACCATTCTTATCCCATAAACATGATACCATATTTCTTCGATCGCAGTTTATTGGAACAAGCTAGGTGAAACTACAAATAACAAGAATAAACCTTGATAAGTACAATATCCCATAAATTTAGCATACATTTCAAAGACAAATATACACAGTACAATATGAGACAGTAAAACTTACTTTTTTAAGTTCAATAAGGGATTGATGGTAAGAGATTGAAACAAGACCTCTTGCAGTCTGAAAAGCATGATGAATGTGTCTCTTCCTGTGAGACTTTACCCAGAATACTTTGCTTTCCAAGTACTTCCTAGGTTATAAACTTTATTAATAAAATATACACACAGAAGCAATACCAAAAAAGGACGCTAGATGGCGCCTAAGCTCTGCAAATGATTCCTATAAAAGGTAACAACATTAAATGTCATTTACAACAACACAAATGCAGATAATCAGAATATATCCATCTGATGGACAGAACACTCCCCGCCTGACGTCAAGTGACGTCACTAACAGAGTCCTCCGTAGAAAGTAACAGAACAAGTTCAGTCACTGGTCTCAAGAACACCTCGGCCTCATTCTGTTGAAAGGTCTTGACCTCGACCTTACGGACAAGATTATCTTTGCTTGGCAGTACTTTGGTGACTAGACCTAAAGGCCACATGTTCCTTAGTGTCTGGCAATCTCTCATGAGCACAACATCACCAAGTTTAAGGTTAGGTTTTTCTGAGTGCCACTTCCTCCTTAGTTGAAGAGTAGATGTGTATTGCTCCCTCCACCGACTCCAGAAGGTATTGGCAAGAGTTTGAACTTGTCTCCATTGACGTTTGTAAAGGTCCTTCTCACAAAACTCTCCAGCTGGAGTACCTACAAGACCAGTCTTTTGCGTGAGCAACATGGTAGGTGTGAGAACCATTGGATCTTCAGAGTCACTTGAAATTGAAGTTAAGGGTCTGGCGTTAATGATGGCTGTAACCTCTGCCATAAATGTCACTAAACACTCGTGAGTAAGCCTTGCAGTTCCTACTTGTAGGAAGATAGAGTCAAGAATTCTGCGGGCTATGCCTATCATCCTCTCCCACACACCTCCCATGTGAGAAGAGTGAGGTGGATTGAAGATCCACGTGCAGTCTTGCTTACTCAAATACCTTTTTACACTGGGGATGTCCAAGTTGGAAGGAATTTGCAGTTCTTTTACTGCTCCTACAAAGTTAGATCCTCTGTCAGAGCGAATGAGTTTCACTGGGCCTCGGATTGCAATGAAACGTCTAAGAGCATTAATGAAACTTGAAGTGTCCAGCCTGGGTATGGTGTGTTCAGGCAGTGGTGCAAGTTTTGCTTTTCCCATTACAAACCCTATGTGGCTTTGTCCTTTAGTGTCTATGGTTTTCAGGTAAGCTACAGCAGCAATTGCTTTAAAAGAAGCATCCGCAAACACACAAAGTCTTTGCATCTGAACATCTGCAGATGACAGAGGAGCATATGGGCGTGGAATTTTAAGATTAGATAGCGCTGTTAGTGAGTCCTTCCACTCTAGCCATAGGTTCTTCCTGTCGGTGGGGAGAGGGTGGTCCCAATCTAGCGACTCACAGGTTAAGTCTCTGAGTAGTGCCTTACCCTGGATGGTGACAGGTGCTGCAAAGCCTAAAGGATCGTATAGGCTGTTTATGGTAGACAGGACACCTCTACGGGTAAAGGGTTTTTCCTCTGTGTTTACTTGGAAAGTGAAGGTGTCAGATCTTAAGTCCCAAAGCAAACCAAGGCTGCGTTGCATGGGAAGTGAGTCTGTGCCTAGATCTAAGTCCTTTAACTCGTTGGAATGGTCTTGGACAGGAAAGGCTTCTAAAACTTCTCTACTGTTGGAAGCAATCTTGTGGAGCCTTAAGTTGGAACACGCAAGCATTGCCTGAGTTCTTTTGAGGAGACTGATTGCGGCTTCATTTGTGGGTAGTGATTTCAAGCAATCGTCTACATAGAAATCCTTGTCCACAAATTGTCTGACGTCTGACCCATACTCTGACTCTCCCACTCTAGCAGAGTGTCTGAGGCCATATATAGCAACTGCAGGGGAAGGGCTGTTGCCAAATATGTGCACCTTCATGCGATATTCTGTGATGTCTCCAGAGGGGTTGTTGTCCCTGAACCAGAGAAACCTCAGAAAGTTTCGGTGTTCTTCCTTAACAAGAAAGCAATAGAACATTTGTTGTATGTCTGCCATGAATGCGACTGAATCCTTGCGGAAGCGGAGAAGTACTCCCAATAGTCTGTTGTTGAGGTCAGGGCCAGAAAGAAGGACATCATTTAGAGAGACACCTTCATGCTTGGCGCTGGAATCAAACACCACTCTAATCTGCCCTGGCTTCTTAGGGTGATAGACGCCAAATATGGGTAAGTACCAACATTCTTCTGAGTCTTTGAGGTCTGGAGCTACCTCAGCATGGCCATTTTGGAATATTTTGCCCATGAAGGAAAAGAAATGTTCTCTCATCTCTGGTTTCCTTTGCAGATTGTGTCTTAAGGAAGTGAGGCGTTTATATGCTAGTTCCCTGTTGTTAGGCAAACGTTGTCTCTGTGGCCTAAAGGGAAGAGGTGCTACCCAGTTATTACTCACGTCTTTCTCCATACTGCTTTCCATAACCTCTAGGAAGATCCTATCCTCAATGGACATTGCTACCTGGTTGTCTTCCTTTGTTCTCCTGAACACTGAGTGTCCTAAGTCGCTTTGGTCATCGTCATAGGCATTGCTGTCACAGAGGGAACTTAGGAAAGGAAGAGGTACAGGGTTGTTGTGCGGTAGCTCCTTTATGAGGATGCGATTTTGACAGGGTTGGAACAGAGAAGGACGACCATTCTCGAGGGTACTAGTGAGCAGATTATTAACAGATGCCGGTTTGTGTGCACCTCCCAGGCAAACATCACCTATAATGACCCACCCAAGATCCAGCTTTTGGGCATATGGCGCACTTTTAGGACCGTTGATCAGTTTCCTTACTTTGTGGACTTGCAAGATATCCCTCCCTAGGAGTAAGATTATCTGAGCCTGATCATCAAGTTCTGGTATGAGATGTGCTATGTGCTTCAAGTGAGTCTGGTGAGCTGCTGCGTCTGGTGTGGGAATCTCCGATCTGTTGTCTGGCATCTGGTTGCACTCTATTATGGTCGGCAAGGGTAGGCATGTCTTACCATCCATAGATTCAATTTGTAGGCCGTCAGCTCTTCTCCCCGCCGTTTCCACTGTACCTGCACAAGTCCTAAGGGAGTAGGGGCTGCTGGGGCCTTTAAGGTTTAGAATGTCAAAAAACACAGGTCTGGCTAGTGACTTATTACTCTGATCATCCAAAATGACGTAGAGCTTGACTGCTTTGTCTCTGCGTCCCTTTGGGTAAACTTTCACTAGACAGATTTTAGAGCAAGATCTGCCACCTGTACTTCCTTTGCAGACTTCAGTGCACTGTGAAGTGATTGCTGTGGTATCTGTACTAGAGTCTTTGGTCTCCCTGCCTTGCTCCTTGTCACCATGGACAGGTGGGAAGGTTCTTGGAGTAGGCTTTGGGTGTAAAGCTGTGTGGTGCTCTGTGCTGTCACACTCTGTGCATTTGACACTGACCTTACAGTCCTTGGCGAAGTGTGTAGACGAAGAGCAGCACTTGTAACAGATGTTGTTCTCTTTGAGGAAGGCTTTGCGTTCCTGGATGGTCTTTGTCCTGAAGGCTCTGCATTTCAGAAGAGGATGTGGCATCTTATGTAGAGGGCAGAACTTCGTAGGGTCATTGACTTGATCCTCTGGCTGAAACTCTGCAAATCTGTGGAAGAAATGTTAGTTTTGTGCACTGCTACTGGAGCCCTGAGTTGCTTAGGGCCAGCAGAAGTGATGTAAGACACTGGAAAAATGAAGCTGGGGTCATCTTTCGTTCCTGCTTGTCTGTCTACAAAGTCCACAAACTCACTAAATGGTGGAAAGGGCACATTGTGTTTCCGTTTGTAGTTACAGCCATGAGCAATCCATCTTTCGTGTAACTCATAAGGAAGTTTTTGAGCTAAGGAGTTAATACCTCTAGCAGAGTCAAGATAAGAAAGGCCAGGTAAGTCACCTTCCGCTTTAGCAACTTGTAACTCCATACATAGGTCACTGAATTCTCTGAGTCTTTGATAACCTCTGCTAGGTATTTTTGGAAAGTCTTCTATCCTTTTAAAAAGTGTACTCTCTATAGCCTCTGGTGAGCCATAACATCTATCCAGTCTGTTCCAGATGTTTGTAAGGCCTATCTCAGGGTGGTTTATATTAATGTCTCTGATCCTTTTGGCGTGTTCAGCAGAATCATTGCCAAGCCACTTTACAAGGAGTTCTATTTGTTGTCTGCAAGATAGATCTAGACCTTGGATAACACTCTGGAAAGAGGATCGCCACGCCCTGTAATGTTGAGGGCGATCACTAAATTTGGCAAGTCCTTGGGTAACTAACTCGCGTTTGGCCAGGAACTTGGCAAAGTCTACAGTAGCCTGATTGGCATTGGGGTAGGCTGCTGGTGTATTGTGGTGCGGTGTAAAGGCATACCTGATAGAAGTCTCTTCTTTAGGCTCTCTGGGCTCAAACTTGCATACGGTTGGCAGTTCGTACCGGCTCGTTGCATACACCTTTGGAGTGAAGACAGGTGTTTGATGTTTGTATGAAGGTTGAGTACCTTGTGGAGTAGAAGGTTTGGTTGGGACTGGAACGTCTGGAACACTGTCAGATTTTTCTTGCCTGTGGCACTGGGGTCTAAGGTCGTCTTGTTGCTGCTTGATTTGGTGTGACTCTCTGACATCATGTTTAATTTCTTGTTGTGGGATGCTGCTTGGGTCACAGTGCTGGTAGACATAATCCGACGTGCGTTGCAAGGAATCTTGGTGTTCTTCCTCTAGGCCTGGTATGCTGCTACCTGCTCTTGGCTCATCGTAGATGGCTGCTTCTAGAGCTTCTGCTTCTGCAATGGCGGCGGCAGCATCTCGTTCCACTGCCAGCTTCTCCATGTTAGCTTCTAAGATAGCTTGCTGCAGTTTCAGAGATGCCTCTTGCTGAGCTCTTTCGTCTTCCAGGCGTATTCTTTCCATCTCTCTCTCTTGTTCCTGTCTCACCCTTTCTTGCTCTCTCTCTTGTTCCATGCGTACTCTTTCTTTCTCTCTCTCTTCTTCCTGTCTCACCCTTTCTGCTTCAAGGTGGGCCTTTTCTTTTTTCATCTGCAGCTCTTGGTCTGCGAATGCGGCCCTGGCTCTTGCTGCTTCAGCTTTCGAACGGGCGATAGCTGCTGCATTTGCGACAGATGACCTAGATGAGCTTGCTTGTGATCGTGTTTTGTAAGAAGATGTTCTACTGTGAGACATGGCTGCGGGGAAGAAGCTGTCTTGCTGTATAGAGACCGTTCTAGTGTCGGTACTGCTTGACAGAGCGCGTCTCTGTGTAGCGTGGCTGCTTGCTTTGCCTCCCACAGGCCTGCTTCTTTAAGGCTTCTGACTGTATGGTACTGTGTAGCCCCAGGCTGTACAGACTTCCGAAGTCAGCCTATCTTCCCTTCAGAGGTCAGCTTAAAAATTTCACTGTTCTGTCTCAAGGACATTCAGCTAAACCATTCTTATCCCATAAACATGATACCATATTTCTTCGATCGCAGTTTATTGGAACAAGCTAGGTGAAACTACAAATAACAAGAATAAACCTTGATAAGTACAATATCCCATAAATTTAGCATACATTTCAAAGACAAATATACACAGTACAATATGAGACAGTAAAACTTACTTTTTTAAGTTCAATAAGGGATTGATGGTAAGAGATTGAAACAAGACCTCTTGCAGTCTGAAAAGCATGATGAATGTGTCTCTTCCTGTGAGACTTTACCCAGAATACTTTGCTTTCCAAGTACTTCCTAGGTTATAAACTTTATTAATAAAATATACACACAGAAGCAATACCAAAAAAGGACGCTAGATGGCGCCTAAGCTCTGCAAATGATTCCTATAAAAGGTAACAACATTAAATGTCATTTACAACAACACAAATGCAGATAATCAGAATATATCCATCTGATGGACAGGGGCAGAAAAATTGGGCCTTTGGTGGTGGTGGTGGTGGACGGTGTTGCCACAACACAACACTGTAAGCCCTCACAGTTACTCTTGATGGGCACAGGAATGGGCCCTGCTGTGAATTATTAGATCAAGATTTATAATTACATGCCCCTGTTAAACAGGGGCTGAAAAATTGTGCCTTAGGCACTGGTGCTGGTGCCACAACACTGCAACCCCTCACAGATACTGTACTTGGAGCACAGCAATCAGACCTGTTTCAAAGCATTGCATAAAAAATTGTAATTACACGCCCCTGTTAAACAGGGGCTGAAAAATTGGGCCTTAGGCACTGGTGGTGGCACCCAGAAACATAAATGTTCTTCCAAGCTATCATCAGGATCATTGAGGAGGAAGAGGATAGTCAGTCAACATAACAGGACAGTCACTCAGCATCAGCATAGGCAGTCTGGAAGGGATGTGACATTTCAAAATAAATTATTCTGTTATATCAGCTTCAGGTGCCTGGTAGCTGGTGGTGATCCAAGACTGATTCATCTTTATGAAGGTCAGTCGATCAACCGAGTCGGTGGACAGGCGCACCCTGTGATCGGTGACAGCCTCCAGCAGCACTGAATGTGCGTTCCGAAAGAACGCTGGATGCAGGACAGGCCAGTAGCTCAATTGCATACTGTGCAAGCTCTGGCCAGTGATCCATCCTCAAGACCCAGTAAGCCAGAGGATTTTAGGTGGGAAAGGTGTCCAAGTCTGACCTTGCCCCTAGGTATTCCTGCACCATGTATATCAGACGCTGGCGATGGTTGCTGGAACTGATCATACCTTGGGGCTGCGGACTAAAAAATTGTCTGAACGCATCGGTCAGACGTCCACCTTCCCCACCGCTCCTTCTGCTACTGACCGAAGCCTCAGCAACTCGTCGTCCAGGACCAGGAGTTTGTAACCTCCCAGTCTCTGGGAACGCGTTGCACAGACCGTTCTGCAAGGCCTCCCGGAGATGTCTCATCCTCTGCTCCCTCTGCGACGGCAAGATAAGGTCCGCAACCTTACCCTTGTACCGTGGATCAAGGAAAGTGGCCAGCCAGTAATGGTCCCTCTCCTTGATCCGAAGAATACGAGGATCCTTCCGCAGGCTTTGCAGGATCAGGGAGGCCATACAATGTAGGTTAGCTGAGGCATTCGGTCCAGAGTCTTCTGGGTCACCTGAGGACGACATGATCCGCAGCCACCTCCTCCCAGCCACGTACAAGTCCACTGGTTTCTTGGGACTGTAAATCATCCCTAAAAGACTGCTGCTGCTGATGCTGAGTGCCAGGCTCCACCTCCATGCTGACACAATCCTCCTCCTCCTCATCCTCTTCCTGTGTGATGGGTGGGAGAGAAGGAACACTGTCTGGATAAAGGGGGCCTTGAGAGGCAAGGAAGTCCTCCTCTTCCTGCCCTGTGTTGTGCCTCAATTGCCCTGTCCATTATTCCACGCAGCGTATGCTCCAACAGGTGGACAAGAGGTACAGTGTCACTGATGCATGCACTGTCACTGCTCACCATCCTCGTGGCCTCCTCAAATGGTGACAGGACAGTGCATGCATCCCTGATCATGCTCCACTGGCATGGGGGAAAAAATCTGAGCTCCCCTGACCCTGTCCTGGTGCCGTAGTCGCACAGGTACTCATTGATGGCCATCTGCTGCGTGTGCAGTCACTGCAGAATAGCCAACGTTGAGTTCCACCTGGTGGGCATGTCACATATAAGGCGGTTCTTGGGCAGGTTCAACTCCTTTTGCAGCTCAGCCAGCCGAGCACTGGCATTATATGATCGGCGGAAATGCACACAGACTTTCCTGGCCTGCCTCAGGACATCCTGTAAGCCTGGGTACCTGCCCAAGAACCGCTGCACCACCAGGTTAGGGACGTGAGCCATACAGGGCACATGGGTCAGCTGTCCCTGTCGCAGGGCAGAGAGGAGGTTGTCACAAACCACCATTCCTGGCTTAAGCTGGCGTGGCGTCAACCACCTCTCGGCCTGCCCCTGCAGAGCTGACAGAACCTCTGCCCCAGTGTGGCTCCTGTCCCCCAAACACACCAGCACAAGCACCGCATGGCATCTTTTTGCACCTGGTTCCAAGGACAGAGCACTCGAAGAGGCCATGGAGGAAGAAGAAGAGGAGGGGGTGGAGGAGAGAGGTTTGTCACAACCAGTAGTAGCATTTTTGAGGCGTGGTGGCGGAACAACCTCCAACACTACTGCACCTTGTCCTGCATCCTTCCCAGCTGCCAAAAGAGTGACCCAATGGGCCGTGAAAGACAGGTAACGTCCCTGTCCATGCCTGCTGGACCATGAGTCAGCGGTAATATGCACCTTACCGCTGACCGCCCTGTCCAGCGAGGCATGGACATTGCCTTCCACATGCCGGTAGAGAGCCGGAATCGCCTTCCGTGAGAAAAAGTGGCGTTTGGGAACCTGCCACTGAGGAACCGCACATTGAACAAACTCACGGAAGGGGGCCGAGTCTACCAACTGAAAAGGCAGCAGTTGAAGTGCTAGCAATTTAGCCAAGCTAGAATTCAACCGCTGGGCATGTGGATGGCTGGGAGTAAACTTCTTTCGACGGTCCAGCAGCTGGGGCAGGGAAATTTGCCTGGTACAATCGGACGTCGATGTACTTCTAGCAGAGTGCCTGCAAGTACTTGGCTGGGTATCATCATCCGAGCCTTCAAAACGCTGGGCATCCTCCTGGAGCATGTACCCAACACTGTGCTCAAACAGTTCGGGGGACTCCTCAGGAGGACATGGTGGGTCTAGGGAAGGGGTGCCTGATGATGACATTGAGTACGCGTTGGCAGCTGCTTTGCCAGTACCCTGAGCCTGGGTGAGAGAGGATGAGGAGGGCTTGGTCATCCACTCTACCAAGCCTTCGGCATGATGCGGCTCAACATGTCCAGCTGCTACGACCAGCACTGTTGTCTCTAGACACAGAGCCTGCTTGCCCTGTTTTCTTGGCTCGTGACTGTCTGCCTCTCCTTGTTGGTCTTCCAGACATTGTAATGGGTAGTGTATATTGTGCTGGAGTCATACAGCACACACACTAACTCCTGCAGATGGCTGCCTTAGATGACAACAGGCCAGAAGGGCAGATACAGGGTAATGTGGTTTAGTGTGCTGTGTTATAGTCACAGAGCACACACACACACACACCTGCAGATGGCTGGCTAGCTGGCTGCCTGCCTTAGATGACAACAGGCCAGAAGAGCAGATACAGCGTAATGTAGTTTAGTGTGCTGTGTTATAGTCACAGAGCCCACACACACACTCCTGCAGATGGCTGGCTGGCTGGCTGCCTGCCTTAGATGACAACAGGCCAGAAGAGCAGATAAAGGGTAAGGTGGTTTAGTGTGCTGTGTTATAGTCACAGAGCACACACACACACTAACTCCTGCAGATGGCTGGCTGGCTGCCTTAGAGGACAACAGGCCAGACGGGCAGATACAGGGTAATGTGGTTTAGTGTGCTGTGTTATAGTCACAGAGCACACACACACACTAAAGCCCCATACACACGGTCGGACTTTTTCATGGATTCTGTCCGATCGGACAATGTTGTTGAAAAATCAGACCGTGTGTATGCACCATCGGACAGTGTACGTCGGTTTGTCCGACGGACAAAGTCTTATCTCCTGCTGGAAAGATTTGCCGTCAACACGGTCCGATCACACCAAATCCGATCGTGTGTACGGTTGTCCGACGGACAAAGTGCTACGCATGCTCAGAAGAAATTCTGTGACGGAAGCGCTCGGTCAGGTAAAACTACCTTTCCTAATCGACACAGCACATTCGTCACGCTGCAATGTTAAAATGTCTTTAATGCAGCGCATTCTCTTTTTCTTTACAATGCAACAAGAATGACATGTTTTAGCTGCTCCTATTCACCCGCACTTCTCACAAACTTAGTTCTTTCTTAGTTTTCAGCATTTATACACTACATGTTTATTTTTACTCAGATCGTAAAAGAATCTTTGTTATATTTTTAGCATGATTTGTCTTTTTTTGTTTTTTTTTTGGGAATACATATTTGAAGGAGATTTTTTTATTTTTTTTGGAGGGGGGTTGTGTGTCTCAACTTAGCAAAACCACATTATTAACATTTGTATTTCTTGCTTAAATTTACTAGGAGTTTGTTGGTTGTTGTTGCCCCTTGTTAATTCTACTTTAGGATTAGTGAAATGTACCTGCCTACTCAAAGAAAAACTGTCATTGTAGAAAAGTAAAACACAATAGTCAATGATTATTTCAAATCCAAAAAAAATTTATTTAGGTCTCAGCAACAAACCAAAGAGGAACGCAGCCATGGTGAAGTTTGGGTAATTTGCAAAGCCTTGGACACCCATGGCAACCATCATTTTTCACGCTTAAAAAATTGGGGGCCTGAAGAGTACCTATCTAAATAATAAGGGAGCGCAATCTGGTCCTGAAGTCCAAAACATCCGGAACTGCAGCAGATGCCATCTAGGTCCCCAGGCTCTGGTCCTACGAGAGGCTCCATCTTCTCTCAGACCAGACTGAATCAAGGTCATCACTCTCTTGTCTTCCTTGTACGCTTCCTTCCACGCCGTGGTGCTGGTGCTGGTGGGGTGGCAGAAGGAGGAGGAGGAGGCGGAGCAAGGTCACTCTCGCAAACATGTGTGAGTGGGGTCATCTCCCCAGCCATCCCCTCATTTAGTATTTTGAGGATGACATCCTCACACATGCTGCGTTGCCCCGCCTCCATACCCGTCATTTTACTGCCAACCAAGGAGGCAAAGGCCTCCTCGTAGGTGGGTGTGGCATATAGGGAGGCTGAGGCATCTCGTATCAGCTGGAGCGCTGACTCTCCCACCTCCCCCATGCTTTTCGCCCTTCTGTAGGGAAGGCGGAGGGGAGGGACTTGGGAGACAGTCAGGCTCCTACGCCTACCCCCCTGTTGGCTGCCACTAACCAATGCCTCCTCCTGACTGCCACCTTCCACAGCCACCTCCTGGCTGAGGTCTTCCTGTGTCTGAAAAAGGGACATAGTTTCAGTTATTTGTTCATCAAACACACACAATTCTCATCTAGTGACTGTTGCAAAATGTTTACAAATAGAAAACCATACAATTCTCAGCCCTGCAGTTTAGAGTCTTCCCAAAAATGTCTCCAACACCACTGTCTGTTGATATGTCAATCACGTTAGGAACTAAGCAATTGGGGATCCTGAATTAACTGAACATCATTCCTTATTCCCCAAAATGGTTACAAAACTACTATACCTGGAACAAGCTGGGCATCTGCACATATTCCAGACTGGAAGGCCCAGGTTGGTCCTCGGAAGCCTCATCAGGGGTGGCGTGCGTGGAAGGACGCGTGCAAGGAAGAGTCGAGAGTGACTTCCTGACAGTAGCCTGGTCTTTGAGAAAGTGGAGCCTCTCATAGTACCAGAGCGTGGGGACATGGACATCAGCTGCTGCAGCTCCAGATGCTAGGGACTTCCGGACCTTATTGCGCTCCCGGAAATAGGTACTCTTCATGTTGTTAATCTTCACTTTTAAGTTTGCCACGGTTGCCATGGGCAGGGTTGGCTTTACAAATGCCACAAGTTTCAGCATGGCTGCGTACCTCTTTGGTCTGTTGCTGTAGTCACGGTGCTTTGGTAGCCATAAAAGGGGAAATTCCCTGTATTTATCAATGAAGAGGGGGAGAAAACTCACGTCGTAGAAGGCCTCCATCACCTCTGCAAGACACAACACCACACAGAACAATATAAATAATGTCAGCCTAAACTCTCCTAATCTTCTCCATAAAGAAGCCTCAAGTTCTAATCAGTCTAGGCTAGCTATGTACCAACGTCAAATTGTACCTTCGTTTCTAGCGATCGTCTCGTGCGTGAGCTTTCTCTCCCCTTGTCTCCCAGATCGTGGCTACGACACAGGCGTGTGACGTTTTATATACAGTGCGCATGCGTCAAACTCCGCCCGCCCCTGATGATCTTTCTCGTCTATTCCCCACCCCTTCTCTTTACGGCGCAGTGGGGAGAGCACATGGCGGGGACACAGCAGGTGCGCCACAAATATCCCACCAACGAGGAGGACGAGGAAAGTCCGGAGGCAGAAACGTCCCGATCCCGGAGCCTGAAATTCAAGGCCTCCAATATGTCATTTGGAGAAATGTTGGAGATGGTGGACATATTAAAGAGGAGCGACTATGATGGGAAGTATGGGCCTTACCTCAACCCCAATGTCCGCAAGGCCAAGATCATGTCTAAAGTTGTGAGGAGGCTGTACAATAATTTTGGGGTACAATGATCCAAGGAGCAACTGAGGAAACGCTGGTCAGACCTGAAACTGAGGGAGGCCGATCAGTACAGAAAGATCAAGCGAATTCTTCAAAAAAGTAAGTAGTTGTGTTTTGTGTTTTATTTCTTGCTTGCATACTGCTCCATGTGGTTTGATTTTTACAAAGTTGTACATTCCAAAATGGCCACTTTCATGTTCGTCTGTGCATTCGATCGTACTCAGCCTCGATCTTTCTGCCACTGTCATGGTCGTGTGTGTGTGTCCATTCGATCGTACGCAACGATCGTTCGGCCACTTATAATACGATGTTTGGTGTTTTTTTTTTGTGGAAAGGAAGTTTGTTCTCACTAGAAATGTCATCAAGAACATAAAGCCAATTTATTCAATGTAAAGGAGAGGTCACCCAGTAGCTGTTTACCCATCTGGACTCTAGAGCACTAGTGCTGGGACACCCAAACCCCCTTTTTATTAGGCTTTTCCACACATGTGCTCCAGTGGATACTAGAGGGGGGTCTCCATCACACAAACTTCTACCAAAAAGCTAGTCAGTTTAGCACCTTTACAAAGTGACTACATTCATGTAGTTGGCATTTGTAACTGGCCAAACAAAAATTGTGTCCGTCACTTTCAAGCAATGTTTGTCATTTCCTATTTCTGCCCTCAATAGATTGTGTTGCTAAATCTTCCTTTTGTACATTCTCATAGGGGAGCGAAAACTTGGCCCGTCTGAGGAAACCCCAAAACCAACACCTCCCAAAAAACGTGAAACAGCAGAAGCAGAGGAGGAGGAGGAGGAAGGAGAGATCATCGAACTTGGAGAAATTGTCACCACAACAGGTGAATGTGGGAGAACACAGCTACTGGTAAGCTAATCAATGTATGGCTGCCTCATTTCCAACACCCGATTTTTGTTTGTTTGTGGTTTTTTGGTGACGTGGATGTTGTGGAAGAAAAATCGCACTTTACCACAGAGAGTGCCCACGTACTCATCGGGGAGATAATGGTCTGCAATAGAGATCTCGATTACATAAAGCAAAACATCAATGATGTTCAACAAAATTTGAAGAACATCATTGATGTTTTAGGAAAAATATGAAAACGCACCAAGTAATTAACACACATTTGTGCCAGCTTCTGAACACATTTGCAACTTAAGAACTGTGTGAAATTTGGAACATGCACACATTGTGTCCACATGTGCTAGCTCCCATCATGGTGGATGAATGCCAACGTTTTTTTGGGGGTGCAACCACTTTACGAACTACGAAAGTGGTTGTGGTGAAGGGGTTGCACCCCCAAAAAACGTCCATTCATCCCCATGATGGAAAATGGCACTTTTGAAGCTTCTAGGCATGTGTTTTACCATCTAATGACCATTTTCAGACCCAAATTGTGTGCATGTTCTAAATTTCCACTTTCCAGGGGTGACCCCCCCATGTGATGAAGGCAAGATCAAACACACTTTGAACATATAGTCATGTCTGATCTTGTCTTCACTTTACAAAGTTGAACTTTCCAAGTTCATAGGTTCTGTTTTGCTCCATGCCTGGTTTTACCAATTGCGGAATGTTTCTAAACAATGCTGTAAATAACCAAGATGTTGTCAGTTTGGGCGTGAAGATTGTAAACGCACTTGTGAATGTTTTCCAAGTAAACTTTTTTATTTTTCTAAATGTGTGGCTTCCTTATTTAAAAAACACAATGCATTATGTATGTCAAATGGAAAGGATATGGGGGGCAATTGGTGTTATTTACTAAAGGCAAGTCCACTTTGCACTGCAAGTTTCTTTTCCAGGGCACTTTTTCACTGCACTTGTAGAGCATAGTGGATTTGACTTATGTAAATGACACCCACAGTGCTTTGTACGAAAACACGGAGCACAGCATTTTTGAGAATACACACATGTCTGACCTGGTGATGAAAAGGAGTATTTTGGGTGTCAGTTATGCAGTACAAACCTTATCTAGACCAAAGATTAGGTAGCAAACACACAACATGAGACTAATCTTTTTGGGAAGAAGAGACTGTTACCTCCTTTTGCCCAGAAAGTGCATTCCCACTGTCGAAGGCAAAGGGAAAAAATTTCAAGGTAAAATAAGCTAAAAAGAATAGTGAAATGACAAGAAATCATAGGTTGGTTGAAATATCAGATTTATTAAAAAATGCCTCTCACACATCGTCAGGCAGAGCAATGGCCCCCCTACCCACAAAGTACTCCATATATTGCTCGCGGACCGCGCGGGCATTTAGAGGGGGCAAGCCTGGACGTGCCACTTGAAGGGCTGTGAGGTCCGCATTTGGAGGGCCCTCCACATCTGGGCCAACGGGCACCACATAGTTCCTGTTATGTCTTTTGAGGAAGTTGTGCAATATGCAACAGGCAAGAACTATGTGGTTCAGTTTGTATTCCGCCAAGTTAATTGCCATCAAGAACAGGCGGAAGCGGCTGGCCAGGATGCCAAAAGTGTTCTCCACAACTCTTCTGGCTCTGGACAGCCTGTAGTTGAAGACCCTCTGGTCTGGGGTGAGGGTCCTCATCGGGAACGGCCTCATCACATGGGGAGTCAACGCAAACGCTTCATCTGCGACAAAGACGAAGGGGAGTCCTTCAGCATTCTCCTCTGGAGGTGGCAAGCACAGACTGCCACTTTGGAGACGCCAGTAGAACTCCGTGTGCGTAATGGCACCACCATCCGAGATCCGGCCGTTCATCCCCACGTCCACATACATAAATTCATATGTTGCCGACACCACCGCCAACATCACTACACTATTAAACCCTTTATAATTATAATAGTGGGACCCCGAGTTGGGCGGTGGGACGATGCGGACGTGTTTCCCATCAATTGCCCCTCCGCAGTTAGGAAAGTCCCAACGGCTGGCAAAGTGGGAGGCCACAGTCTGCCATTCCTGTGGCGTTGAAGGGAACTGTGGAGTGAAACAAGAAAAAAAAATTAGTCACTTTGCACATAAACATTGCAAGCAGATTAGACAATCAACATCTTGGAACAAGAGCATTGTATAAAATTGGAGGCTGGAAAGTATTTGCACAGAAAAGTAGAGGCTCCCCTTCACAGATTACTCACCCCCCATCAATCCCCACACTTCTGATGGGCCATTGGCAATAACTAGGGTTTTGGGGGGGGGGGGGGGTTGTTGGACAGGTAACCCTCTGCACTTCATTGATTGGCAAATGGCTCAATAATGTGTGCTAGTTTGGCCAGACCCTCTGTACTTAACACTATTGGCAGCCCCCAGGAAAGCTAAACTAACATTTCAACCCCCCCCCCCCCCCCCCCCCAAAAAAAAAAGGAAAGCACATTGTGACATTATGAAATTACCAAGCAAGCTAATAGGAGGGAAAGAACACAAAAAAATAGGAAATGGAAAGTATGGAGGCAGCCCCTTGCACTACATGCTTTGCAGAATTCATCCCTAAAGATGCCCACTATAAAGAGGTAGGTATATAGTGTGTATTGACCTTGGGAAAGCCAGCAGATAGAGGATTGGTACATCCCCCATCTGACAGAGCAGTTGGGGGAGGGGGTTCCTAATGAGTTTGCCCCCCCCCCCCCCACCAAAAACAAGAAAAAAAAGGGGCTCTACATGAAGTAAACCACACAGCAAACATTTGTGCATATTTTAGGGGGTGTTTGGGGGCAAAAAATCCTATGCAGCAGACAAAATACATTGCTTAAGTGACTAGGCCATAGGTGTCTATTGGGGCAGAAGAGCATGCTGGGGAGGTAAGTGAAGGGAAAAATGCATGAAGGAGAAAAGGGGCACAGCATATTAGAACATTTTGCAATCATGGTAATTAGGGAAGGAGGTCAAAAATAGAAGACATTAGCAAAAAGAACATACATAGAAGGGAATAGTAAAGGAGAAATGTTACCTTAATATAGTCCTCCTGCAGGACCTCGATGATGGCAGAACAGGTCTCTGGAATAATGATTCCCAGGGCCTGGGGAGAGATACCTGAAGAGAACTTCAAATCCTGAAGACTTCTCCCTGTCGCCAAGTACCTCAACGTGGCAACAAGCCTCTGCTCCGGAGTAATGGCTTGTCTCATGCAGGTATCCTGCCGGCTGATAAAGGGGGTCAGCAAAGCCAAAAGACGGCTAAAATCGGGGTCCGTCATCCTGAGAAAGTTCCTGAAATCATCAGGATTATTCTCCTGGATCTCACGAAGCAAAGGCATGTGCGAGAATTGGTCACGCTGAAGCAACCAATTCTTAGTCCACATACTCCTCGTCACTCTGTTCATGGACGGGTCTTGGCTCAAAGCTAGAAGGCCGACACCAATTCTGCGTACAGCACGAACTCGGCGACGAGTACGCACGGGAAACATCGCTCACAAGGTCACAAAAGGTCGGCTGGTCAGAACGGACAAACAGAAAGCACCGATAAACAGCAAGGCCTGACTGAATGAATACCAGAAACGAGCAGACAATAAGCAGTGCAAATCAAAGCGTCCTATATCAAGATATAGGCCGCAATGACCAACAAATGCAAACTGACTACACGCACTAATAAACAGATACGCACGACAAGCACAAACTGAAGAGCAGTAATGATCTGAGTCAGAAAACTGAGAAGCGCGAATCTTAAGTCACCAAACTTCGACTAACTCGCGATAAACACGGGATCAGCAGAAGGAGCCCAACGGGTGCCTGACGTGGTGCTGAACTTCCCTTTTCTAATCTCGTGAACGACGACTTACGTCACGACGTTCTTGCAGACCGGATATTCCGACAACGTAGTCCGACCGTGTGTACGCAACACCAACATCGGACGAAGTACGACGGACAGAATCCGACCGACCTGGTCCGCGGATTGTCCGACCGTGTGTATCGAACACCGGGCCCATTCCTATCCATTAGTATTGGCATCAACATTGTTCTATAATACGAGAAAAGTTGTCTGGGTCTGCAGAAAGCCGCAAAGCCAGACAATTGAGCGAGTAAGGAGGTTAAGGAAATAATAATCTACCCATAACATGAGAAACAAGAATGAGTAGTGTGACAGACCTAGCCGGGACAGAGGCTGTTGGAGGGGACTGAATGCGAGCCTATTGCCTTGTGATTACGGGCCCTGGCATTTGGGGGAACGGTGCTCTTTGTGAGCTGTATGCCTGGGGACCGCTCAGCTGGTTTTACTTGGATTTAGGTCCATGCTGGGCCCCAAGACACATAGACTGGATATATATGTATATATGTGTGTTGTCCCAAGCATTATGGGACACACACTGTCAGATGCTACTCCAGCCAGCCTGTCTGT
Source organism: Lithobates sylvaticus (assembly GCA_028564925.1). Taxonomy (NCBI): domain Eukaryota; kingdom Metazoa; phylum Chordata; class Amphibia; order Anura; family Ranidae; genus Lithobates; species Lithobates sylvaticus. Next base: position 61,176,877 of record CM053037.1, on the reverse strand, counting down.
TGCCTTGTGTAATGTAGATGAGGCTGGTCTGGCTTGTAAGGAGTATTCCACACAATGTTGTTGTGCTAATTAGCCCTGTGTTAATGTTTATGGTAATATGGTAATGTCTGTTGAATAGTCATTCAAATGAGCTAGGAGCCTTAAAGTCTACCCTGAAAAGTCTTCTCTCAGTCAACTAGTCTGGGTCAATGATTAAGATAATTAGCTCATGCTAATTAGGTTAGCTTTTAGTCATCTGGCTGTATATATGTGTGTGACATGTCAAATAAAAAATTCCAAGAACTAGTGTTGTCTAATTCTTGGGGGTTCCTATAACCAGATCCATTGGACTCATGTTCCAGGACTTAGGAAGCATTTACGGCGGACACCTTGAGAACAGGATCCGTCACATTCTTGGCAAGCAGTGGGATCTTGCTTCCTGCAGCCTGGGACATCCAAACTTCCACCGGGATCCAAGATCAGGATAGAAGACTTTGGTCACCCCAGCGGAGATATGGATCTGGCATCAGAGTTTCCGGGGCTGATGCGGATCATCCTTTCAGCATACACCAGGACTGTGTCTGAGGATGAATACCTGGAGCTCAGGCAGCAGATTCGGGTGGAGCTGTGGATTGGAGCCCTCCAGCTCGCTGGTATAAAACAGGGCAAGTTTTTTCCAACCCAAGAGCAACGGGCCAGTGACCAACGGGCATTGCGGATGGCATTCCTGGGAGAGCGGCCCCAGGAGCAATGGGTGACTGAGTTGGACAGGCTGGTCCAGCAGGAGATAGAGCTGGACAATCATTATCGGGCTCTGCAATGGCACGCAGAGCAGGGATATTTAGGGGAGACAACAGAATGCTCTCCGGAGGGATATGACTTTGGAGGCCCTGGATTGCTGTGGGAGAGCCTTACAGATCATTTTGTGTTTGGTGATGAAGGGGAACCTACCCTTGAGGACCTGCGAGAATATAGAGAGGCTATGCTCGGTCTTGCAGGGGTCTCAGAGCTTAAACCAGATCTGGGCAATTTGCTAAGGAAGGAGCAGCATCTGGAAAGGGCATACAGGAAACTGCTAGAACACATTCAGCAGCATGCCAGAGAATCGGCAGTGGAAACTCTGGAGATTGCCGTCCCCAAACCAGAGCTCTGCTAACTTCTGCCCAGCATCAACAGCAGTATCTGGGGAGTTACAAGGAACTTCCCCAGCTGAAGCACTGGTCACCGGACAGAGGGTCCAAGACCTCTGCCCCACACCTGTGTCAGTTTTGGAGGCTCAGGGTGAGAAGGTGGCGATCACTTCCCAGCAGCAGATACAGGGGGAGAAGGGAGAGGAGGTGTTTGTTGTCCCTCCTCAACAGTTGGCCAGGGTGGAGAAAGCGGTCTTTCCTCCCCAGCAAAGATCCGTCCACCTGGGAGACAATACCACAGACATGTCATCCCAGCAGTCAGATGAGGGAATGGAAAAGGAAGCAGCCGGCTCCCCTTCCCAATGGCAGCTACACAATTTGGGAGTGGAGGAAGCCAGCCTCCTGCCCCAACGGTTAACCAGAGCGGAGGATGTGGAGTCCCCAGCAGAAGTGCTGGCAACAGGGCAGAGTGCTACCCACCTCTGTCCAGCACCAGCAACAACTGTGGAGTTTCAGGAAGCTGGGGCAATCGGTCACAGCAGCAGACGGAGCCCCAGAATGATGACACCAACCCAGCTAAAGTGCTGGCAACCGGACAGAGGGTCCAAGACCTCTGCCCCACACTTGTGGCAGTTCTGGAGGCCAAGGGTGAGGAGGTGGTGGTCACTCCCGAGCAGCAGCTCAGGACCCAAGGAGAGAATGCAATCTGCACTTCACAACTGCAGCTTGAGCTGATATCGGTGGATGGGACTTCAGTCCCCACTTGTATACTCCCGGGATGCTGGGTGGTCGGCCCAAATCCCCAACAGCATGACGGAGTGATCCCAGTCACCCTGTCTTCTCTCCAGCGGCTGAAAAGACTCCAGGGAGAAGGACCAGTCCAGGCCTCTCCCCAGCGGCAGATATGTTCTATGAGAGAGGCAGAGGATGGCTGGGTGAGTAGTGCTCTGTTTGAAACAATTTGTTTGGGGTACTGTGTGGGTACAGGCATTAGAGGACTGGAACTATGGACTAACTTCGGAGTCAACCCGTCTGGGGTCTCCTCCTGTGTTAGTCTCCTGCCGAAAGGGGAGAAATGTGACAGACCTAGCCGGGACAGAGGCTGTTGGAGGGGACTGAATGCGAGCCTATTGCCTTGTGATTACGGGCCCTGGCATTTGGGGGAATGGTGCTCTTTGTGAGCTGTATGCCTGGGGACCGCTCAGCTGGTTTTACTTGGATTTAGGTCCATGCTGGGCCCCAAGACACATAGAGTGGATATATATGTATATATGTGTGTTGTCCCATGCATTATGGGACACACACTGTCAGATGCTACTCCAGCCAGCCTGTCTGTTGCCTTGTGTAATGTAGATGAGGCTGGTCTGGCTTGTAAGGAGTATTCCACACAATGTTGTTGTGCTAATTAGCCCTGTGTTAGTGTTTATGGTAATATGGTAATGTCTGTTGAATAGTCATTCAAATGAGCTAGGAGCCTTAAAGTCTACCCTGAAAAGTCTTCTCTCAGTCAACTAGTCTGGGTCAATGATTAAGATAATTAGCTCATGCTAATTAGGTTAGCTTTTAGTCATCTGGCTGTATATATGTGTGTGACATGTCAAATAAAAGTTAATTCCTGATGTACTCCAAGAACTAGTGTTGTCTAATTCTTGGGGGTTCCTATAACCAGATCCATTGGACTCATGTTCCAGGACTTAGGAAGCATTTACGGTGGACACCTTGAGAACAGGATCCGTCACAAGTAGGTAAATACAAAGTCACTTGGTAGGTATACGGCTGTAAATTAAAATGAAAAATTATTTTGAAAAAATACTGGCGGGGGGTAAAAATTAATAATTAAAGTTAAATAAGAGTAACAGAAAAAAAGGGGGAATATAGGAAATCTTTTCGTGTGTGCTGACAATTCCTTCGTCAGCACGGGAGTAGGATTTATGTATTGTAGCTGGAGGCCGTCTGAGTCACTATGCCTCCATTGCGGGCATGAGGGTCTGTGGGAAAGAGAAGAGGAACATACCGGAGAGATGTCCCCCCAGGTCTTGGTCAGAAGAGTCTTTGGTGTAAAGATGGGTACGAACGTTCCTCAGGGTGACTGGAGACCTGGGATTAGTAAAGGGGACACACAAAAAAAAGAAGAGACAAAAAGGTGATCCTGGAGGGGTCAGCGAGGCGGGCGAGATTTTGGGCTGGAAAAGTTCTCTTCAGACGATCGTGAGGAGGTCCCTCTGCAGATTGACGAAGGGGTTGGTTGATGTCGGTTCGGTGTGGCAGAATACGGATGTGAAGCCGAACGGGCCGGTGTGCGAGGAAGATTAGGGTCCGGAAGGCTCTCTGGTGTTATCAAGCGAAGTGATTCCAGAAGGCGTTGTAGAGATTCCTGGGATGTGCAGTGTTGTTGACCTTGGTAGGTGAACTGTAGGGCGAAGGGGAATCATCAAGTATACTTGAGCTGATGTTGCAAGAGAACTTGAAACTGCGGTTTCATAGCTCTGCGTTTAGCGATAGTAAGAGGTACAAGATCAGAGAAGAGCTGATAGAAATGGCCCTGAAATAGTAGTGCTTCTTTATTGCGTGCAGCAGATAGGAGCTGTTCCTTAGTGCGGAAAAAGTGAAGCTTCACAATGATATCTCGTGGTGGGCCGTCGTTCTGACGAGGGGTTAGGGCTCTGTGGATGCGGTCAAATTCCAACCGTTCGATCGGTATGAATGGGGCAAGCTCTTGAAATAAAGCAGTAGTGAACGATTGAACATCATTAATCACCTCAGGGATTCCCCGGAGCCTGAGATTGGATCTGCGGGACCGATTCTCGGCAACCTCGAGACGGAAGAGTAGTGTGGCATTCACCTTTTGGAGTGCAGCATGCTCTTAAGCATTTTCTTGTAGGGTTAGCTCAATGTCATCCACCCGGTTCTCGAGGTCTGCTGTGCGTTGGCCTATTTTGCGGATCTCCCACGAGAGTCTATTGGTGATTTGGTCTGATGTGGCTTTCAGGGCCTTCTGAAGCATTGTCTCCATGTATTGGAGAAAATAATTTTGGTTCATACCTGGGGGTGGCAGGGATGGGGAGCTATCAGACTAATCTTCTTCCCCGCTATCTGCGGGCTCCGGCCTGGATGGAGATGCCGCTTGTTGTTTGGCGAGGGCCTTCACCGCCATTTTGGAGGATGCATGGGCGAGGGCTTCCTTGATGGGTTTAGGCTTACTCTTGCCTCGGTGACCCTTTAATACCATCCCGGTATGTGCTAGGATACGTGTGGTAATGATCCCTGGAAAGGTGGATCTCGAGGGTGGCTCAGACGGCTATATTCTTCCCGAGTCAGCGGCGTGGAGTGCGGAGCTCTAGCAGGAAGCGTCTTCCATGTTAGGCTTCGTGCATGCGCCCCCGATTTTAAGGATTTTAAGCATGCTCTCATTGACTTGTTAAAAAAAGTGTTAAAAAGCTTAATATTTTAAAAAGTATAAATAGTAGAAAAAAAAGTTGAAGTTCCATCATCAGCTGAAAGAGCTGAACATTTTAAAAGTTGAATGGCTTTAATAGCTGAAAGTATGCAGAAGTTACGCAGAGCCAAAAAACGTACAGAATAATAATAAAAAGATGATGATGATTAATAAATAAAAATGAATAACAATAGTGGGACTGCTGAAGCATTCCCACTAATAATAATAAAAAGATGATTAATAAATAAAAACGAATAACAATAGTGGGACTGCTGAAGCATTCCCAATAATAATAATAAAAAGATGATTAATAAATAAAAACGAATAACAATAGTGGGACTGCTGAAGCAGTCCCACTAATAATATATATGTGGAGATAACAGTAAGTGGTCTTGCTATGCATAATTAATAATAACTAGAAAAGATACAATTTCTGGGAAAATTGTGTAAAGTGTTCTTGCCTCCACCTACTGGAGTGGGCGGAGTAACTGGGTGGAGTGGCTTGAGTGGCTGGAGTAACTGTGAAAAGTGTTAAAAAGCTTAATATTTCAAAAAGTACAAATAGTAGTAAAAAATTTGAAGAAGGGGACTTGGCTTGGACGGGACGGCTGCCTAAGACCTCAGATCCCGCACACAGAGGATGAATTCTGCATTCTCCTGGGACTTTCAGCTACCTTAAGCTACATCAGACAATGGGAAAACCTAACAGGAGCACCTCTGCTCCCCGTACGCTAAAAGACTCCGGGACACAGCTGAGTAAAAACATCCCCGAGCTGTTCCGCCCTCAGCAGGCGAACAACCATGAGGCGTCACAGGCCTCATCACCGGGTTCGAGGGGGAGCTACGCCGATGGACGGGGACGAAGGTCCGGACCGCTCCTTCAGTCTGCTGGACCTGCAGAAAGATCTGCAAAAGGTTGCCATCCATATCAAACACACGCTCACTGCAGCCATAACAGATCTAAAGGCAGACATCCACAGCATCACTCATCGTATCGTGGAAGTGGAACAGACTTCACAAACACACGCTGAAGCTATCAGGCAAGTACAAGGGGCATATGATTCCTAGCTATCACACATGTTTGAACTTCACCGGCAGGTGGAAGATCTCGACAATAGGGGCCGCAGACACAATATAAGGGTGAGGGGGGTCCCTGAAAGCATAGATTCACCTGCTTTACCACAGACAATCTGCTCCATTTTCAATGATTTACTAAGCCGCCCAGCAGATTCCCCCATAGAAATGGAGAGACTGCACAGAATGCTGTGACCCCCTCCCTATGAACCTGAACCCCCAAGGGATATTGTTTGCTGCATTGTAAATTTCCCCCTTAAAGAAGAAATCCTTTGCAACGCACGAGAAAGAGACCGCATTCTATTTAATGGCACAGACATTAAATTATTTCAGGACCTTTCTCAAATTACATTACAAAACAGACGTGCACTACGCCCCCTACTGGTAGCTCTGCGTGCACAAAATATCCAATACAGATGGAAGTTTCCATTCTGCCTCCACAAGAAGTCGTATTGCACTACTCCAAACACCGGAAGAATTGCCTGCTTTTTGCGACCAGCTTGACATCCCACGAGTGGATCTCCCTGAGTGGTACTCCTTTTACTTCCCATCGGAACCATGGAAGTCGGTTTCACACAGCCTAACTACACAGCCTAAATCTCAAAGGCAACATTCCAGAAGTCGCAGACTGGACCCAACATCGCCAGTTGATCGTCCCTCATGCCGGGATCTACCTATGTGCAGCCCAGGGCTGGCTGCGACCAACAGAATGTATAACCACCTTTGTCTCATGTTACACCGGGATGTTCGTAAGTACTGTTAACTGATGCCATTTTTTTCCAGAGGAAAAACTTTCTTTGCCTCTTGTTTGTTTTTTTTCTGTTTGTTTGACTTCCTCCAAAGGCCCAAATCCGCCAACCTCTCCGAGATCTGCGAGAAACCTGTTTGCACATGAAATCAGAGGGGCCTGTCAAGGTACATCACCTCACTCGCAGCTGTAACGGACACCTATCTCCACGCCAAAGCTCCAGATAACCATCACCAATGATTGGGACATTGGCCCTCCCTAGCACCTACAATCCACAAAGCACCATATATGCTTTATGTCCTTTAAACTACTCTTCATTAGACTTAAAGATTAGAAAACGGGCATATATCCAGAAAGAGAAACCCCCCCCCCCCCTTTTTTTTTATATTTTTCTTGGGGAGCTCACCTCCTACCCAACTAGCGTGTTTTTATACCTGCTGCATTTTATACAAATTAATTAAACAATACTGAAAAAAGTGTTTTGAGGCGGAACTGGGCCTTAGCCAACCAGAAGCCTAGCAAAAATACTAGTACCCCCATCTTTATCCTTTCACCGCTGACTAGGTCCAGCAACTTTCTGTCTAACTATCAAGCACCCTTCCACCAGGTGTTTAAATAGATACGGCAGGCTTTCCGGCGTGGGTCGAGATCACCCGTACAATTGCAATTGAACTAAACACTCATTTATCCCACTTTTATGGAGTAAGGTTCGATACGGCTCCTTCATAAGGGGGTGACGGGGGACTGGGACGAGGATTAAAACAACCCATGCACTAGTTGACCTGATTCACTTAAGACAGTAACTGATTGTTTAACATCGACCAGCAGATCTCCCCCTGGTCTAACCCTTTTCGGATTTGCGAATATGATATTCTCATAAATTTAGAGATAGTAGTGTCTCTGCCTCCCCCTCCCCTATCTCCATGCTCCCTATACCTCGCGATTTGATCCCCGTTGGGGAGACTATATCCTTTATGGACCAACCCACTCCTGGGTATCCATGACTCAAACAAATGACGTAACTTTGGTACACATACTGTGAAGGAAAACGAATACACCAGAACATGTTAGAGGTACACCTTATAGGGGATCAGGGGAGGCATATCTTATCTTACCTATTCAAATAAACCATGACTGATACCTATACCTTGACGGGCTCCCTGACGCTTGTTTTTTGGGTCTGGGCTGTGGCCTGCTGGCACTAAGTACTGTCTTTGGAAGTCAAAGCCTTAACCTATAGACTCTCAGTAAACTCAATAGCCCATCCAATAGTACTCCCACAAGGGAACGTGCTCAATAAAGGGTGGGCGCAGAGCCATAGGGCTGTTCTTATAGATGCTTTACTAGTTGTTACTTGTTGTACCAGTTTGTTTTCATTATGTTAATTCTCCGGTTAACTCGATGTAACATTACTTATGACTTTCCTTAAAAATGTTTAACTGATGCCTCTGAAACAAGATCATTGTCTGAGTCACAGGATGACCCAGAAAATCCTGAACGCAATTTTATTTTATCCCATTTCCTACCTGTTTAACCCTCTAGTCCTCCTCCGTGCAGTGCCGTTTGGCTCCCTTTCATACCTCTGTCCCCACACAGCAGTCCCACTGGGCACTGGCTGACACTCCAGATCGCCTCCTAACAGGTGGAATAGAGTATCTATACCCACCTCTGGTATTTTTCAGTGCACATTTCTTGTGTACCCCTTTTCAGCAACTCTCCTCACTCCCTTATCACAAACCCCCAGTCAACTTCATTCCTTACCATTCTCTTTCTCCTATACTTCTTTCATCCCCGCTCTCGCTCCAAACCACCCACCCGACGCAAATTAAACACAACTGAACACTCCCGAGACTACCGAGTCAAACCCACGACCTTTTAGACACTACAGTTTTACCATCTCTCACAATACAACATGCAGACAGAAAAAGTACTCAAACAACTTACTCTAAAAAGTGTGTCGCTTAACGTAAAAGGTTTGAACCTCCCAGAAAAAAGATCACAGGTGCTATCAGCTCTAACTAAACACAGAGCTCATTTCCTCCTTCTTCAGGAAACGCATTTCTGATCAGATGCAATACCTAAGCTAATCAATCACACATATCGTTTGGCAATACACTCTACAAACCCTGACTCCAAGACTAAGCCTGGGTTCACACATGTGTGGTGCGAATTGAAGCTCAGGTTTCCCTGCAAAGAGAAAACTCAGTTTTTCAGCGTTTCATGTCAGTTTTTGCTCAGGATTGCCACAGTATCAGCTGAGGATTGCCACAGTATCAGCTCAGGAGTGCATCAGTATTTTATCCTATTCACACATCTGTGAATCAGATGCGTGCCCATAGAAGATAATGGGCCTGAATTTGCACCTAAGCCGAACCGCACTGCCTAGAAAACGCACACGTTTTTTGTGCAATACGGAGTGCGAATGCACCACAGATATGTGAACCAGCCTCATTAATATTAATGTATTTTGAAATGTCCTGCGAATTGGATGCGGTGTAAGCCGCATCTAATTTGCATAGGTGTGAACGGGGGGCTCAGGGAGTATCCATCTTAATATCTAAACATGCTGATTTCCAATAGTCTGACTCTTTAATAGACCCGGAAGGTAGATACCTGTGCATCCAAACCTATTACATTGGCCAATGTATATTGCCCCAATGCACACCAGGTCTCCTTTTTTAGAAAGGTGTGCGACCTATTGTCCACATTCCAGGAGAGCATAGTTTTGCTAGGCAGAGATTTCAATGCCCCACTGAACCCCACAGTTGACACCTCTACAGGCACAACTGCGCTACCATCTCGGGCGCTTCGTCAGATCAAACTACAACTGCAGGGCCTTTCTCTCCATGACACCTGGCGTACTATGTTCCCAAATGATATGGACTACACCATTTACTCACCACATCTGAAATATTCCAGAATAGATTACTTCTTCCTAACGCAAACAGACCTTCCCCTCCTCACACAAGATTCAATAGAACCGATGTTCCTATCAGATAATCACCCCATTACAGTAACCCTCACTCTCCTTGAATCGACATATACAACTAAATCATGGAGACTGAACCCTTCCCTACTGAAAGACCCAGTCACACTACAACAGATTGGATCCCAAATCCAACTGTACTTTGCGGAAAATTCTACTCCTGACGTCTCCCCCGTCATGGTATGGGAAGCCCACAAATGTGTTATACGAGGGGAACTTATCTCCCTAGCAACAAAGCCAAAAAAGCACACCAGGAACAGATTAAAGCACTGATAAGCACCATCAGAAGATTAGAAGCTTCCCACAAACAATCATCCTCACAAGCCACTCTCCAAGAACTAATACTCACACGATCCACACAGCTAGATGAATTATGAAAACAAACGAGGAGACGCTACATACTCTGCGAACACGAACAAGACTCTTGGCGCGCACGATTCAAGCTGCTAAGGCTTCGTCCACAATCCATCACATATGAGACAAACAAGGTAGACTCCTCGCCAGAAATGAGGAAATAGCCAAACAATTTGAATCATTCTATTCCAAACTTTACAACTAGCCGCAGGACCATCTTGGCCTTAATCCCTCGAACTCCCACACTGGTATGGTGGTCATAATGTTTTGGCTAATTATGGCGTGGTCATAATGTTTTGGCTGATCATGGCATGGTCATAATGTTTTGGCTGATTATGGTGTGGTCATAATGTTTTGTGTAAATGAAGGAAAATACTGCGCTAAACCCAAAACCATAAATGAACAAAAATGGTGGTGCAAATATAAAAATGTAAAAAGCTGCTAACACACAAACAAAGTCCAAACAAATATAGGCAAAATAGTGTAGCACTAGAATAGGACCCCAGGAGAGGCCTCAGTAAATAATTAAGTCAAAAAATAGATGGAAATAAAATAGTGAAAAAAAAACCCATGTGACATGTGAATAAAAGACTTCTTCAATCCCAAACTGGAGCAGGGAACATGTATTCAAGGTGAGCTCTAACGAAGAAACAAGCATAAATTGATAAGAGGGTGGGTACTCTTACCGCAACAGGTGGACGCACAAACCATACGGCAGTGCGTCATAGAGGCTTGTAAGGTTGAATATCGGATCATGGATGGTGCCCAACTGGATAGTAACACAAAGGCTGGAAACTCCAATCCGCATGCAGATGGACGATAACTCAAAATCAATTGTTCCAAACTGATGATTCCAAAACGGACAGACAGCCAAACCAATCTGCAGAATGATGGTCAACGGGCATCCATCAGCACTCAGACATATGGGAAGAAGAAGAATAGATGCTCCACATGGCAGACTTGAAAAAACGGCCCCACAGCCATTCAAGTATCCACTACAAATAGCCGAAGATCTAAAGCTTGTAGGGGTGGTCATAATGTTTTGGCTGATCATGGGGGGTCATAATGTTTTGGCTGATTATGGCGTGGTCATAATGTTTTGGCCGATTATGACATGGTCATAATGTTTTGGCTGATCATGGGGGGTCATAATGTTTTGGATAATCATGGGGGGTCATAATGTTTTGGCTAATCATGGGGGGTCATAATGTTTTGGCTGATCATGGGGGGTCATAATGTTTTGGCTGATTATGGTGTGGTCATAATGTTTTGGCTGATCATTGGGTTGTCAGCTTTTGTCACCTCCCACTCTAGTTTTGAACATTTTGCCATTCATTCCTATGGGACAAATTTCGCTGCAAAAATGACAATATTTCGTGAACCATATGGCGAAACGTTCCACAAAGTAATAGCACACCATTCGGGAACAATCCGCACGTTTTGGTATATATTCTGTATATGTAGCGTAAAAACTGTGGGAGAAGTTAGGGTGGTAAATTTGGCTATAATAAGAATAAGAATATATATGTGAGATAACAATAAGTGATCTTGCTATGCAAGAACACTTAATAATATATATGTGAGATAACAGTAAGTGGTCTTGCTATGCAAGACACAAGAAGATTGCTTATCGCTAGGGATGAGCCGAACACCCCCAGAACCTTCGAACGGACCTAAAGTTTGCGCAAACATTCGAACCCTATTAATTACAATGGACGCGTACGCTAAAAATCAAAAGTGCTAATTTTAAAGGCTAATATGCATGTTATTGTCATAAAAAGTGTTTGGAGACCTGGGTCCTGCCCCAGGGGACATGTATCAATGCAAATTTTTTTTTTTTAAACGGCCGTTTTTTCAGGAGTAGTGATTTTAATAATGCTTAATGTGAAACAATAAAAGTGTAATATTCCTTTAAATTTCGTACCTGTATAGTATGCCTGTGAAGGGGCGCATGTTTCCCGTGCTTATTTTTTTTTATATTCTTTATTTTCTCATTTTCATTTAATTATACAAACATTGTTCTTTTACATTCATTAATAATCATACAGTATATTATGTATATATGTTTCCCGTGCTTAGAACTGTCCCTGCACAAAGTGTCATTTTTGCAGGAAAAAAAGCTATTTAAAATCACTCGCGGCTAATGAATTGACGGCTCCCGTAACACAGAGAACAGTCATTCATTGAAAGTCATTGATAAAAAAAAAAAAAAAGCGTGGGGGTCCCCCCAAATTCAATTACCAGGCCCTTCAGGTCTGCTATGGATATTAAGGGGAACCCCGCTTCAAATTTAAAAAAAAAATGACTTAGGGGTCCCCCTAAATATCCATACCAGACTCTTCAGGTTTGGGATGGATTTTAAGGGGAACCCCGGGCAAAAAAAAAAAAAAATGGCGTGGGGTCCCCCTCAAAATCCATACCAGACCCTTATCCGAGCACGCAACCTGCCAGGCCGCAGGAAAAGAGGGGGGGACGAGAGTGGCCCCCCCTCCCTCCTGAACCGTACCAGTCCACATGCCCCTCAACATTGGGAGGGTGCTTTGGGGGTCTGTGACCCCTCAAAGCACCTTGTCTCCATGTTGATGAGGGGCGAAGAGGAAGGAAGAAGATGGAAGAAGAAGATGGAAGAAGATGCCGGAAGGAGAAGATGAATAAACCGAAGGATGAAGAAAGGAAGAAGGAAGACCAGAAGAAAGAAGATTTTAATAAAGGAATTGTCAAAGACCGTCTCCTGTAATTTTTACCATTTTTGTCACTTTTTTGGTGAAATGGTAGGGGTACAAGTACCCCCTTACCATTTGACCCGGGGGGGCGGGATCTGGGGGTCCCCTTGTTATAGGGGGCTTCAAGATTCTAATAAGCCCCCCGCCCGCAGACCCCCACAACCAATGGCCAGGGTTGTGGGGAAGAGGCCCGTGTCCTCATCAACATGGGGACAAGGTGCTTTGAGGGGTCACAGACCCCCAAAGCACCCTCCCAATGTTGAGGGCATGTGGCCTGGTACGGTTCAGGAGGGAGGGGGGCGCTCTCGTCCCCCCTCTTTTCCTGCGGCCTGCCAGGTTGCGTGCTCGGATAAGGGTCTGGTATGGATTTTGAGGGGGACCTCACGCCATTTTTTTTTTTTTTTGGCCGGGGGTTCCCCTTAAAATCCATCCCAGACCTGAAGGGTCTGGTATGGATATTTAGGGGGACCCCTACGTCAATTTTTTTTTAATTTGAAGCGGGGTTCCCCTTAATATCCATAGCAGACCTGAAGGGCCTGGTAATTAAATTTGGGGGGACCCCCATGCTTTTTTTTTTTTATTAATGACTTTTTTTTTATCAATGACTTTCAATGAATGACTGTTCTCGGTGTTATGGGAGCCGGCAATTCATTAGCCGCAGATGGCTGCCTTAGATGACACAACAGGCCAGAAGGGTAAAGGTGGTTTAATGTGATACTGCAATTCTGTACTAACAGCACGCACACACTACACTAATCCCCAGAATCACAGCAGATAATGTCAGACTCAGCAGAATGAATCACAGCAGATAATTCACTCAGATAAAGCAGATAATGCACAAGCAGACACTGTACAGTGTCACTGTTCCTAACGCCGGAACACACTACATGAGGCCGCCGGCGCGGCGGCCTTATATAGTGTGGGGCGTGTACTAAACCCCCTGAGCTATAATTATTGCTCTCCTCGCCGCTGGCTCTATGATTGGCCAAGCATGCGGAGTCACAGTGCATGCTTGGCCAATCATCAGCCAGCATTGCACTGCGACTGGCGCAGTGCATTGTGGGCCGTTCGCATCACACAAATTTGATGCGAACGGCCCACAAAGTTCTGGGCTCGACGAGCGGTCGAACGCCCGATGTTCGTTTCGAACATGGGTTTGAATCGTACACCGGGCCCGTCACTACTTTTCGCCTTTCTCCCACAATACCCTCTTATATCCCTTCTAGAAGGTTTTTTATAGAATTTCCCCACACTTCACCTTATTCCTAGGGATGGGAATCGAATCGAACATCGGCCGTTCGTCGGCTCGTTGAGTCCAGAACTATGTGGGCCGTTCGCATCAAATTCGTGGGATGCGAACGGTCTACGATGCACTGCGCCAGCCGCAGTGCATTGCTGGCTGATGATTGGCCAAGCATGCACTTTGACCCCGCATTCTTGGCCAATCATAGAGCCAGCGGCGAGGAGAGCAATAATTGGCCACAGGCAGGATGCCTGTGGCCAATTATAGCTCAGGGGGTTTAGTACACGCCCCACACTATATAAGGCCGCTGCGCCGGTGGCCTCATGTAGTGTGTTCCAGCGTTAGGAACAGTGACAGACTGTACTGTACTGTACAGTGTCTGCTTGTGCATTATCTGCTTGTGATTCATCTGCATTATCTGCTTGTGATTCATCTGCATTATTAGTGTAGGGAAAGAGGAAAAATAGGCAGGGTAGTTTATTCTTCTCAGTGCTGTTCTCAATCTCTACCAATCCAGCCATCTGCAGGAGTAGTTAGTGTGTGCGCATGCTGTGTTAATTTAGCACAGCAGTAGCACACTAAACCACCTTTTCCTGTATCTGCTCTTCTGGCGTGTTGTCATCCAAGACAGCCAGCTAGCCAGCAAGTCAGCCATCTGCAGGAGTGTGTGTGTGTGTGTGCTCTGTGACTATAACACAGCACACTAAACCACACTACGCTGTATCTGCTCTTCTGGCCTGTTGTCATCTAAGGCAGACAGCCAGCCAGCTAGCCAGCCAGTCAGCCATCTGCAGGAGTGTCTGTGTGCTCTGTGACTATAACACAGCACACTAAACCACATTACGCTGTATCTGCTCTTCTAGCCTGTTGTCATCTAAGGCAGGCAGCCAGCTAGCCAGCCAGCCAGCCAGCCATCTGCAGGAGTATGTGTGTGTGCTCTGTGACTATAACACAGCACACTAAACCACATTACGCTGTATCTGCTCTTCTGGCCTGTTGTCATCTAAGGCAGGCAGCCAGCTAGCCAGCCAGCCAGCCAGCCAGCCAGCCATCTGCAGGAGTGTGTGTGTGTGTGCTCTGTGACTATAACACAGCACACTAAACCACATTACCCTGTATCTGCCCTTCTGGCCTGTTGTCATCTAAGGCAGCCATCTGCAGGAGTTAGTGTGTGTGCTGTGTGACTCCAGCACAATATACACTACCCATTACAATGTCTGGAAGACCAACAAGGAGAGGCAGACAGTCACGAGCCAAGAAAACAGGGCAAGCAGGCTCTGTGTCTAGAGACAACAGTGCGGGTCCTGGACGTGGTGCATCGTTATCAGCACTTGGCCATGGGACACGATTGTCCTTATTTTCGGCAGCTGGACATGTTTAGCCGCATCATGCCGAAGGCATGGTAGAGTGGATGACCAAGCCCTCCTCATCCTCTCTCACCCAGGCTCAGGGTACTGGCAAAGCAGCTGCCAATGCGTACTCAATGTCATCATCAGGCACCCCTTCCCTAGACCCACCATGTCCTCCTGAGGAGTCCCCCGAACTGTTTGAGCACAGTGTTGGGTACATGCTCCAGGAGGATGCCCAGCGTTTTGAAGGCTCGGATGATGATACCCAGCCAAGTACTTGCGGGCACTCTGCTAGCAGTACACCGACGTCTGATTGTACCAGGCAAATTTCCCTGCCCCAGCTGCTGGACCGTCAAAAGAAGTTTACTCCCAGCCATCCATATGCCCAGCGGTTGAATGCTAGCTTGACTAAATTGCTAGCACTTCAAGTGCTGCCTTTTCAGTTGGTAGACTCGGCCCCCTTCTGTGAGTTTGTTCAATGTGCGGTTCCTCAGTAGCAGGTTCCCAAACGCCACTTTTTCTCACGGAAGGCGATTCCGGCTCTCTACCGGCATGTGGAAGGCAATGTCCATGCCTCGCTGGACAGGGCGGTCAGCAGTAAGGTGCATATTACCGCTGACTCATGGTCCAGCAGGCATGGACAGGGACGTTACCTGTCTTTCACGGCCCATTGGGTCACTCTTTTGGCAGCTGGGAAGGATGTAGGACAAGGTGCAGTAGTGTTGGAGGTTGTTCCACCACCACGCCTCCAAAATGCTACTACTGGTTGTGACACACCTCTCTCCTCCACCCCCTTCTCTTCTTCTTCCTCCATGGCCTCTTCGAGTGCTCTGTCCTCGGAACCAGTGGCAAAAAGATGCCGTGCTTGCGCTGGTGTGTTTGGAGGACAGGAGCCACACTGGGGCAGAGGTTCTGTCAGCTCTGCAGGGGCAGGCCGAGAGGTGGTTGATGCCACGCCAGCTTAAGCCAGGAATGGTGGTTTGTGACAATGGCACCAACCTCCTCTCCGCCCTGCGACAGGGACAGCTGACCCATGTGCCCTGTATGGCTCACGTCCTTAACCTGGTGGTGCAGGGGTTCTTGGGCAGGTACCCAGGCTTACAGGATGTCCTGAGGCAGGCCAGGAAAGTCTGTGTGCATTTCCGATGATCATATAATGCCATTGCTCGGCTGGCTGAGCTGCAAAAGGAGTTGAACCTGCCCAAGAACCGCCTTATATGTGACATTCCCACCAGGTGGAACTCAACGTTGGCCATGCTGCAGCGACTGCACACGCAGCAGAGGGCCATCAATGAGTACCTGTGCGACTACGGCACCAGGACAGGGTCAGGGGAGCTCAGATTTTTTTCCCCATGCCAGTGGAGCATGATCAGGGATGCATGCACTGTCCTGTCACCATTTGAGGAGGCCACGAGGATGGTGAGCAGTGACAGTGCATACATCAGTGACACTGTACCTCTTGTCCACCTGTTGGAGCATACGCTGCGTGGAATAATGGACAGGGCACTTGAGGCAGAACAGAGGCAGGAAGAGGAGGACTTCCTTGCCTCTGAAGGCCCCCTTTATCCAGACAGTGTTCCTTCTCTCCCACCCATCACACAGGAAGAGGATGAGGAGGAGGAGGAGGATTGTGTCAGCATGGAGGTGGAGCCTGGCACACAGCATCAGCAGCAGCAGTCTTTTAGGGATGATTTACAGTCCCAAGAAACCAGTGGACTTGTACGTGGCTGGAAGGAGGTGGCTGCTGATCATGTCATCCTCAGTGACCTAGAAGACTCTGGACCGAATGCCTCAGCTAACCTACGTTGTATGGCCTCCCTGATCCTGCAAAGCCTGCGGAAGGATCCTCATTCTTCGGATCAAGGAGAGGGACCATTACCGGCTGGCCACTCTCCTTGATCCACGGTACAAGGGTAAGGTTGCGGACCTTATCTTGCCGTCGCAGAGGGAGCAGAGGATGAGACATCTCCGGGAGGCCTTGCAGAAAGGTCTGTGCAACGCGTTCCCAGAGACTGGGAGGTTACAAACTCCTGGTCCTGGACGACGAGTTGCTGAGGTTTCGGTCAGTAGCAGAAGGAGCGGTGGGGAAGGTGGACGTCTGACCGATGCGTTCAGACAATTTTTTAGTCCGCAGCCCCAAGGTATGATCGGTTCCAGCAACCATCGTCAGCGTCTGATATACATGGTGCAGGAATACCTAGGGGCAAGGTCAGACTTGGACACCTTTCCCACCGAAAATCCTCTGGCTTACTGGGTCTTGAGGATGGATCACTGGCCAGAGCTTGCACAGTATGCAATTGAGCTACTGGCCTGTCCTGCATCCAGCGTTCTTTCGGAATGCACATCTAGTGCTGCTGGAGGCTTTGTCACCGATCACAGGGTGCGCCTGTCCACCGACTCGGTTGATCGACTGACCTTCATAAAGATGAATCAGTCTTGGATCACCACCAGCTACCAGGCACCTGAAGCTGATATAACAGAATAATTTATTTTAAAATGTCACATCCCTTCAAGACTGCCTATGCTGATGCTGAGTGACTGTCCTGTTATGTTATATGACTATCCTCTTCCTCCTCAATGATCCTGATGATAGCTTGAAAGAACATTTTGTGGGTGCCACCACCAGTGGCTAAGGCCCAATTATTCAGCCCCTGTTTAACAGGAGCTTGTAATTACATTTTTTTAATGCAATGCTTTGCAACATGTCTCATTGCTGTGCTCCAAGTACAGTATCTGTGAGGGGTTGCAGTGTTGTGGCACCAGCACCAGTGCCAGCACCAGTGCCTTAGGCCCAATTTTTCAGCCCCTGTTTAACAGGGGCGTGTAATTACAATTTTGTATGCAATGCTTTGCAACAGGTCTGATTGCTGTGCTCCAAGTACAGTATCTGTGAGGGGTTGCAGTGTTGTGGCTTCAGCACCAGTGCCTAAGGCACAATTTTTAGCCCCTGTTTAACAGGGGCTTGTAATTACAAACCTTGATCTAATAATTCACAGCAGGGCCCATTCCTGTGCCCACCAAGAGTAACTGTGAGGGCTTACAGTGTTGTGGCAACACCGTCCACCACCACCACCACCACCACCAAAGGCCCAATTTTTCTGCCCCTGTTCAACAGGTGCATGCAATTACAAATCTTGATCTAATAATTCACAGCAGGGCCCATTCCTGTGCCCACCAAGAGTAACTGTGAGGGCTTACAGTGTTGTGGCAACACCAACATCTAATGGGGCAAATTTCTGCAGAGTATATACAGCAGGCCCCTACTTTCAAACATCCAACTTAGAAACGACTCCTACTTGCAAACGGAAGGAGAAAACAGGAAGTGAGAGGAAATCTACCCCTAGGAAGGGAAATTCTATCCTGTTAGATTTAATTTGGGAAAAAGGTATCTCCTCTCTACTGATGCTTTATCACCAATCCTTGTTTCAATAAAAAAAACACTTTTCCAAAAACATTTGTCATTGGGACGGAAAGTGAGGTGAAATGTTCTGAACAGGTGCACAGACAGCAAAACAAATGTTACAGGGGTGATAACCCTTCCCTATTTTCTCCAAAAAGCTTAAAAATTGATTTTTTTGGATGGAGCTACACTTAAAAATTTACCTGTTCAAAATTACAAACAGATTCTACTTAAGAACAAACTTACAGTCCCTGTCTTGTTTGCACCGCCTGTATACTGCTGTTCAGAGTATATAGGGTTGTAGGTATAGGGTTTTATTTTGGGTGCGGGGTTCCCCTTAATATCCATACAAGACCCAAACGGGGCTGGTAATGGGCTGGGGTGGGGGGGGGGAATGGGGTAGCCATGCCATTTTTCTCAAAGATTTTCATCCTTATTGCCAGGACAAGACATGACATTAAAGCCGCAAGCAGTTTTAAATGGCTTATTTTTTTCCTTTACAAATGTCATTTTTTGCAGGGACAGTTCTAAACATGGGAAACACATGCCACTTCACAGGCATACTTTAGACACCCCCCAGGTGTAGTATATTGTGTCTAATATATATGTATATATATATGTATACATGTGTATATATATATATATATATATATATATATATATATATATATATATATATATATATATATATATATATATATATGTTATATATATATGTTTATTATATGTAGTGTTTTTATTTAGGCATTCTAAAGACAAGTTTATTCTAGGCAGGCCGCTTTGGTAGCCGTTATCTAATTGCGCATATTAAAAGAGGGTTTTGTTGGTCAAAGGACAAATGGCCAGACCAGACTTACTCCACATATGAAAGGGAACAGATAATGATTATCTTAATCTAATCAGTATTCACACATGTCAAAGGGGGAATATGCAAGAATGTAAATTGGGGCAGCTTTATAATTACAACTATTCACAGCGTGGGGTTGTCTCCGGTCACTCTGAAAGACCGGGGCAGATCAAAGCATTTAATGGAAACGCCCAATCAAATTGCTCAGACATTCAGTGTGTGTGGGGGATATAACAGGACGTTCAATCTGTTTAGAAGTGTGTGTTCTTACGAAGGCACCCAAGAGTCACATGGTTCCATGGGGCTCTAAATATTACTAGCACTGTCGTGATATGAACTCTGTTGGATTTTTGTCATCTGTAAGACTGTTCTGTTTTGGAAGCCAATAAAGTGTTTCTCTCTGGGAGAATCGGGTCTTGCTGCGGACAATACTTTTAATAACCATATACCATCTACGAGGAACGATTATATTAGATCACTACATTGGTGCCGTTCAAGAGACCAGAAGAGCATTTTCAGGACTTAGTAACAGGAGTCGTTGGTGACAATAATCCGGTCTGGTGGTGACATAAGAAAATCTGATCTACAAAATTTAACAAGTTTTAAAGACCAGAATTGTTCTCTGGAGACTGGATCTTACAATCTGTGTGGTGACAGAAGGCCGTGAGGACCCAGGAAGGAAGTTCTAGGAAACCTAACAATTGGTAAGTGTGCCTTGTTCATTATTTTCTAAATATAATTTTTTTTTCTCATTGTATTTTTTACAATGGCTTTGGCTGTGTCTAGTGGGGACAATAGTACTAAGGGAGAGGATGTGAATATATGGCTGTTAAATTATATAAAAAGTCATGGGGGGCCTTACGAGATTCCCCAAGAATATAGACAGTCATGGGATTTAATGAAATGCTTTTTATCTGATAGTGTCTTTGATAAGAAAACAAAACAAAAGAAACGTAAGGGTATCATTATTCAGGGACTACTGTCTTGTTGTACAGAATTAATAGGGGAGGTTAAAGAAAAAAAGCAGAAAATTCTGGAACAGACTCAGAGATATGAGGAGAAGGAGAAAGGGTTGAATGAGAGGATATCAGATCTCAGGTTACATGCTATCACTACTGGGGAGGCACTGATTGAAAAGGCTAAATTATGTGATGATTTAAGGCGGGTCAATGAGGAATTGTCAGTAAAAATACAAATTGTTGAGAAACAGTTGGAGGAGTGTAAACATGCTGCTAACATTGCTTTTGATAAATTGGCAGAAAAATCAAGTTACCCAGATCAAAATGATACCTCTATAAAGCTTGATACCAAAGATTATAAGCCAATATATCCCTGGGGTGATTTACATGCAGCCCCATGCATACCAGCAGCTCCTACCACTACAACAACTGTATTGAACACTGACGATTCAAGTGAAATTAAATTGATCACAAAACAACTAAAGCCACAGGAGATGGAAGCTATTATAAGAGAGATAGGTCAGGTACCCCGCTATGATGTAAATAGGTTCATGAAATGGTTTTGTGATTTGCAGAGAGTCAGAGACACATACAACTTGAATATTGAGGACCTAGCTAGAATTTTGCAGAAAAGTATAGGCAATGGATTATGGGCACGGGTTTTGCAAAATTGTGGCCAGCGTCATAAAACTAAGGATGTTTTAAAGGAATTATTGAAAGCATTGTATGGTGCGACGACATATGTGTGCTTGTCAGGAAAAATTAAGCAAATGAAGAATGAATGCCCATATGAACTTGCAGATAGAATTAGCAGTGTGATGGAAAATGTCATGACTGGAAATCCCGGTTTTGAACGTGGTGGTTTGGTTCATAGGTCAATGTTATTAGAAGCATTGGATGGTGATGTCAGGGAAGGCATTTTATCTGTTACACCTGATCCTAGTGATTATAGTGATATCTTGGTAAGAGCGGATAATTTGTGGAGGAGAAAGTGTAGAGAAGACAGTCTTGCGGTTGATGCAGCTAGAATTTTTAGAGTCGAAGGGCAGCAAAATAGAGATGATTTAGGACCATGGAGAGGAAGATCTTATAACAATTCAGGTAGTTACAGGAGGCCAGAATCCAGAGAAAAACCTAGTAAACAGCCTTGGGTGCCGTTTAGTGAAATGAGAAGTGAAAGAGATCGTTTGCAGGAGGAGCTATATAAAATACAGGAAGAAATGAAAAGAATAAAAGCAGGAGGGGTCAAAGTAGCAGCAGTAGGAAAGGAAAGTGCTGTGTCCCCCTCTACCAGTCATTGTTAGGGGTTCCGAGCCCCCCACGCCCCTTCTTGCCGATTCTTAACCGATTTAACATTAGATTCCTGGGGGCGGCCCACTGTTGATGTAACATTAGGGGGAACTCGTGTAAATGCGCTGTTAGATAGTGGGGCAGCTATTAGTTTTAGTAAATCAGTTGTCCCTGGAAATGAGAAAATTAAAATAACAGGTGTCACTGGACATTCCATTGAAGCTCCTTTGGTGCGTGGTGTTGAGATGCAAATAGGGGGAGAGAAGTGGGAGTGTGACGTTGTTTGTGAAAATCAGGACATAATTGGTGCTGATGTCTGTGTACAGCAGGGTTTGGTGGTTGATCTTGCAAACATGAAGTTGTGGATAATGTCGGAAAATGACGGATTGGGTCATGTGTGGCATCCTCCCATGGAATTAGTAACAGCAGCAGTGAAGCCCGTTGGTGTGTTACATGGAGATTGGGATCCCTGTTGGGATAGTCTGATGGGTGAATTTGAAGACATAATGGCTAAACATAAACAAGATTGTGGTAGGATGAATACAATGATTTTATTGGAAGGATTTGATCCTGCACCTGTTAAGCAATACCCAGTTCCGAAAGAGGCCATTAAACCTATAACAGAAGCTATAAAACAATTGGAGGCGCAAGGTACATTAAAAAGGGGTGCATCAGTTTGCAATTCGCCAGCCTGGCCAGTCATCAAGCCCGATGGGTCGTTCAGGCTGACGATAGATTACCGTGCCTTAAACAAATATGCTAAAAGTATGGCACCTGTGGTGGCAGCTTACCCTGAAATGATTGCCAAGTTGACACCAGAAATGAAATGGTTTACGGTCATTGATATCAGTAACAGTTATTGGAATTTACCCCTTGACCCAACATGTCAATACAAAACAGCCTTCAGCTGGGCGGGCCTTCAATATTATTGGACAGTTATTCCACAAGGCTACAAAGACAGTGCAGCAATATTTCACTCACATATGAAAGAAGTGATTGATAAGTTTTCAAAACCTGAAAGAGTAATTTCATATGTTGATGACATTTTGATTGGGTCAGCCTCTATGGAGGAGCACGAGAACGATGTGAGTGAAATGTTATTGCTTTTGAGAGAAGCAGGTTTGAAAGTTAATCCAAAGAAAATACAATTGGGGAAGCAGGAAGTCCAATTTCTGGGTGTTACTGTAGCACAGTCAGGGCGGAGTATCAATGAACAAAGGGTTGAGCTGATAGCTAAACTACCTTTGCCCACTGATGAAAAAAGTCTGAGACAGATCTTAGGCATGACAGGTTTCTGCAGGGAGTTTGTGCCTCATTATGCATCATTAACAGAGTGTTTGTATGATCTGCTGAAGCAAGATGAATGGATATGGAAATCAGAGCACACACAAGCTATTGAAGCGTTAAAGGAAACTTTAGGCAATGCCCCTTCATTAGCATCACCAGACCCCAACAAAGAATTCAGACTCTATCCACATGTAGGCCTTAGCACTTTGTCCGTTGCACTTACCCAAGATTATTTTGGAAAACAAAGACCTTTAGCCTATGCATCACGTTTACTATCATCTGTAGAACAAAAGTATCCTTTATGTACTCGTATGGTGCTGTGTTGTTATTGGGCAATCAACAAATTCAGATACTTGACAGGTACACAAAGGGTCATCATTGCTAGTCACCACACTCCTATAGTCATGTTAGCCAATGGGAAATGGAAAGAAGCGGATGTGAATTGTAAAAGGCTGGCCAGATGGACTACAGCTTTATTGTCAGAGAATATTGAGGGTTTGATGTTAAAGGAACCTAGTGTCCTGATTGGTGGATTGATGATTGAAGGTGAAGCTCATGAATGTCAAGTACAAGGAAGTAGTTTGCAACACAGAGTTTTTACTGCCGTATCCAAACCCTTTGACCTTGAAAGTGACTGCTGGTACATTGATGGTTCTTCTTATTATAATCTGGCCATTTCTCAAAGATTTCCATTCTGGCCAGATTTCTGCTTTTTTTAATGTTACTTTTACTTTTTATGCCAAGTATAATATTTTTCATTACTGTATAATATACTGCTTTGTAGATTTCACTTTTAGGCCATATTCAAATGTATGCACTACAATAACAAGCATTTAAGATGCATTACCACAATGCATGGCACATTTGCGCTAAAGCAATCAGCAACACACTAGAATGCATTACTGTGTGTTGCTGTGCACTACATTAACAGAAATGGTGCAAATTTAGGTTTCTTTTAGGGTGCAGTCACACTTGCAAATATTCCAGCACTGTCATTAGATGCAAGAACCCTAGCGTTTTTTTTCGCGCAATTAGCTGCAAGAGGCAGACCCATTGAAAGCAATGGGAGAGTTCCTGATCTTGCAGCTAATTGCAGCCTGGATGATCATTGTGAACACTGAACCCTTACCAGAAACTTAAACCTCATAATCATAGGAGGTCAAACAGCGCTTATACATGAACTTTCATATAGAGGACAAATACAGTTATCCATTACTTAAAGCTGTAGTAAAGTCAGCTTTGTGATTTTTACCTTTACATTAGGCTTCATGCACACTGGACGTTAAAATAACATTATAAAAATGTCAGTAGCTTTGCAGTGAGTTTTTGCAATAGTGTTTTTTAGTGTTTATTAGCGTTTTTTTGTGTTTTTCTGCGTTAGTGGTTTAGCGTTTTTTTAGCGTAAGATGCATTAAGGTGAAAAACATGAGGCTTTATAACCCCTCTAAGTGATGGATGGCCAGCCAATAACTCAGTTTGTCCTCTATATAAAAGTCTATAAGTATGGTTTGACATTTTATTACCTTAAGGTCTAAGGCCCCATACACACTATTAGATTACCTGCAGATTTTTGTCTTCAGATTTACCAAAACTATGTAGTGCAAGGGCCTGCCTGATTGCATACAGATTGAAACTCCTAAGGTTTGACCTCATATTATATGGTTTTGGTAAATCTGAAGCCAAAAATATAATAGTGTGTATGGGTTCTAAGTTTTTGGTAATAGTTCACAGTGCTCATGGTGGTGGCAAGTGACATCATGGGGGAGTTTCTGTTTTGTCTAAAGGACACACAATACAAAAATCAGATTGAAAATTTTGTACGACGAGCTGTCTGCCATTTTGTGGATCATTTATTATGGTGCTTTCGACAGCCGATTTCGCTTTTTCGTCAGACAAAAGCTGGATGTGCAGACTATAACATTTTTATCAGATGTGAACTCAACGCCCGATTTTAATTTCATTAATACGGTTTTCGGACGCGAAAAAAGACTATGCATGCTCAGAAATGAAAGAATACATACAAAACTATTCATCACATTACGTCACTTCTGACATCGTATTTTGTCGTACAAAAATTTTCGTATTGTGAGTAATCTCTTCACTTTCCACATGAGACTAGCATGCCACAAAAAACTGTTGTTCGGTTGTCCGAAAATCAAAGCGTGTGTAAGGGGCTTTAGAGTTGGCAGTGGATCTTTTTCAGATCACATTAAACACTTTTAATTACACAAAAAAGTGTATCTTTAGCATGTTGTTTAGGGATAAACTGAACACCCCCTGGTTCGGTTTGCACCAGAACCTGCGAACGGACCGAAAATTCGCGCAAACTTTAGAACCCCATTAAAGTCTATGGGACTCGAACGTTCAAAATCAAAAGTGCTAATTTTTAAGGCTAATATGCAAGTTATTGTCCTAAAAAGGGTTTGGGGACCCGGGTCCTGCCCCAGGGGACATGTATCAATGTGAAAAAAAAATATTCCTTTAAATATCGTGCCTGGGGGTGTCTATAGTATGCCTGTGAAGTGGCACATGTTTCCCGTGTTTAAAATGAATAATTATACAATTAAATTTCTAACAGAAAAATAGTCATTTCAAACTGCTTGCGGTTTTAATCTAATGTCTGGTCCCGGCAATATGGAGGAAAATCATTGAGAAAAATGGCATGGGTATTTCCTCTGCCCATTACCAGCCCCTTTGGGTCTTGTATGGTTATTAAGGGGAACCCTGTATCCAAATTAAAAAAAGGAAAGGAGTGGGGCCCCTAGGCCCTATATACTCTGAACAGCAGTATACAGGCGGTGCAAACAAGATAGGGTCTGTGTAGGTTTGTTGTTAAGTAGAATCTGTTTGTAATTTTGAACTGGTAAATTTTTAAAGTGTAGCTCCAGTCCAAAAATCTATTTTTAAGCTTTTTGGAAAACATAGGGAAGGGTTATCAGTAGGGTTGAGCGAACCCGAACTGTAAAGTTCGGGTCCGTACTGGACTTTTGGGTGTTCGGGACCCGAACCCGAACTATTGGCTGTAAGTTCGGGTTCGGGTCCGGTGTTCGGCGATGTATTGGCGCCTTTTAAACAGATGCAGGGCAGCCAATCGACGCTAGTTTCACTAGTGTGCCCTTAGAAGCCATCACAGTCATGCCTACTAATGGCATGGCTGTGATTGGCCAGTGCAGCATGTGACCCAGCCTCTATATATAGTCCAGACACACAGCACACAGTGTCATTCTGCTATAGACAGGTTCCTGTGCTGCTGAGAGAGAGGATTTTTAGGAGTTAGTGTGATAAAGTCAGTCAGTCAGTCAGTCCACATGCCTTTAATTTTCTTCTAATTAGTTAGATCAGTGAGCGATCTAGATAGCTAGAGTAGGGTAGGGAGTTTCTTTATTAAGCAAAAGAAAGAGGCAGAGAGAATTATTGAAGAGATTCCTAAATCAATTGTACCCTGGCTGGGGTGCAGTGCACAGTCTTTTAACAGTGCCATGAGGCCAGTGCCAGACAAAATATAAAAGTTTTACCTGCAAGCTCAGTGCACCATTAGGACCAACACTGCATATAGTAAGAGATACACCATAGTCTGTGTGTATTCTGCTATTGGAAAAACATTGCAAAAAAATAAAATTTTGCTGTGTTTTTTTTCCCAATAGCATTTTCTGCGTGTTCATACATACACGCTGTAGACACTATCCGTGTATTCTGATATTGGAAAAACATTGCAAAAAAATTTAATTTTGCAGTGTTTTTTTTCTTCCCAATAGCATTTTCTGCGTTTTCATAAACGCTTTAGACACTATCCGTTTATTCTGATATTGTAAAAACATTGCAAAAAAATTTAATTTTGCAGTGTTTTTTTTTTCTCAATAGCATTTTCTGCGTGTTCATAAACGCTTTAGACACTGTACGTGTATTCTGCTATAGAGAAAAACACCCATTTAGGGCGAGATCATAAATTTTGAAAATATGAGGAGATCATCAAAAAGGGGACGTGGCCCGGGTCGTGGTGCTGCTGGTGGCGCTCCTGTTGCAGGGAGAGGACGTGGTCGATCTGTGCCAGCTACACGCACTAGTGAAACACCTTCCTCAGGTGCGAGTAGGCGACAGAGCCTGCAGCGGTATTTTGACGCGCCTAATGAGGCTGTACGAATGTTGAGGCCAGGACAAGTACAGGCGATAGTAGATTGGGTTGCTGCTGACAGTGCCTCCGGTTCCTTCACATTGTCTCCCACCCAGTCTCCTGATGAAAGTTCAGAGTTGGCACCTGCAGCCGATGTCCATCAGTCTTTCACCTCACCCCCTTGCAGATCAGCCAATCAGTCTGAGCCCCAAATCATGCAGCAGTCTCTTCTGCTTTTTGATGACTCTGTTAGCAGGGTTTCCCAGGGCCACCCACCTAGCCCTGCCCCAGAAGTGGAAGAGATTGTGTGCACCGATGCCCAACCACTTATGTTTCATGATGAGTACATGGGAGGACCATCGCAGCACGCCTCGGATGATAACGAAACACACGTGCCAACTGCTACTGCTTTCGCCATTGTGCAGACCGACAAGGAGGGCAGGGGTGAAGACTGGGTGGAAGATGATGTGGAGGACGATGAGGTCCTTGACCCCACATGGAATCAACGTCATGCAGGGGACCAGTGTAGTTCGGAGGAAGAGGCGGTGGTTGCACAGAGCCACCAGCACAGCAGAAGAGGGAGCAGGGTGCAAAAGCGGAGCGTCCGTCCCCTAGACAGGACGTCTGCTACTGCCCAACGCAGCAAGGGACTGAGCACACCAAAGCCAGGTCCAAGGAGTTCCCTAGCGTGGCAGTTCTTCACACAATGTGCTGATGACAAGACACGAGTGGTTTGCACGCTGTGCAATCAGAGCCTGAAGCGAGGCATAAACGTTCTCAACCTGAGCACAACCTGCATGACCAGGCATCTAAGTGCAAAGCACGAGATGCAGTGGAGTAGACACCTCAAAAACCAAGAAAGGTCTCTGGCTCCTCCTGCTTCCTCTTCTGCTGCAGTCTCGGCCTCTTCATCCACCTCTGTAGTGACAATGACACCTGCCAACCCGCAAACAGAGGATCTGCCAGCAACACTACCACCTGGGTCACCAACCATCTCCACAATGTCCCATGGAAGCGTTCAGCTCTCTATTTCCCAAACACTGGAGCGGAAGAGGAAGTACCCCCCTAGCCACCTGCGATCCCTGGCCCTGAATGCCAGCATTTCAAAATTCCTCGCCTTTGAAATGCTGTCATTCCGTCTGGTGGAGACGCAGAGTTTTAAAAGGCTGATGTCATTGGCTGTCCCACAGTACGTCGTGCCCAGCCGCCACTACTTTTCCAGACGAGCTATCCCTTCCCTGCACAACCAAGTGGGGGACAAAATCAGGTGTGCACTGCGCAATGCCATCTGTGGCAAGGTCCACCTAACTACGGATGCGTGGACCAGTAAGCACGGTCAGGGATGTTATATCTCCCTAACAGCACACTGGGTAAATGTAGTGGCGGCTGGGCCTGAGGCGGATAGCACTTTGGCGCATGTCCTTCCACCACCTAGGATTGCAGGGCACTTCAGTTTGCCTCCTGTTGCTAACTCCTCCTACTCCGCCTCCTCATCCTCTACCGCCTCCTCATCCGGTCAGCGTAACACCTTCACCACCAACTTCAGCACAGCCAGGGCTAAACGACAGCAGGCAGTTTTAAAACTTTCCTGTTTGGGTGAAAAACCCCACACCGCGCAGGAATTGTGGAGGGACATGGAACAACAGACTGATGAGTGGTTGGTGGCAGTGAGCCTCAAGCCCGGCCTGGTGGTGTGTGTTAGGTACCTGGTGGCGAGCCTGGCTTGACGGAAGGAGACCTCTCTTACGGCTCTGGTTCAGGGCTCACTGGAATGGAGACAGTGGTCCCGTGAGCACAGCGGAGTAGGAGTGTCCGTCCAGTGGGTCAGCTGGTGCAGGATGGATGCTGATGCTGGTCCCTCAGGTAGCAGGAACTGCAGGAGATGGTACAGCAGGCTGGGATCGGATGACCAGAGAGAGAGGCAGACACTGGAGCAGCAGCAGCAGTAGCAGGTCCGGTGCGGGAGAGAGGCACACTCGGACGGCAGAGGTAGTCAGACAGGCCGGGTCACTGAGTAAGGCAGACAGGCATAAACGGCAGGCAGAAGGATGGTCAATGGCAGGCAGAGGTTCAGCAACAGGTAACAAGTCCATAAACAGGGTCAGGCAAGCCGGGGTCAAGGAGCAGAGAAGACAGCAGGGTCAAACAGGCCGGGTCGGGTTCCAAGGGTTTCAGGCAGATACAGGCAGGTAAACAGGGGAACTCAGGTCAGAGCTGCAGACGAACAGCACCGCTGGGCTGCAGCTCTGATCCTTAAAAAGGGACACTGGCGGCAAACAGCGCTAGCCGCGCACGTGCACGGGCGCGCGCCCCCGCTATTAGCGCACGGGAGCGCGCCCGCGGACGTGCCCGCGCCCGCGGCGCGTGCCAACGCCCGCGCTGATGCCTGGGGGGATCGGGGATGGCCGCAGGTCTGCGTATATGCGATCTGGGCCTCACGGGGCGGCCAGGACCCTGACATTGCCCCCCCACAAGGGGCAACCTCCGGGTGCCCAATAGGCTTCTCTTTTCTGGGTGGGAGGCAAAGAAGGCACGGATCAGTCTTCTAGCATGGAGGTTGCTATCGGGTTCCCAGGAATTGTCCTCAGCCCCGTACCCCTTCCACTTAACTAGGAACTGTGTCTGCCCTTGCCGCTTCCTACAGTCAATAATGGCCTCCACCTCGTATTCCTCACTGCCTTCAACAAGAACAGGTCCAGGGGGTCCAGTTCCCCTATCAGGAAAGGGGTCAGGTACAGCGGGCTTCAACACGGCCACATGAAAGACCGGGTGGATCCTCATTGAGTCGGGCAACGACAGTTCATAGGACACCTGGTTGATCCTCCTCTTCACAGGGAAGGGCCCCAGAAACTTGGGAGCAAGTTTCTTAGAAGGGCAAGCTAACTTCAAATTGGTAGTAGACAGCCATACCTGATCTCCTATCTGGAGGTCCAGTTCTCCCCTTCTTTTCCGGTCAAAGATCTTTTTGCAGTCTGCCTGGGCCTTGGTTATCGCCTCCTGTAAGATCTGGTTGTTGTGGCTGAGGAAGGTCACTGTATCCTGCACCGCTGGAACCGGAGACTCTGGAAGAAAGTCAAGGAGAAAGGATAAGTGGAAGCCATAGTTAGAGAAAAAAGGGGACTGGCCTGTGGCTGAGTGGCTGGCGTTATTATATGAAAACTCGGCTAAGGGCAACAGGGACACCCAATCGTCCTGCACAAAGGACGTGAAGCACCTAATGTACTGTTCCAAAGTCTGATTTGTGCGTTCTGTCTGTCCATTCGTTTGGGGGTGATAGGCCGAAGACAGAGCCAACTCAATTTTTAGGGATTCGCACAAGGCCCTCCAGAAACGGGACGTAAATTGGACCCCCCTATCGGAGACTATGCTGGCAGGGACCCCGTGCAACCTAATTATCTCCCTAATAAAGATACGGGCTGTTTCAGAAGCGGACGGGGTTCCCCTTAAGGGCAAGAAGTGGGCCATTTTAGACAGCCGGTCTACGACCACAAAAATGGCTGTGCATCCTTCTGAGCATGGAAGTTCAACTATAAAGTCCATGGTGATCATCCTCCATGGCCGGTCGGGTGCGGGAAGGGGCTTCAGCAGGCCCCAAGCTCGGCTTCTTGTGGTCTTGCTCCGGGTACAAACAGGGCAGGCGTTGACGTATCCCTTGCAGTATTCCCTTAGACCCGGCCACCAGAAGGTGCGTTGCACCAGGTCAATGGTCTTGCGGACTCCAAAGTGCCCTGCCAGAGGATGATCATGGCAGAGATTCAGGACCTTGATTCGGACAGACTCTGGGACAAAGACTTGGCTTCCTTTCCAAAAGAGACCGTCTCTGGATATCAAGGAGGCTCCTGGTGTTGCTGGGCCATTTGCAGATGCTTCCCTGATCTGTGAGAGCAAATCCGGTTGCACAAGTAGGAAGTTGCCAGATGACAGGATGGTGTCCGGAACTGCTGTATCTTTGGGATTGTCAAACATGCGCGAGAGCGCATCTGGTTTCACGTTTTTGGACCCTGGGCGATAGGTAATGTGAAAACAAAATCTTGAAAAGAACAAGGCCCAACGGGCCTGCCGAGGCTTCAGTCGCTTGGCTGTCCGCAAGTACTCTAGGTTTTTATGGTCGGTATACACCAATACCGGGTGACTTGCGCCCTCCAACAGGTACCTCCATTCCTCCAGGGCTGCCTTGATAGCCAGGAGTTCCCGATCCCCGACGTCGTAGTTCCTTTCTGCGGGGGAATGTTTCCGAGAGAAAAACCTCACCAGGTGCATCAAGTCCTTGCTGCCTTGCCGTTGGGACACCACCGCTCCTAGCGCTACTTCGGAAGCGTCGACCTCCAGAATGTATGGGAGCGCAGGATCGGGATGACTGAGGATGGGAGCAGAGGTAAATAGTTTTTTAAGTTTCTCAAAAGCTTCCTGGGCCTCGGGGCCCCACTGGAAGCATGTGCCCTGCTTCGTCAATGGGGTTGACGATAATGGGGTTGACGATAGTAGAAAATCCCTTGATGAATTTCCTATAGAAATTTGCGAACCCTATAAAGTGCTGAATGCCCTTCTTGTCTGCCGGTGCCGGCCAGTCCAGTACAGCGGTTACTTTCTGGGGGTCCATCCTGATCCCTGCTGGGGAAATCTCGAGTCCCAGAAATTGGATCTCCTGCTGCTCAAACATGCATGTCTCTGCTTTTGCATATAGGCCATGCTGCCGGAGGCGAAGTAGCACCCTGCCCACGTGCCCCTGGTGTTGTTCAAGGGAATTGGAAAAGATTAGAATGTCATCTAGGTACACGATAACAAAAATGTCCAAAAAGTCCCTAAAGACATCATTAATCAGATGCTGAAAGGTGGCAGGAGCATTGCAGAGGCCGAACGGCATGACCAAATACTCATAATGGGCAAAACGGGTCCGGAAGGCAGTTTTCCACTCATCCCCGGACCTGATACGGACCAGATTATAGGCCCCCCTTAGGTCCAACTTGGTGAAGATAGTTGCAGTCCGTAACTTCTGGAAGAGTTCCGGTATCAACGACAAGGGGTATCGGTTTTTAACTGTAACCTTATTCAGCTTGCGGTAGTCCACACAAGGCCTGAGTGTTTGATCCTTCTTAGTAACGAAGAATATCCCTGCGCCTGCTGGGGAGGTGGAGTGGCGGATAAACCCTTTTTCGAGGTTTTCCGCAATGTACACCTTCAGGGCCTCCTGCTCCTTTTCGGATAAGGGGAAGATGCGTCCGAATGGGATTTCGGCTCCTGGGAGAATCTCGATGGGGCAGTCATACAAACGATGGGGTGGCAGGGAGTCTGCCCCTCGTTTACTAAACACGTCAAGAAACTCATGGTAAGTTTTGGGTACGGCCCGACATAAGTCCTGATCAGTTTAGGCAAAACAGAGTAGTGGGCGCCCCAGAGGGCTCAGGTAGGCAGTGTTCAAGGCAATAAGGAGACTGGAACTTCACTTGTCCCGTGGACCAGTTAATACAGGGGTTATGGGCCTGGAGCCATGGTATGCCCAAAATCACTGGAAATAGAGGAGAAGAGATCACATCCAGCGTCAACAGTCTTTGGTGCAGGGACAAAATGGTGGCAGGCAGGGTCACTTGACCTGATTTGATGCGGGATCCATCGGCCAAAAAGACAGAAAGTCCACGGGTCTTCTCCCGGAGGGGCAGAGCTTGTAAACTGGCAAAGGTGGCATCGGTAAAACATCTGCATGCTCCGGAATCAATAATGGCGTTGGTGCGGATTGTCCTTCCTTGGAGCTGCAACGAGAGGGGAAGAGCCAGGTGAGTGGTGTTGGTTGGGCAAGGTGCAGGATTAGAAGAGACAGAAGAAAGGCACTTACGTGTCTTGACTGGGCAGTTGTTTACATGATGTCCAGAACCACCACAGTAGAGGCATAGATTCAACTGCCGGCGCCTGGCACGCTCTTCAGGAGACAAGGTGGAGCGCATAAGTCCAATCTGCATAGGTTCAGGACTGTCAAAGGCAGGGCTGGCTGGAACTGTAGCAGGTGTAGGTAGGTAGCGGGAAGCGGGAGTTGGAGCCCTTGCCACCATCCAGGCCGGGCGGTTTGGTTGGGAGGAGCGTTCAGCTCGGCGTTCCCCGAGTCGGCGGTCCAGCTGGATAGTAAGGGTAATCAGATCCTCCAGGGACTCGGGGATCCCCACTCGAGCCAGTTCATCTTTCAGGCTCTCAGACAGGCCTGTGCTGAACTGATGCCTGAGGGCTGCATCGTTCCACCGAGTGTCCGCGCTCCAACGCCTAAAGTCAGAGATGTAGTCCTCGGCCATTCTACGGCCTTGTTGGAGCGTGGACAAAGCAGTCTCGGCTGTGGCGGTTCTTTGGGGATCATCATAGAGCTGCGCCATTGCCTGGAAAAAGGTAGCAAGGTTCTGGGTCTGTGGGCTATTGGCTCCCAGAAGGCGGTGAGCCCAAGACTGAGGCTCTCCTTGCAGCAGAGACACCACGAATCCCACTTTGGTGGCTTCCAAAGAAAAAGTCCTGGGCTGGAGAGCAAAATAAAGCTGGCAGGCATCTCAGAAGGCCGGGAACTTGGACCGATCCCCTGAGAATCTCTCCGGGACGGGCACTCTGGAGGAAGCATCACTACTGTAGGCTGAGAGGTGGGTTGTACCGGTGGCGCAGGAGGTGCAGCGGCCATAGGACTGGAAAGATGCTGTACCTGTCCTTCCAACTTGGCGTAGCCTTCCTGCAGAGACTTTACTGCTTGGGTGAGAGCCGCAAGGTGGGTGCAGATCTCCTGCATGGCAGAGGTTCCTTCCACAGGCTCGGTCATCTGGGCTGTTCGTACTGTTAGGTACCTGGTGGCGAGCCTGGCTTGACGGAAGGAGACCTCTCTTATGGCTCTGGTTCAGGGCCCACTGGAATGGAGACAGTGGTCCCGTGAGCACAGCGGAGTAGGAGTGTCCGTCCAGTGGGTCAGCTGGTGCAGGATGGATGCTGATGCTGGTCCTCAGGTAGCAGGAACTGCAGGAGATGGTACAGCAGGCTGGGATCGGATGACCAGAGAGAGAGGCAGACACTGGAGCAGCAGCAGCAGTAGCAGGTCCTGTGCGGGAGAGTGGCACACTCGGACGGCAGAGGTAGTCAGACAGGCCGGGTCACTGAGTAAGGCAGACAGGCATAAACGGCAGGCAGAAGGATGGTCAATGGCAGGCAGAGGTTCAGCAACAGGTAACAAGTCCATAAACAGGGTCAGGCAAGCCGGGGTCAAGGAGCAGAGAAGACAGCAGGGTCAAACAGGCCGGGTCGGGTTCCAAGGGTTTCAGGCAGATACAGGCAGGTAAACAGGGGAACTCAGGTCAGAGCTGCAGACGAACCGCACCGCTGGGCTGCAGCTCTGATCCTTAAAAAGGGACACTGGCGCCAAACAGCGCTAGCCAACGCCCTCGATGATGCCTGGGGGGATCGGGGATGGCCGCAGGTCTGCGTATATGCGATCTGGGCCGCACGGGGCGGCCAGGACCCT
Organism: Lithobates sylvaticus; assembly: GCA_028564925.1. NCBI lineage: Eukaryota > Metazoa > Chordata > Amphibia > Anura > Ranidae > Lithobates > Lithobates sylvaticus. Next base: position 61,142,484 of record CM053037.1, on the reverse strand, counting down.
GACAGTGTGCGATAATGGGCGAAATCTCGTAGCAGCTCTGGGCCTAGGCAGTTTGACGCACATCCCTTGCCTGGCGCATGTGCTGAACTTGGTGGTCCAGAGGTTCCTTAAGAATTACCCCGATATGCCAGAGCTGCTGCAGAAGGTGCGGGCCGTCTGTGCGCTCTTTCGGCGTTCTCACCCTGCTGCTGCTCGCCTGTCAGCGCTGCAGCGTAACTTCGGTCTTCCCGCTCACCGTCTCATATGTGACGTGCCCACAAGGTGGAACTCCACCTTGCACATGCTTGCCAGACTGTGCGAGCAGCAGCAGGCGATAGTGGAGTTTCAGCTGCAGTGCGCACGCGTGAGTAGCTCTGCGGAACAGCACCACTTCACCGCCAATAACTGGGCCTCCATGTGAGACCTGTGTGCCTTGTTGCGCTGTTTCGAGTACTCCACCAACATGGCCAGTGCCGATGACGCCGTTCTCAGCGTTACTATCCCAGTTCTATGCCTCCTTGAAAAAACGCTTCAGGCGATGATGGAAGAGGATGTGGCACAGGAGGAGGAGGAAGAGGGTTCATTTCCAAGGCTTTCAGGGCAGTCATTTACAAGTGGCTACGAGGGTGGGTTCCTGCACCAACAAGCGCCAGGTACACAATTGTCTGGCAGCAAGGGCACAGTTCTGGAGGATGACGAGGTGGAGGATGAGGAGGAGATGGAGGAGGAGGAACCATGTTCACAGCAGGGTGGCACCCAGACCAGCTCATGTCCATCACTGGTGCGTGGCTGGGGGGATACAGAGGACACAGACGATGCACCTCCCACAGAGGACAGCTTTTCCTTGCCTCTGGGCAGCCTGGCACACATGAGCGATTACATGCTGCAGTGTCTCCGCAACGACCGCCGAGTTGCCCACATTTTAACTGGTGCTGATTATTGGGTGTCCACCCCGCTGGATCCCCGTTACAAGGACAACGTGCCGTCCTTAATGACCTCACTGGAGCGTGATCGTAAGATGCGCGAGTACAAGCGCACGCTGGTAGACGCGCTGCTGGTGGCATTCCCACTTGGAAGCGGGGGTACGGTGGAAGCACAAGGCGAAGGCAGAGGAGGAGGAAGAGGTCGCCAACGCAGCCGGGGCACCGCCAGCACCTCGCAAGGCAGGGTTAGCATGGCCGGAATGTGGAAAAGCTTTGTCAGCATGCCACAACAACCAGCACCACCAGCTGAGATGGAACGTCTTAGCAGGAGGCAGCATTTCACCAACATGGTGGAGCAGTATGTGTGCACACGCCTACACGTACTGCATGACGGGTCTGCCCCCTTCAACTTCTGGGTCTCCAAATTGGGCACATGGCCTGAGCTTGCCCTTTACGCCTTGGAGGTTCTGGCCTGCCCTGCCGCCAGTGTATTATCTGAACGTGTATTTAGCACGGCAGGGGGCGTTATCACAGACAAGCACAGCCGCCTGTCCAGAGCCAATGTGGACAAGCTCACGTTCATTAAAATGAACCAGGCATGGATCCCACAGGACTTGGCCGTACCTTGTGCAGAATAGACACGTATACCGGTGTTCTGACGAAAACTGTCTTGCTATCGGATAGTGTCCGGCCACTTACTGCGCAGGTGCAGTGCTTGCGCAGTACGGAGGACAAGGAGATTCACAAAATCTCCAAAGATGAACGTCGCCTGCGCAGTGAGTGCAGGTTCAAGCCCGACCATCCAAGTGGACATACGGTAGCACATAGTAACAGGGCCCCTCACGGGCTCGCTTGGCTAGGCTTCAACCTCGGATGATGTGGCTTGAACCTGGAGTCACCGCGCATCGTCTTCGGAGAGTTTCGAAATCCCCTTGTCCTACGTACTGAGCAAGCGCAGTACAGGGCGGACACTATGCGACGGGGACAGAATTCAACACATCATTCACCACTAGCCTTACCCAGCCATTGTTGTATTTTTGAACCAGTGTTGGCTACCTCGTCCTCCTCCATCGCCGCTTCCACCTACACCGCCACATCCACCTCCTACTCCATTTGAATTTCGTCCTCCTAGGTCAAGATTATAATTTTTTCATTTTTTTTAATTTCCAAGTATTTTATTTTCCCACTATCTTATCCATTAAATTGAATCATTTTTTCCAGAAAGTGCGTATTCTGGGGTATTCCCACCATATGTGCGGCATCGTGCCGTTGAGTTTCTGAGGTTCTTAATGACTTCCTGTACCTCTTCTGCTGAGAAGGGGGCCTCCAGCATTTTATTTTATTTTTTTTTTTTTATGTTATTTTAAGTTATTTCCCTATCCACATTTGTTTGCAGATCACTTGCCATGCTCTTAACAACATTTTGTTGCCATTTGCAGCCCTCTAGCCCTTTCCATGACCTTTTTACAGCCATTTTAGTGTTCAAAAGTCCGGGTCCCATTGACTTCAATGGGGTTCGGAGTTCGGGGTCAAGTTCGGGTCAAGTTCGGTCCCGAACCCGGACTTTTTTCCGAAGTTCGGCCGAACCCGCCGAACCCGAACATCCAGGTGTCTGCTCAACTCTAGTTATCAGCCCTGTAACATTTTTTTTGCTGTCTGTGCACCTCTTCAGAAGATTTCACCTGACTTTCTGTCCCAATGACAAATAGTTTTAGAAAATGTGGGTTTTTTAGTAAAACAAGGATTGGGATAAAGCATCAGGGGAGACTGGAGAGGAGACATGTTTTTCTCATATCAACTCTTACAGGAGAGAATTTCCCTTCCTAGGGGTAGATTTCATCTCACTTCCTGTTGCCTCCTTCCGTTTGCAAGTAGGAAACGTTTGTAAGTTGGATGTTTGAAAGTAGGGGCCTGCCCTATATGCTCTGCAGAAATTTGAGCCTAAGGTGTTGGTGTTGCCAGAACACTGTAAGCCCTCAAAGGGACTCTTGGTGGGCGCTGGAACGCCCTGCTGTGAACTATTATATCAAGAATTGTAATTACATGTCATTGTTGAACAGTAGTAGAAAAATTGGGCTTTTGGTGGTGCTGGTGCCACAACACTGTAAGTCCTCACAGTTACTCTTGGTGGGCACTGAAACAGGCCCTGCTGTGAAATATTATATCAAGAATTGTAATTACATGCACCTGTTGAACAGGGGCAGAAAAATTGGGCCTTAGGCAATGGTGCCACAACACTGCAACACCTCACAGAAACTCTAGTTGGAGCGCAGGAATGAGCCCTGCTGCAAAGTATTGCATCAAAAATGGTAATTACACACCCCTGTTAAACAAGGGCTGAAAAATTGGGCCTTAGGCACAGGTGCTGGTGCCACAACACTGCAACCACTCACAAATGTTGTAGTTGAGTGCAGCAACGAACCCTCCTGCAAAATATTGCATCAAAAATTGTAATTACATGCCCCTGTTACGGGGGCTGAAAAATTGGTCCTTAGCCACTGGTGGCGGAGCCCAGAACCAAAAATGTTCTTACAAGCTATCAGCATGATCATTGAGGAGGAAGAGGATAGTCACTCAGCATAACATGATAGTCACTCAGCATCAGCATAGGCAGTCTTGAAGGGATCTGACATTTCAAAAAAAATTATTCTGTTACATTCGCATCAGGTGCTTGGTAGCCGGTGGTGATCCAAGACTGATTCATTTTTATGAAGGTCAGTTGATCAACCGAGTCGGTGGACAGGCGCACCCTGTGATCGGTTACAAAGCCTCCAGCAGCACTGAATATGCGTTCCGTAAAAACGATGGATGCAGGACAGGCCAGTAGCTCAATTGCATACTGTGCAAGCTCTGGCCAGTGATCCATCCTCAAGACCCAGTAACCCAAAGGATTTTTGGTGGAAAGGTGTCCAGGTCTGACCTTGCCCCTAGGTATTCCTGGACCATGTAAATCAGACACTGGTGATGGTTGCTGGAACCTATCATACCTTGGGGCTGCGGACTAAAAAATGATCTGAACCCATTGGTCAGACGGCCACTTTTCCACTGCTCCGTCTGTGACTGACCGAAGCCTCGGTAACACGTTGTCCAGGACCAGGAATTTTTGTAACCTCCCAGTCTCTGGGAACGCGTTGCACAGACCTTTCTGCAAGGCCTCCCGAAGATGTCTCATCCTCTGCTCCCTCTGCGATGGCAAGATAAGGTCCGCAACCTTACCCTTGTAACGTGGATCAAGGAGAGTTGCCAGCTAGTAATTATCCCCCTACGAGGATCCTTCCGCAGGCTTTGCAGGATCAGGGAGGCCATGCAGCGTAGGTTAGCTGATGCATTCAGTCTGGAGTCCTCTGGGTCACTAAGGATGACATGATCCGCAGCCACCTCCTCCCAGTCACGTAAAAGTCCACGGGTTTCTTGGGACTGTGAATGATCCCTAAAAGACTGCTGCTGATGCTGAGTGCCAGGCTCCACCTCCATGCTGACACAATCCTCCTCCTCTTCCTGTGTGATTGGTGGGCCAGCAGGAACACTGTCTGGATAAAGGGGGCCTTGAGAGGTAAGGAAGTACTCCTCTTCCTGCCTCTGTTCTGCCTCAAGAGCCCTGTCCATTATCCCACGCAGCGTGTGCTCCAACAGGTGGACAAGAGGGACAGTGTCACTGGTGCATGCACTGTTACTGCTCACCATCCTCGTGGTCTCCTCAAATGGTGACAGGACAGTGCATGCATCCCTGATCATGGCTCACTGGCGTGGGGAAAAAAAAACAAGCTTCCATGACCCTGTCCTGGTGCCGTAGTCGCACAGGTACTCATTGATGGCCCTCTGCTGCGTGTGCAGCCGCTGCAGCATGGCCAACATGGAGTTCCACCTGGTGGGCATGTCACAGATTAGGCGGTTCTTGGGCAGGTTATATTCCTTTTGAAAGTCAGCCAGCCGAGCACTGGCATTATATGACCGGCAGAAATGCACACAGACTTTCCTGGCCTGCCTCAGGGCATCCTGTAAGCCCGGGTACCTGCCCTAGAACCGCTGCACCACCAAGTTAAGGACGTGAGCCACACAGGGCACATGGGTCAGTTGTCCCTGTCTGAGGGCGGAGGGGAGGTTAGTGCCATTGTCACAAACCACCATTCCTGGCTTAAGCTGGCATGGTGTCAACCACCTCTCAGCCTGCCCCTGCAGAGCTGACAGAACCTCTGCCCCAGTGTGGCTTCTGTCCCCCAAGCAAACCAGCGCAAGCACCGCATGGCATCATTTTGCCTGCATATTTGAGTAGCCCCTTGAATGCCTACGGAGCACCGCTGGTTCCAAGGACAATGCACAGGAAGAGGCCATGGAGGAGGATGAAAAGGAGGGGGTGGAGGAGAGCGGTGTGTCAGAATCACCAATAGTAGCATTTTGGAGGCGTGGTGGTGGAACAACCTCCAACACTATTGCACCTTGTCCTACATCCTTCCCAGCTGCCAGAAGAGTCACCCAACGCGCCATGAAAGATAGGTAACGTCCCTGTCCATGCCTGTTGGACCATGAGTCAGTGGTAATATGCACCTTCCTGCTGACCGCCCTGTCCAGCGAGGCCAAGACATTGCCTTCCACATGCCGGTATCGAGCTTGGGAATCTGCCACGGAGGAACCGCACATTCCACAAACTCACAGAAGGGGGCAGAGTCTACCAACTGAAAAGGCAGCAGTTGAAGTGCTAGTAATTTTGCCAAGCTAGCATTCAACCGCTGGGCATGTGGATGGCTGGGAGTGAACTTCTTTCGACGGTGCAGCACCTGGGGCAGGGTAATTTGCTTGGTACCGATAGCAGATTGCCCGAAAGTACTTGGCTGTGACACACCTAACTCTACACCTTCATTCCTCTCAGTGCAGGTTTCAGAGAGGACTGAAGGTATAGTGGGGTTGGAGATCCCAGCTAATGAGGAGCAAGGAGAGGTCCGCTTTGTTCTTTGGTGTGGATCTTTTAGGTACGCTTGCCAACGAACTGCATGGCAGGTCGACATATGTCTGGTCAAGCACGTGGTGCCCAAGCGGCTGATGTTTTGGCCACGCGAGATACGCTTAAAACATTTGTTGCAAATAGCAGCGGTGCAATCTGATGCACTTGTCTCAAAAAGGGCCCACACCAAAGAACTTTTGGAATAACGCCTTAGAGGCAGCGCCCTGCACATGCGCAGCTGTGCAATGTGATGCAGTCGGTGTGCTGCCCTTAAGCTGGCCCCTGGAGGGCATCCTGCCTCGTTGGAGATATGCCTCCTCCTCCTCTCTCCTATCAGGCACCCACGTGGAGTCAGTGACCTCATCATCTCCTCCCTCCTCATCACTGGAGCAAACCTGGCAGTATGCTGCAGCTGGGGCACATGACTGCCAGATTGCTGTCCTTCTTGGGCATCCCCTTCCTCTAGCTGGGTATCATCATCAGAGCCTTCAAAACGCTGGGCATCCTCATTGAGCATGTACCCAACACTGTGCTCAAACAGTTCGGGGGACTCCGAAGGAGGGCATTGTGGGGCTAGGGAAGGAGTGACTGATGCCATTGAGCCGAGGGAAGAGGCCGCGTTGGCAGCTGCTTTGCCAGTACCCTGAGCCTGGGTGAGAGGATGAGGAGGACAAGGACGGCTTGGTCATCCACTCTACCAAGTTTCCGGCATGTTGCGGCTCAACATGTCAAGCTGCCGAAAAAAAGGACGAGCGTGTCCCATGGCCACGTGCTGATGAGGATGCACCGTGTCCACAACCAGCACTGTTGCCTCTAGACATAGAGCCTGCTTGCCCTCTTTTATTGGCTCGTGACTGTCTGCCTCTCCTTGTTGGACTTCCAGACATACTAATGGCCTGCAGGGAGATGTAGCTGCACAAAGCTGGGACGTATATACTGATATACTGCAGCTAGCAAAATCAACTGCCTGCCTGTAGTATTATTAGTATGAGAACACCAGCAATTGGTGTAGCTTTATGTGCACACTGTGCAGAGTACACAGTACACCAACTGTAATTACTGCAGCTGCCTGCGGATAGGATCAGCAGAACACCAGCAATTGGGGTAGCTTTAGGCGTACACTGTGCAGATGGCACAATACGCCGACTGTAATTTCTACAGCTGCCTTGGGATAGGATCAGCAGAACACCAGCAATTCTGGTAGCTTCAGGCGTACACTGTGCAGATTGGGGGAAAATGGTACCCTGCCTGAGGACGGACCACGTCCACCGTTGCCTATGGACACAGATGCTGCTGACCCCCTCACAGTGGCACGGGAATGTCGGTCTCTCTTTGTTGGCCTCCCAGACATGATAGGGGGGCTTATTACCAAAATGTAATAAAGACAGGGAAATGTGTAATTGGATGTGCTTATTTCAATGTAAAGTGGCGTTTGGTGCACTTTAACTTGAAGACTGCTGCTGACAGATAACACACAGCAACCAAAAAAAAGGGGGTGTACAGCACTTTATACAGCACAGGGGCAGATCCAGGGGGGCAACGGGGCGATTACCCCCTCTGAGAATGTGGGTGGGAGAGCGGGCGGGCGGCTCCACGGGTGAGAGAGTGGGCGGCTTTGCGGATGGGCCGGGCAGTTTGGTCGGTGAGTGTGAGGATGAGAGAGTGGGTGAGCAGCTGGGAGGCTCAGTGTGTGAGCGCGCTGCTGGGCAATCAGGGAGCCAGCAGGCGGGGGAGCAGAGAGATGACATCTCTCACCGCCCAGAGCCCCACCCTGCATCCCTGCAGTTCCGCCCTCAATGTGCAGGCAGCCACGGGCAGCAGAGAAATTACATCATCTTCCTGCTGCCTGACTGGTAATCTGCTGTCTGACTCTGGGACACAGCAAGAGACCACCTTAGCAGGAAAGTGACAGAGCAAGTGACAATTGTAGCAGGCAAGTGACAATCCGCAACATGTGGCAGGTGACGTGACAAGTGACAATCTGCAACGTGTGGCAGGTGACGTGGCAAGTTTCAACCTGCATCTGGTGACAGGCGACATGGCAAGTAACAATCTGCATCTGGTGACAGGTGACGTGGCAAGTGACAATCCACAATGTGTGGCAGGTGACGTGGCAAGTGACAATCTGCATCTGGTGACAGATGACATGGCAAGTTACAATACACATTTGGTGGAAGGTAACGTGGCAAGTGACAATCCGCATCAGGTAGCAGACAAGTGACAATCCGCATCTAGTGGCCGGCGACATGGCAAGTGACATGCTCAGGGCTCCCACTGATTCTGCATTATGGTGAGTTGAACTATTTCATTTTATATAACAATGTAATAAAAGAAATAATGCGCTTCAATCATACTGACACTATAACAACCATGGTGCCGTGATGATTGAATCGCCAACACCAGCCATTTCCCTGATAAATTGCCCCCCAAAAAATGTATTTTCTGACAGTGCCCCTCCCGAGACTAGACTCTGGATCCGCCCCTGATACAGCACTAAATGTTATGTAATGTGGTGTAAAACACTGAAATACACAGACACATTCCACTGATACACTACAATATACTGCAGTAAAACTGGTCTGATGCACTACAATATACTGCAGTAAAAGTGCACTGACGCACTACAATATACTGCAGTAAAAGTGCACTGATGCACTATAATATCATGCAGTAAAAGTGCACTGACACACTACAATATCATGCAGTAAAAGTGCACTGACACACTACAATATACTGCAGTAAAAGTGCACTGACACAATACAATATACTGCAATAAAAGTGCACTGACACACTACACTGACGCGCTTTAATATACTGCAGTAAAACTGCCCAGATTCACTCCACTGACACCAACGTAAAAGAGGAAAGTCATACTACACTGACGCTGCACTATCACTATATTCACATTACACTAACACTCTACACTCACACTAGACAATAGCACACTAACTCGCTTGTAGCAATGAACAGAGCCCTGTTCTATCTATCTCCATTCCAATCTCACACTGCAAATGGCTCATCTTGGAAGGAAGCCTTTATAGTGTGGGGTGGGTCTATGAGCAATGAGCCATGATTGGGCACAGTCATCATTACTTTCTCCAATCATGGCTCTTATAGTGCTCTGTGCCCTGATTGGGCAAAGCCTTCATTGCTTCAGCCAATCAGGGCTTAGAATGCACTGCGTGGTGTGCAGTGCATTGTATTGTGGGGCGTTTCGGCAGCCTGAACAAACGGTCAAACGCCCTGTCAGTTCAGGTGTTCCCCAAACAAGCAACAGCCAATGTTCGGGCTGAACTTTTGCTCGGCTCAAACTTTTCACCCAGCACTAATCTTAGTTGGCATTTTCATGCACAAGTCTCCCAACACATTGATTTGCATCTATGTGGGGGTGGGGTCTCCAAAATTTGGGGGGTTTATTAGCTTCTCCCCCCAGTCCTATTGGCTGGAGAAAGTGGCACCAGGACCCGGAAGTGACATGCAGTTTCTCGGTCATTAGCAGGAAAGGGGTCTTCCTTCCCCCTGCCCAGCAGCATCTGCCATGCCAGTCCTGGGTCTGCTGATGGGAGTGCGGAGCACAGGAAACATGATAGGGGAGTGCATAGAGGCAGCACTTTGGAGATATGTTGATACAATCTAGTAGCTGCACAGCCACTGGATCACTTCTATCTGACAGTCAGCTTGTCAGATTTACACACTTCCAGTGACTGCAGCCACTGGAATTGTGTGAAAAAAATAACACCGCCACCACCATATGGCACGCAGCAGTTGCAGCAAAAGCTTAAACACATATTTCAGCTATAACTATTGTCACTTCTGAGCTCAACCTGCCAGATTTGCCAGTTTCTTGACACTGCAGGTCCTACTATGTCTTTTGGAAAGTTCATAACATAGGTAGTCCTACATTAACATATTGCTGGCCACAATGCACATCCCAAAAAGATAAGGACCGCAGCTGCAAATGTTTCTTAAATGGCTGCCTTTTGTGTCCTCTGTTTCCACTATTGTGCTTGCTGTCTTCAAGAATTGATAACACTGGTCAATTTGCTCAAGATGCAGAATGTAAGGTACCTCTTTGTGCACCCTGCAGGAAGTGATGGGCTATGGAATGCATTTAGGTTGTGGCCCTCAGGTACTCTCAGATTGGAATGTTTTCTTTGTACTTTTTTAAATGTAATTTTAATTATGAGAATGCAGTTGACATTAAGGCCGGCTTCACACTGGGGCGGTGCGGGCGGCGACAGTAAAGCAGCGCTGTATTTAGCACTGCTTTACCGTCGTTTTAGCCACGGTATGCGGCCGCTAGCGGGGTGGTTTTAACCCCCGCTAGCGCCGAAAAAGGGTTAAAATCCTGCAGCGGCGCTTTGCCGGCGGTATCCCCGCAGTGTCCCATTGATTTCAATGGGTAGAAGCTCCAAATATGCTGCTAGCAGGATTTTTTTACCGTCCTGCTAGCGCACCGCTCCAGTGTTCCGGCTTTCACACTGGAGTGAAAGGACCCGCTTTTTTCAGGAGCTACACAGGCGCTATTTTTAGCGCAGTAGCTCCTGAAAATAGCCCCAGTGTGAAAGCACCCCTAAGGGTGACAGTAGAATAATACAAAGATAACATTGGTCAGTTTGATGGCATGGGTTAAAATGTATATAGTGACACTGGGTCTTATAGTAACTAGTAAAAAAATGTGAGCTAAGTGGGTGGTGGTCAGTTTGTTATCTTGCAGTTCAGAGACTAGGTGAAGCTGGCTATAGATGGTTCTAATCTTGGCCAGTTCAGCATGGGCCAGCTGTGATTCGATCCATCTATGGACAGGCTGGTTTGATTGTTCGATCAATCGATTTGGTTACAACCAGCCTGTCAGATTTTTTTATATGTGTTTACTGCCAGCAGCTACAGTGCCTTGAAAAAGTATTCATACCCTCTAAAATTTTCCACTTTTTTATGTTACAACCAAAATGTAAATGTATTTTATTGGGATTTTATGTGATTAACCAACACAAAGTGGCACATAATTGTAAAGTGGAGGAAAGATGATAAATGGTTTTAATTATTTTTTTACAAATATGTGAAAAGTGTGGCATGCATTTGTATTCAGCCCCCCCCCCCCCCCCCCCCGAGTCAATACTTTGTAGAACCCCCTTTCACTGCAATTACAGCTGCAAGTCTTTTTGGGTATGTCTTTACCAGCTTTACACATCTAGAGAGTGACATTTTTGCCCTTTCTTCTTTGCAAAATAGCTTAAGCTCTGTCAGATTGGATGGAGAATGTCTGTGAACAGCAATTTTCAAGTCTTGCCACAGATTCTCAATATAGGTCTGGATTTTGACTGGGCTAGTCTAAAGCCCCATACACACGGTCGGATTTTCCGACGGAAAATGTCCTATCGGACAATGTTGTCGGAAATTCCGACCGTGTGTAGGCTCCATCGGACATTTTCCATCGGATTTTCCGACGGACAACGTTTTATCTCCTGCTCTCAAATTTTCCGACAACAAAGTCCTATCGGACTTTTTCCGATCGTGTGTAGCGAATTCCGATGGACAAAGTGCCACGCATGCTCAGATCACATTACAAGACCAAAGCTATTGGCTACTAGCCTCTACGTAGTCCCGTCGTAGGCAACAAACGCCACCACGTTCAGAATGATCAGATTTTCCGACAACTTTGTCCGACCGTGTGTATGCAACATTAGTGTCGGACTAAATCCGTCGGAAAAAATCTGATGGATTTTGTGGTCGGATTTTCCGACCGTGTGTACGGGGCATAACACATGAATATGCTTTGATCTAAACCATTACATTGTAGCTCTGGCTGTATGTTTAGGGTCGCTGTCTTGCTAGAAGGTGAACCTCCGCTCCAGTCTCTAGTCTTTTGCAGACTCGAGCAGGTTTTCTTCTAAGATATTTTGCTCCATCCCTCTTCCCAGCTTCACTGTCCCTGCTGAAGAAAAGCATCCCCACAACATTATGCTGCCACCACCATGTTTCACGGTGAGGATGGTGTGATCAGGGTTATGTGCAGTGTTTTCCGCATTGCATTTAGGCCAAAAAGTAAAAAAAAATTTTTTGTCGTCTAGCAAGAGCACCTTTTTCCACATGTTTGCTGTCCCCCCCCCCCCCCCCCCCCCCCCCCCCCCCCCCCCCCCCCCCCCCCCCCCCCCCGTGAATGGCTTCTCGCAAACTGCAAACGAGACTTCTTATGGTTTTCTTTCAACAATGGCTTTCTTCTTTGCCACTCCTCCATAAAGGCCAGATTTGTGAAATAAAACATGTTTCATGTTTAAATCTTCCCGCCAGAAGTCCGCCGGACCCAGTTCCTATTGGGAAGTCCGCCCGTCTGTATGCTGGTCCGACGGACCAGGTATGACGCATAGGCAGCTACAGCATCCGCTCGCGAGAATGATCGCGCTGGTTCTCGGCTGCAGGATACTGTACATCTCGCACTTGCTGCAATAGGAAAAACACATTTTCCTATTGCAGCGAGCACGAGAGATAGGCGACAATGTCCCTTAGGTGTGGTATGGATTTTAAGGGGAACCCCCTACGCCGAAAAAACGTACATACCAGACCCTTATCCGAGCCTGCAGCCCGGCCGGTCAGTTAAGGGGGTGGGGAAGAGCGAGCGCCCCCCCCCCCCCCCTGAACCGTAACAGGCCACATACCCTCAACATGGGGGGGTGGGTGCTTTGGGAAAGGGGGAGCCCTGTGGCACCCCCACCCCAAAGCACCTTGTCCCCATGTTGATGAGGACATCTACCCTTACCCATTCACCTGGGGAAAAAAGTGTCAATAAAAAAAACACAAGAGTTTTTTAAGTAATTTATTAGTCAGCTCCTGGGGTCTTCTTCTGACTTCTCCCACTCTCCGGCCTCTTATCACGGTCTCCGGTTCTTCTCCGCGCTCTCCTGTATCTTCTCCCGCTCTCCGGTTCTTCTGCCGGGCTCCTCCGCTATCTTCTTCCAGAAGTCGGAAGATGACCTCTGGAGCTGACTAATAAATTACTTTTAAAACCTTTCTAGTGTGTTTTTTTAATTGAAATTTTTTTCCCCAGGTGAATAGGTAGGGGTACGATGTACCCCATACTCATTCACATAGGGTGGGGGGCCCAGATTTGGGGGCCCCCTTATTAAAAGGGGGCTCCTGGATTCTGATAAGCCCCCCGCCCGCAGACCCCAACAGCCAGGGTTGTCGGGAAGAGGCCCTTGCCCTCATTAACATCGGGACAAGGTACTTTGGGGTGGGGGGCGCCCCCCTTCCCCAAAGCACCCACCCCCCCATGTTGAGGGCATGTGGCCTGGTACGGTTCAGGAGGGGGGTCCTCGCTCGTCCCCCCCCCTTTCCTGATCGGCCGGGCTGCGTGCTCGGATAAGGGTCTGGTATGGACGTTGGGGGGACCCCCACACAGTTTTTTGGGCGTAGGGGGTTCCCCTTAAAATTCATACCAGGCGACGGGGCTCGCAAGGTGTCAATCTCGCTGATGAATGTGGCGAGATTTACTTCCTTCTCTAGTCCCGTCGTACCTGGAGTTACGTTCAAAATGAACGGACTTTAGTCTGTGTGTGGGCAAGTCTGTTCATTTGGAAAGTCCGTCAGACCTAGTCCGCCGGAAAGTCCATTGATGTGTGCGCAAGTCCGCTCGTTCGGAAAGTCCGGCGGACCTCCACCGCAAAGTCCGTCGGATAGTCCGTCGGACCAAGTCTGCCGGAAAGTCAGATCGTGTGTACGGGGCATAATAGTTGTCCTGTGGACAGATTCTCCCACCTGAGCTGGGGATCTCTGCAGCTCCTCCAGAGTTACCATGGGCCTCTTGGCTGCTTCTCTGATTAATGCTCTCCTTGCCCGGCCTGTCAGTTTAAGTGGATGGCCATGATGTTACTTGTTCACTGAGGTTCCCTTGTATTTACACTTTGGACTTTCCAACAACAAAACTGTGGATTTTTGTTCAAAGGATGTTGGCTCCAACTTGTCTTGCATACACATGGCCACACAAATGTTGGCCAACAATTACGAACATGGGAACGTGGTGACGTACAACGAGCCGAGAAAAAGGACGTTCAATAGCAAGAGCTGCTCTATCTGCTTGATTCCGAGCATGCGTGAACTTTTGTGCATCGGACTTGTGTACACACGATCGGAAATTCCGACAACAAAGTTTGTGGACTCTATTTACTAATTAGGTGACTTCTGAAAACAATTGCTTCCACTAGATTTTAATTGGGGGATCAGAGTAAAGGGGGCTGAATACAAATGCATGCCACACATTTCACATATTTATTTGAACACCCTTTATCATTTTCCTTCCACTTCACAATTATGTGCCACTTTGTGTTTGTCTATCACATACAATCCCAATAAAATACATTCCCATTTTTGGTTGTAATATGACGAATGTGTAAAATTTTAAGGGGTATGAATATTTTTTCAAGGTACTGTATAGCCGCTATCAGTAATCGTGTTCTGCCAACCTGGGAAGGCTCTTTGCCATGAAGAACACAATAACGATGTGGGAGGGAGCGATTTTTTTTCTTTCCACCCATTGTGGAAAAGAAAATTGAATAATCTATGGCTTGCCTAAGGCCTTAGTCATTAGCATATCATATTTGACTCAGGAAAGTGGTAAAATTTCAGTTGGGATATTATTAGTAAGTAATCTGGTCTGCTAACATTGAATATATTGAAAATGCGCTTTGGACTGTTGGGTATTAATAGGCAAGGTTTGGATGAAAGATTACCAGACATCAAAGCATTTTGAGACCTGTGTTTCCTTATGTTGTTAACATTTGCTTACAACCTTTAGACATTTTAAAAAAGACAAATAATTTACCAGATGTTTGGTTGTATAATGTACCTCAGGTGAGTTTGAAGAGAGACAGAGCGGGGAACTCCCAGTTCAATTTGCAAGATCCTCTGTCAGGTGCTCAGGCTCAATGTGTCCTTACTAGGGATGAGCCAAACACCACCGGGTTCGGTTCGCACCAGAACCTGCAAACGGACCGAAAGTTTGCACGAACGTTAGAACCCTATTAGTTACAATGGACGCAAACAGTCGAAAACTAAAGTGCTAATTATAACGGCCAATATACATGTTATTGTCATAAAAAAAAATGAAGTTTTTTCTGGAGCAGTCATTTTAATGATGCATAAAGTGAAAAAAAAAGTGAAATATTCCTTTAAATATGGTACCTGGGGGGGGGGGGGGGGGGGGGTCTAAAGTATGCCTGTGAAGTGGCATGTGTTTCCTGTGTTTAGAACTGTCCCTGCACAAAATGACATTTGTAAAGGAAAAAAATAAGCCATTTAAAACTGCTTGCGGCTTTAATGTCATGTCTTGTCCTGGCAATATGGATGAAAATCTTTGAGAAAAATGGCATGGCTACCACATCAAGCCCCCCCCCCCCACCCCAGCCCATTACCAGCCCCTTTGGGTCTTGTATTGATATTAAGGGATACCCTGCACCCAAAATAAAACCCTATACCTCCAACCCTATATACTCTGAGCAGCAGTATACAGGCGGTGCAAACAAGACAGGGACTGTAGGTTTGATCTTAAGAAGAATCTGTTTGTAATTTTGAAGAGGTACATTTTTAAGTGTAGCCTTATCCAAAAAAAAACAATTTTTACGCTTTTTGGAGAACATAGGGAAGGGTTATCACAACTGTAACATTTGTTTTGCTGTCTGTGCACCTGTTTCACCTCACTTTCCGTCCCAATGACAAATGTTTTTGGAAAAGTGGGGTTTTTATTGAAACAAGGATTGGTGATAAAGCATCAGTAGAGAGGAGATACCTTTTTCCCAAATTAAATCTAACAGGATAGAATTTTCCTTCCTAGGAGTAGATTTCCTCTCACTTCCTTTTTTCTCCTTCCGTTTGCAAGTAGGAGTCGTTTCTAAGTTGGATGTTTGAAAGTAGGGGCCTGCCGTATATACTCTGCAGAAATTTGCCCCATTAGATGTAGGTGTTGCCACAACAATGTAAGCCCTCACAGCTACTCTTGGTGGGGGCTGGAACGCCCTGCTGTGAACTATTATATCAGGAATTGTAATTGCATGCCATTGTTGAACAGTGTTAGGAAAAAATGGGCCTTTGGTGGTGGTGCTGGTGCTACAACACTGTAAGCCCTCACAGTTACACTTGGTGGGCACAGGAATGGGCCCTGCTGTGAATTATTAGATCAAGAATTGTAATTGCATGCCCCTGTTGAACAGGGGCAGAAAAATTGGGCCTTTTTGGTGGTGGTGGTGCACGGTGTTGCCACAACACTGTAAGCCCTTACAGTTACTCTTGGTGGGCGCAGGAATGGGCCCTGCTGTGAATTATTAGATCAAGATTTGTAATTGCATGCCCCTGTTGAACAGGGGCAGAAAAACTGGGCCTTTGGTGGTGGTGGTGGACGGTGTTGCCACAACACTGTAAGCCCTCACAGTTACTAACTCCTGCAGATGGCTGGATTAGATGAAACCAGGGCAGAAGGGCAGATACAGGTGCAGGTTATATACTGTGCTGTGCTGCACTTACACAACACAATTACTAACTCCTGCAGATGGCTGGATTAGATGAACACAGGGCAGAAGGGCAGATACAGGTTCAAGTTGTATACTGTGCTGTGCTGCACTCACACAACACAATTACTAACTCCTGCAGATGGCTGGATTAGATGAAACCAGGGCAGAAGGGCAGATACAGGTTCAGGTTGTATACTGTGCTGTGCTGCACTCACACAACACAATTACTAACTCCTGCAGATGGCTGGATTAGATGACAACAGGGCAGAAGGGCAGATACAGGTTCAGGTTGTATACTGTGCTGCACTCACACAACACAATTACTAACTCCTGCAGATGGCTGGATTAGATGACAACACGGCAGAAGGGCAGATACAGGTTCAGGTTGTATACTGTGCTGTGTTGCACTCACACAACACAATTACTAACTCCTGCAGATGGCTGGATTAGATGACAACAGGGCAGAAGGGCAGATACAGGTTCAAGTTGTATACTGTGCTGCACTCACACAACATAATTACTAACTCCTGCAGATGGCTGGATTAGATGACACCAGGGCAGAAGGCAGATACAGGTTCAGGTTGTATACTGTGCTGTGCTGCACTCACACAACACAATTACTAACTCCTGCAGATGGCTGGATTAGATGACAACACGGCAGAAGGGCAGATACAGGTTCAGGTTGTATACTGTGCTGTGTTGCACTCACACAACACAATTACTAACTCCTGCAGATGGCTGGATTAGATGACAATAGGGCAGAAGGGCAGATACAGGTTCAAGTTGTATACTGTGCTGCACTCACACAACATAATTACTAACTCCTGCAGATGGCTGGATTAGATGAAACCAGGGCATAAGGGCAGATACAGGTGCAGGTTATATACTGTGCTGTGCTGCACTTACACAACACAATTACTAACTCCTGCAGATGGCTGGATTAGATGACAACAGGGCAGAAGGGCAGATACAGGTTCAAGTTGTATACTGTGCTGTGCTGCACTCACACAACACAATTACTAACTCCTGCAGATGGCTGGATTAGATGAAACCAGGGCAGAAGGGCAGATACAGGTTCAGGTTGTATACTGTGCTGTGCTACACTCACACAACACAATTACTAACTCCTGCAGATGGCTGGATTAGATGACAACAGGGCAGAAGGGCAGATACAGGTTCAGGTTGTATACTGTGCTGCACTCACACAACACAATTACTAACTCCTGCAGATGGCTGGATTAGATGAAACCAGGGCATAAAGGCAGATACAGGTTCAGGTTGTATACTGTGCTGCACTCACACACACAATTACTAACTCCTGCAGATGGCTGGATTAGATGACAACAGGGCAGAAGGGCAGATACAGGTTCAAGTTGTATACTGTGCTGTGCTGCACTCACACAACACAATTACTAACTCCTGCAGATGGCTGGATTAGATGAAACCAGGGCAGAAGGGCAGATACAGGTTCAGGTTGTATACTGTGCTGTGCTGCACTCACACAACACAATTACTAACTGCTGCAGATGGCTGGATTAGATGACAACAGGGCAGAAGGGCAGATACAGGTTCAGGTTGTATACTGTGCTGTGCTGCACTCACACAACACAATTACTAACTCCTGCAGATGGCTGGATTAGATGAAACCAGGGCATAAATGCAGATACAGGTTCAGGTTGTATACTGTGCTGTGCTGCACTCGCACAATACAATTACTAACTCCTGCAGATGGCTGGATTAGATGACACCAGGGCAGAAGGGCAGATACAGGTTCAGGTTGTATACGGTTCTGTGCTGCACTCACACAACACAATTACTAACTCCTGCAGATGGCTGGATTAGATGACAACACGGCAGAAGGGCAGATACAGGTTCAGGTTGTATACTGTGCTGTGTTGCACTCACACAACACAATTACTAACTCCTGCAGATGGCTGGATTAGATGAAACCAGGGCATAAAGGCAGATACAGGTTCAGGTTGTATACTGTGCTGTGCTGCACTCACACAACACAATTACTAACTCCTGCAGATGGCTGGATTAGATGACAACAGGGCAGAAGGGCAGATACAGGTTCAAGTTGTATACTGTGCTGCACTCACACAACATAATTACTAACTCCTGCAGATGGCTGGATTAGATGAAACCAGGGCAGAAGGGCAGATACAGGTTCAGGTTGTATACTGTGCTGTGCTGCACTCACACAACACAATTACTAATTCCTGCAGATGGCTGGATTAGATGACAACACGGCAGAAGGGCAAATACAGGTTCAGGTTGTATACTGTGCTGTGCTGCACTCACACAACACAATTACTAACTCCTGTATACGTAAAGGTACCGGCGCCAATTAAATATTTTATACCAACTTGCGTATGCGATAGGCTGCAATCTAAAAACAATAGTGCTAATTGCACAATGTCTATAATTCTAGTTAGTATGCAAAAGAGAGTCGCGCCAATCACTTTAATTTCATCTTATATCCACCTATATCAAATGTATTGAATTCCAAAAAAAAATTAAAACTGAGATAAAAATAAAAGATATAAATACTAAAATGTATGTAAATACAACTATTTACACCACAAGAGGTGATACTATCACCCTCTATCTATCTTTATCCCCCCTGGTTAGCCAGCTTCCCGATGACGCATAGATAATTTGCGAAACGCGTAGATGCTGCTGGGTAAACACGTGACGCAACGCCAGTTCCGGTTTGAGTTGCAGTGAGGCGAGGGACGCAAACAACCAACACGCCGATTCCAAGGTCCCTACACACGGCTGGAGAGGCTCACTGCCGGCCTGAGGGCACAGGCATATGTGAGTGTAAATTTCTTTGTTTTTTATTGTTTGGCAATAAATTCATTTTTGACATATTACACTATGGGAGCATTTTATTTTCCTTGAGAGTGGAGGCTACCCAGATTATACAGCTTGAACTTCACAAGTAAACAGATGAGAGTGACCAAAACAAGGAGTGGTTATCCGGCTAACTAAACCAAAGGTTCAAAACTCACCTGGTTCTGGTGAGTGGCCATTTTTTAGTGGTGGTGGCTTCACAGTTGGGGTGGCTTTTACAAGCACCAGAATACATAGTCACAAGCGGTGTCACCAGTGGGAACAACAATTTCTTGGCACATAAAGTGAAAGTGGTGTTGAAATTCTTTTCGCTTTAGAACGCTCACGGACTTTATATTATTTGTTGGCACATAGGAATTGTGGCAATTTATTATTATTATTTTATTTCTTTTGTCCTTCAGGATTGTTGCACAGAAACGTGTTTATTGTTTTGTTTACACGGAATAAGAATACATGCCTATGGGCAGGACACAATAAATGATTTAATGGTACATTAAGTGTACTCAAAATAGGGGTATAATCAAATTCAAATTATATATTTACATAATTTTTTATTTTATGTTTGTTTGATATCACTAGCACTATAAGAGGTTTACACTGCTAACCAGGGGGGATAAAGATAGATAGAGGGTGATAGTATCACCTCTTGTGGTGTAAATAGTTGTATTTACATCAATTTGAGTATTTATATCTTTTATTTTTATCTCAGTTTTCATTTTTTTTGGAATTACTAACTCCTGCAGATGGCTGGATTAGATGAAGGTCACATGAGCTATAAACTATACTGAATATAAATCAAATATGTGAAATGTATAGTATAATAATCAAATATGTGAAATGTATGGTGTGGTCTGTAATCTAAGTGATCACAATAGACCGCAAACCACACAATAGGAACCCCGTGGAAACCAATAATACAGTGACATGTATATAAACTGTAAAAATTTACATAGAATCATTCAAAAAAATGTTCATAAGTGAATAAGTTAAACCCCCCAAAAAAAGTCCATTGCTGTGACACTCATTTTTTTCAAAAAACTTGTCAGATGTGAATATCCAGTGACAGGCTTCTTATCTCAAATTGTGCAAGTATTTCTATACACCACCACCAGAATAAGTTGGCCGCTTACCGGAGGTAAGTGACCCTCCGTCACAGAGGGTCAAACAAACGTTAGAGGGGTAATCTTTGTGCTCACTTCCGATGGAATATTGACGACAGACTTCCAATAACTTCTGATGTTAGGCTGGAAAAGGGACTCCCATATCTCTCTCAAATATGTTGAATCCGTATCAATCTCCGTATCTCTCTCAGGTATATTAAATCAGTATCTCCCTCCAAGGAATCGACCACCGATAAGTATCATGCAAATGAATTAGGAAACTCCCATTGTGTATTAACTTCAATTTTTAATAAAAACAAATATCATAGACTTACATTAAGGGTAAAAGGCAGTCAGCCAAAAGCGTCCGGTGCACCGGCCGGTTGCACACAAAACGAAAATAGCACAAAGCAGAGCACTGCAGCAGAATCTCAGTAGTAAGGTGATGACAGTGCGTCGCTCTCCCAACGCGTTTCGTGAAAACTCACGTCGTCTGGGGACACGGGCGACGCACTGTCTCACCTTCTTATGTCCGTTGTCACCAATCAGGGTGCGCTCCGGGTGCGCATGCGCGATCGGGCCTCGTGACGTGCTTCCGTCACGATGTCGCAACGTAGCAACGTCATGACGGCACAACGTCAACGACGTTGAGTGCTGTGACGCTAGCGTGATGACGTGCTTGAGGTGCAGCGTCACCATATCGCGGAATCTATAGCACCAGTGCGCTCCACCGTCACTCGCACTACAGCATGTGAACACGAATCCTCCAATAGGAGCGATCCCCGATCAATTGAGCTAAAAATTAGCTAAAGGACAGTAACGGTGCACCAGACGCTTTCGGCTGACTGCCTTTTACCCTTAATGTAAGTCTATGATATTTGTTTTTATTAAAAATTGAAGTTAATACACTATGGGAGTTTCCTAATTCATTTGCATGATACTTATCGGTGGTCGATTCCTTGGAGGGAGATACTGATTTAATATACCTGAGAGAGATACGGAGATTGATACGGATTCAACATATTTGAGAGAGATATGGGAGTCCCTTTTCCAGCCTAACATCAGAAGTTATTGGAAGTCTGTCGTCAATATTCCATCAGAAGTGAGCACAAAGATTACCCCTCTAACGTTTGTTTGACCCTCTGTGACGGAGGGTCACTTACCTCCGGTAAGCGGCCAACTTATTCTGGTGGTGGTGTATAGAAATACTTGCACAATTTGAGATAAGAAGCCTTTCACTGGATATTCACATCTGACAAGTTTTTTGAAAAAAATGAGTGTCACAGCACTGGACTTTTTTTTTTGGGTTTAACTTATTCACTTATGAACATTTTTTTGAATGATTCTATGTAAATTTTTACAGTTTATATACATGTCACTGTATTATTGGTTTCCACAGGGTTCCTATTGTGTGGTTTGCGGTCTATTGTGATCACTTAGATTACAGACCACACCATACATTTCACATATTTGATTATTATACTATACATTTCACATATTTGATTTATATTCAGTATAGTTTATAGCTCATGTGACCTTTCACACATTTAAATATTTGGTGCTCTCTGGTATGCGCAGCTTTTTGTTTTTCTAAATCTTTTGTCAGTATTTACACATAGTATAGTTGCTGCTACCTTATTGGTTGTAATTTAACCTTTTCACATTGGTGGTTTATCTAAATTTATGTGACCCATAGCGCAGTTTCTTCCCCCAATTTTCTTATTGGATTAGATGAAACCAGGGCAGAAGGGCAGATACAGGTTCAGGTTGTATGCTGTAGACTCACACAGCACACACACTAACTCCTGCAGATGGCTGTATTGGTAGAGAACAGCACTTTCCCCACACGCAAATGCCTGAGAAGAACACACTATCCCTGCCTATTTTTCCTCTTTCCCTCTTTCCCTACACTTTCCCCACACAGAAATGATTGAAAAATTGTTTAGACTGTCCCTGCCTATCAATCCTCTATCCCTCAACGCCGGAACACACTATACAAGGCCACCGGCGCGGCGGCCTTATATAGTTTGGGGCGTGTACTAAACCCCCTGAGCTAGAATTGGCCACAGGCATCCTGCCTGTGGCCAATTATTGCTCTCCTCGCTGCTGGCTCAATGATTGGCCAAGCATGCGGGGTCACAGTGCATGCTTGGCCAATCATCAGCCAGCAATGCACTGCGACTGGTGCAGTACATTGTGGACCGTTCGCATCACATGAATTTGATGCGAACAGCCTCAGAGTTCTGAACTCGACGAGCGGGCGAACGGCCGATGTTCGATTCGAACATGGGTTTGAATCGAACACCGGGCCCATCCGTAGTCCTTACACACCACAACACAAACTAGTAAAAGGATTGAGCTGGCAACTCTGTATTCCATATAGCAATTTTAATGGTTGGTTACATGAAGTGACGAGCAAAACTCCTAACAACAGCTATAGGCAAGGTTGTCAAAACCCGTCAGAGTTGCCGGCTCAATCCTTTTACTTGTTTGTATAATGTACTACTGCTATCCAAAATTGTTTTGAGACATATCCAGGAGGCATGAAATGTAAGCTTGGACTGCACATAAAATGTTTAGGGAGTTTGGGGTGGACAAGCATAGCTGTCAATAGTTGCCAAGGAAGCAGTGGTTGCTTGCCTTCACTACTTTTTAACCAACCACTGAGTCCTAAATAGCCACTGATGTCACCAGGCCCATTCACTTACATAGCTGGGAATCCCTGGCCACATAAGCAAATTGGCAAACTATGGAGTGGGTTACATCATTGCCAAAATATGTAGGAGTGGTGGAAAAGATCATCATTGCATGTTACATTGTACAGTAGCTTTGATTATTCCCCAGCATGAACATTGAGATTTTAACAGCGTATCCACTTGGAATTGGGGAAAATTCCAGGTCCAAAAATTATAAATGCTTTCTTATCTTGATCGGGATAACTCGGGATAACTCAAAAGCGTGTCCAGTTAGTTTCTCCAGTTTCTCCAGTCTTTTTGAGATACTTTTGACAGTAGAGGTAGTACAAGGTTTTATTTTTAGCAAAAGGAATTGATTATTTAATGAGTATGAGAATTTTTCCATAGATACATTGGAAGGGAGTAGTTGTTTGGAAGTTATGTTAACTAAAAGTGTTATGTAGTGAAGACCCTTGTGATGTCTTGCTTATTGCAATTGCAATTTTCTTGGTACTGTGACAGAGCAAGGCTCTGTCCCTATAGAAAGGGATTAAAAATGGACAGAGTTTGCATGTCTGCTGAATGCAGAGCTACAGAGCGTAGGTTTTGAGAGGATAAAACTGCTCTGGCAGCTTTCTCCAGATTTTGTTATCTCCGGATGGGGCTCTGTAGTTTGGAGATTCCTAAGAGTCAAGGGGTGGGGCGGGATCTCCAACCCTGTGTCTGGGCGTTTTGGACAGCCAGCAGGGTGTGTGCCCAGGTCCACACAGCCCATATAATGAGAGGCTGGTTAAAGCAGTAGGAGGTGGAAGGTGGAGTGTGAGCAGCTTGCTACTGCTGTTGTTGTTTGAAGACAGACCTGTGTCAGTAAAGCTGTCTGCCCTGTGGGAGACTGCAGCCTGTGTAAGGTGGATTCTTTGCCCAGGGACTGGGAAAGACTAGCTAGCCTTGAGAGTCGGGGAGACTAAGGAAGCCAGTGAGTCCAGGGGGCTGGAAGGTATCAAGAAGTCTGTTGGGAGCAAGCAGAGGAACTGCTGACAAGAGCCAGGTGGCTCTGTATGTTTTCATTTATGCGTGCCAAATGAAGATGAACCTCTGCGTGGGAATCCTGAATGGACTTTTGTTTTGCCTCTTAAATAAACGTGGGCTACCAGGCCCTTAACGATAACACCTGTGTGACGTGGACTATGCACAAAAAGAGCATCTACCACTGAGCTATACACCCCCAATATCACAGTACTTAAAAAAATAAAATAAATACAATGAGGGGGCACATGGGCTCAGTGGCTTATGGCGCACATGCCTTAAGGGGGTACTAAAGTCTTTTTTTTTTTTTTCAGTTAAAAATACAGTAACAAACATGTTTTTTTCATTTTTTACAATAATAGGATTTTTATAACAGCTTAACTGTAAAATCATTTTCTTTGAAGTACATCACGGGACACAGAGCCATAATAGTTACTATGTGGGTTATAGGCCACCTTCAGGTGATGGATACTGGCACACCCTAAGACAGGAAGTCCACTCCCTATATAACCTCTCCCACTACTGGGAGTACCTCTATTTTTGTAGCAAAGCAATACACGTGTATACCAGAAAGAAGGGGGATACCTCTGTGTTCTGTGATGTACTTCAAAGAAAAGGATTTTACAGGTAAGCTATTATAAGAATCCTATTTTCTTATCGTACATCACGGGGCACAGAGCCATAGTAATTACTATGTGGGATGTCCCATAGCAAAGCCATCTGAAGGGAGGGAGACACAACAAAAGTAAGGCACCATGAGACCAGAGGACTTATACTGCTGCCTGCAGCACACTGCGCCCAAAGGCGATATCCTCATGATCTTTTACATCTACTTTATAGAATCTGGTAAATGTTTGGACTGAAGACCAAGTTGTGGCCTTGCCGATTTGAGCCATGGAGGCTTGGTGATGTACTGCCCAGGAAGTACTAACAGCCCTGGTAGAGTGCACTTTAATATGAAAAGGTGGAACTTTCCTCTTTAAACCATAAGCTTTGAACAATCACTTGTCGAATCCATTTAGAAATAGTAGATTTCAATGCTGCCTGTCCTTTTTTTTTTAGGACCTTCAGGCAACACAATCAAAACATCAGTTTTTAGAATCTGAGCAGTCATCCTTAAATAGATTTTGACTGCTCTTACCACATCAAGAGAATGTAGAGATTTTTCTTCCGCAGAATGGGGTTCTGGGAAGAGTGAAGGAAGAAAAATATCCTGGTTTAAATGAAAACCTGACAATACCTTTGGTAGAAAATTAGGATGAGGATGCAATACAATCTTATCCTTGTGAGTAATTTAAATATGGCTCTTTACAAGAAAGAGCAGCCAACTCCGATACCCTTCTTGCGGAAGATATGGTTACCAGGAAAACTAGTTTCCTTGTCAAAAGGACCAAGGGAATATGTCGTATTGGCTAAAAAGGCTGTTTCTGTAAAGCCGACAGGGCTAAATTCAAGTCCCAAGGGTTCAGGGGTGGCCTAACCAGAGGATTAAGCCACGTTACCCCCTGAATAAAGCTACGAACCAAAGAGTGTGAAGCAAGTGGTCGCTGAAAAAATACAGATAAGGCCGAAACCTGGCCCTTGATAGTACTCAAGACCAGCTTTATTTCTAATCCCATCTGTAGAAAGTCAAAGATTCTACCTATGATACACTTCCTGGGGTGCTAACCCCTGAATTCACACCAGGAGACATATGCCTTTCCATACTCTATAATATATGACTCTGGAGGCCGGGTTCCTTGCATTAACCAGAGTAGACTCTACTGAACCTGACAGCCCACGCTTCTTCAGAATGTGGGTCTCAATAGACTGATGCCCCTGGTGTATACACCTGGCACAGGAGAAGAAGCTTCTTAAAATGAAAATACGTTTATTCCTTTTCTTAGATGGCAAAAGGGGTATTTTCCACTAGAATTTCTTTGGATGTATTACCCAAATCATCCCCGAATAGCCGTTTCACTGCAAAAAGGAAAACTAGCCAGGAGCTTCTTGCATGGAGCTTAGTGAAGGGCGCAAGGCCTGAACGATAGAATCTCTCATAGCAACATAAAGCTGCTAGTAGCTTGCCAGATCCTGGGCTTGCTGAACAGGATAACCTTGAACACCTGTTTAAATTGGTCTTTCAACGATTAACCAATTACTGTCAACGCAGGCTGAGACACTCAATCTGCCAGAGAAAAAAAAAGTATATATTTTTTTTTAAATAGGAATTCCAACTTTGTATCCGTTGGATCCCTAAGCATTTGAGCATTGTCTGCCGGACAAGTCAAACTCTTATTCACAGAGGATATAGCAGCGTTAATTGCTGGTATACCCCACTTTTAGTGAATTTTCTCCTCCATAGGATAAAGTGTGAAAAAACTTTTTAGGAGGGAAAAAAATGCTTATCTGGGTGATTCACTCAGATACAAAAAGCTTTTCCAGCAATGAATGGACAGGGAAGGCATGCACAGCTTGAGAAGGCTTTAGCGAACCCAAACACTCAGTTAAGGGTACATAAATATGGAGCGGACCATTCAGCAAGAAATTGAACCATCAATCTTACAGATTGTGAAAGCTGATCCCCCCGCATTTGACACCACAGAAGAGGAGTCATCAGCCTCACCACGGTCCCCTTAGGGAATTCATCTTCTCCCAGCCCTAGTTCCTCAGTTTGATGGTCCTGGGTAATGGAAGAGAACCTGAATTTTATCCCACACTGGGATGCGATTAAAGCCGCTAACCTTTTTTTTCAATCCTATCATGGCTGAGGAAAAAATTTATTTTTAGTAACAAACAGGGGCTGCAGTGTTGAAAACAGTTGCAAACATTTCATGACCCCGATGCTCACTCTGACCAGCCACCCCCCACAGGGGAGGATGCCATTGAAGAGATAAGTAGGCTTTCCAGAGCTTGATGGAGACCCTTTTTTGGGGGTTTTTCAATCCCCCTTCTGACCTTAGCCCAATGCACAAAAGCAGAGGTACTATCAGAAGAAATCGCATCCACTGCTTGAGCAATAATCCACCACTGCCGCTGCTATTAACGCTCAGCCTGATGCTTCTAGTAAATATGTCAGGGAATGCCTGTGTCACCAACCTCTTATATGCCCCTTTTTTGCTATTGTGTCCCTTCGATAATGGGGAGCCAGAAAAAATTGAGCTTTTAAACATACTCCCGTGATGGGTGTTGGAGGACACCAACGCCGCGCTAAGCCCCGCCCCTTCCATCACATCGCACCTCCCCTTCGAACAAGCGCGGGCATCTGACTCGACAGGATCGGCATGTGTGTGTGGGGGGGATGGTGAGGAGGAGACCTGTAACAAGCTACCATGCAGGGGCGGTGAAAAAATGGAGCGGCATCGCTGATCGTTTTTGGCTTCCCCCTTGCAGGAAGAGGGGGAGAGCTTTGTCCAGGTGGGGGGTGTTTCGTGGAAGAAAATCCCCCCCAATCTTACCGGAGGTCTGAGCTGCTCGCCGGAGGGAAGCCTGCTGCTTCTGTGACACAGCGTGATGTTTGAGGAAAGCATGACAAGATACATGCTCTATACAGCCCCCAGTGGTGACTCTTAGGCATGACAACATTTACTTTTTTAAAGGAGAAGAAGAAAATTAAAAAAATTCCTTAGAAAACTCCACTTACCTTTCCCGCTGCAGGGTTTTCTGTGGTAAAAACCAAAAGACCCAATCTTCACCTCTCATGGTGGGCTCCATTACAAAACCTTCAGGAACCAGTGACTCTCAGGGAAGCCACACTCCTGGACCCGTAAAAAAACACCCCGCCAGAAAAAACTTTATGGCTGAAAAAAACAAAGCTCTGGATCTCGGGGTCCAGCTCTCTTTAAAAAGAGAAGCGTTACAGGCAAAACCTTGTTTCTTCCGCCACGAGGCCTGGGTACCATTCAATTCGACATGAAAAGCCACTTTAAATGGATCCGGCTGCATAGCTGGCCCCAGCAAGGATTGCTCCAGTGGCGCTCAGCACATCTCAACACCTTAGACACTGGCGAAAAAAACTGAGGTACTCCCAGTAGTGGGAGGGGTTATATAGGGAGTGGACTTCCTGTCTTAGGGTGTGCCAGTGTCCATCATCTGAAGGTGGCCTATAATCCAAATAGTAACTACTATGGCTCTGTGTCCTGTGATGTACGATAAGAAAAAGGTTCATTGTATAAATGTAAAATTACACAGTGGTTAACATTTTACATTTGTAACAAAGAACAGAGTATAAAAGATATAAAAAAACAATGATATGCGTGACGTAAGCTATACAATGGGTATATAGAGTTACAAATTTCAATCTTATAGATCACCCAGTCACTTGTTGAGACAGCAGTGTAGGGTAAACAACAGCATAATGCCGCATACACACGACCGGACTTTCCGGCAGACTAGGTCCGATGGAAACAGTCTGTCGGACAAGCCGATCGTGTGTGGGCTAATCCAGTCGTTTTTCATTTTAAAAATCCGACGGACCTAGAAATAGAAACATTAGGAAAGTCCGGTCGTGCGTACGTGGCATAATAGTTTTATCAGGCCGGCCTGAATTTGTCGGAGGAGTCGGGGGGTATTTAAACCCGTCCTCCTCCTCCTTACGCCTGTCGGCCTGGGTTGCTTCGTCCCGTGACTACGTCAGACGTTTCGTCATTTCCGGCGTCTTCACCTCGAGGTCCCGGCATCTTCGGCGGTTTCCGGCGGTGTTCGGCTAACTCCGGCGGCTCTCGGCCATCTCCGGCGGCGTTCGGCTATCTCCGACGGCGTTCGGCTCCTCTCAGCGGCGTTCGGCTCCTCTCGGTAGCGGTCGACTCTTCTCGGTGGCCCGGCTCTTCTCATTCATTACAGCACTTCGGCTCCGCTCAGATCTTCGTTCTGTGGGAGCTTGCAGGTATTTCCAGGGGGGGCCACCCAGTAGGAGGGGGGGGACGGTTCTGGCTGGACACCAAACCACGGCATGGTTATCATATTACCGGGGGCATGTCGGCACTGGGGGGGGGGGGTCTGTACCGGGGGGGGGGGGGGGGTCTGTACCCACTCCATGTTCACTGTCATACTGGCATTCTGCTCCTGACGCTCAGGTCCGCATGGGGGGGGGGGGGTGTTTCCCGACGCGCTGACTGCTGGGGGGGGGGGGCTCTGGACACACAGGTCTTCCACTGCAGGTAGGGGTCAAAGGTCATTTTCCATTTTATACCAGCTATCCAGGGTGCATAGGGTTAAACGGCACGGTCCGCGGGGGGTTTTCCTGCAGGCAGCTGGGCGCATAGCTTTGCTGAGGGGTTGGCGGGGTTCTTTATTTTTTCACAGTCGACATTCATGCATATTTTGTGTCATTTCTATGCGGATAGTGGTACATTTGTTGTTTTCCTTCCTTACAGGTCAATTGTCAAAAATTTACATCTGCTTAAATCTGTCGTTCCTTTTCAGTAAGTAGCAGGTGGCGGTCACCCACGGCTGTGGCACAGGTGTCCACTCTTGGGGGCTTCAGGTGATCGGTGTCACAGGTTCACGCGGGGTCGGGTTGGGGGGGGGTAGGGCGGGCCCGCAGATAACGTCTGGGCACAGCCCATGGGGAGGGGGTAGTCACTACACTGGGGGTTCACCCACCAAGTCTGTGGGTGTCACACGGTTTTGAGATGTTTCGTTTTTAATTGTCTTGTGCAGTGGCAAGTCTCCTCAACCGTTAGTCACGTCAGGGTAGGACCTTGCTCCACGTCACAGCGTTCGTCACTTACCTGACACATTTCAGGTCTCGTAGGGGGTTCACGTAGGTTCATTACTTACTTCAGATGCTCGTAGGTTAGGGTCTGTCTCATTCAGTCCCGTTCGTACGTTTCGTTACAGGGCGGGTTTCGGGTGCCAGTCGCAGACCTAGTAGGGTTAAGGTCAAGGCTTTTCAAGTTAAGTCAGGTTGCTGGGACATTCATGTCATCATTTTCCTCGCCGTTTCAAGGGTCAGTCGCTACCATGGTTACCTATCTCGAGTTAGGTCTGCGGGTTGAGGTTTTCGTTTTTAATTGACTTGGATGGTGGCAAGTCTCACCCGTTCAGGAAATTTCCCCTCACTTCCGGCTGGTTTCATTCGTCAGGAATCAGCACGGTCGGTCCAAGAACCTGTCACGTTTTCAGGTTCAGGAGGCCTGAGTGTTCGTTTTTAATTGACCTACGGTTTAGGTCGTCTCGGCCTCCTTTAGGGTGGGAGGCGCACGTTCCCTCGGGTCACGGTTCAGGGGGTTTCCTCAGGCGCGGGAAGGGGGGAGGGGTGGTAATGTGGGTTGGATTGCTCATTGGTACATGGTTACTGTTGTCACGTGTTTCATTTATTTTGATCATTTAGGGCATGTCTCAGGCGGGAGGCTAGAAGATCAGATCAGATCGGCACGCCTTCCATGAGGACCTGGATGGTTCCAAGATTGATGGCAGAGTTATGGCGCAGGGGTATCGCATTTGAGGCGTCGGCCCGCAAGGCGGAACTTTTCAGACTGCTGTTCCCTTCCTCTCCTAGTTTTGGTGTTGAGCAGGCCACCCTGCGAACTGTTTCCACGTCTCTCACCCAGATCCAGGCTACCCTTAGCTCTCTGGCGGGTTCATTTCAAGATCTGCGGGCTAGGGTAGAGGTGTTGAAAACCAATCCCAGTCCGGCCCCCTTGGATCTGGCGGTGTCGGGGGTCACGGCAGGGTCAGATGTTCCCCTGGTTCCTAGGCCATCACAGTTGGCGGCAGGTATTGGCTCCAGTGTCCCCTCTGTCACCCCTGCCCATTTCATCCCGGCTAATCTCACGAAAGACATTCTGGAGGGCAAGGACATCAACCTGGCATCCCTGTTGATTGCCACCCATGACGTAGCTGACAACAAGTCCTACACATGTGGTGACGTGTCGGTCATCATTAAATCCAGGGACCACAGGCTGAACCGCAAGCTCTCCATCCCCGAGTTTGTGCTGGCGTTCAGCATGTTTAGGGACATAGTATGTTCGGTTAGTCCTTTGAGAAGGGAAGAGCTTGACCATTATCTGTATGCGGTGGTGGAGCTGGGTTATAAGTTTGGGGGCACGGCTTTGTACGATTACCACCGTTCATTTTCCGCCAAAGCCGCGGCCATGTTTTCGCAGCATCAGGTGGTCACGGTCTGAAGCAGTGTGGACACTGAGCTCTTTTGCCGCCATTTTGCAGGATTGAGGTCCCCTGTGTGCGCCACTTGCCAATCATCTTCCCACACGGCTTACTGGTGTCCCAACGCGGAGCTTCCTGTTCTCCCGGGCACTTCCAGGGCCTTTCCCGGTTCTCTTCCAGCTCCAACACAGGCTGCCTCTGTTGACAAATTGGGTCGGCCTATCCAGTACCTGGGGAAGTCGCCTATTTGCAACAATTTCAATCACGGGGTCTGTAATTACAGCCAGTGCCGTTTGTTGCATATATGCTCTGGCTGTTTTAGGGCCCATCCTAAGTCCGCTTGTTCACTCAGACAAGGCAAAAACAGCTGACTGAGCCGCATCAATGTGGTGTTCTTGCAGGAGTGCCTGGTCTCGCACCCATCTCCTGAGTCTTGTGCCTTCCTGGTAGATGGGTTCACGCAAGGTTTCCATACGGGTTTCGTTTGCTTACCCTCCAACATGTTCGAATGTCCAAATCTCAGGTCCTCTGGGGTAGACGTGGGGGCGGTGGACGCACTTCTCCAAGCCGAGCTGGACAAAGGGTTCATCATAGGCCCCTTTTCCATACCCCCTTTCCGGCTTTGGAGGGTCAACCCTCTGGGTTTGGTCAAAGGGAAATTTTCCAATAAACTGCGGTTGATTTACGATTTGTCTGCACCTCATTGCTCTGCGGTACCCAGTTTGAATTCCTTGATCCCATCGGAGGAATTTTCATTGAAGTATTCTTCAGTTGACCAGGCCATTCAGCAGATCATCAGGGTGGGCAGGGGGGCTTGGCTGTCGAAGGCGGACATTGCCGACGCTTTCAAGCTCCTTCCAATCATGCCATCACTTTGGAGGTGGCATGGGGTGAAGTGGAGGGGGTTGTATTACTTTGCCACCAAGCTTACCTTTGGCTCCAAAAGTAGCCCTTGGCTGTTTGACACGTTTGCACAAGCGCTCAGATGGATTCTTGTACATGTGGTGGTGTCAGGGAATCAACAGAAGGAGAAGGGCTTTAGGACCTAGAATCTCTGGCAGGAGGAGTTTAGGACCCAGTATCCCTACCAGCAGGTCACATGGGCCTATATAAGGAAGTCTGCTAGTGTCTGCAGTTGCTGGTTTGTCTTCAGCTCTCCCTGTGTTCCTGTGCCCTGTATTATCTGCTGAACTGATCTCCTGTGTACCAACCCGGCTTGTTT
Source organism: Lithobates sylvaticus (assembly GCA_028564925.1). Classification (NCBI taxonomy): domain Eukaryota; kingdom Metazoa; phylum Chordata; class Amphibia; order Anura; family Ranidae; genus Lithobates; species Lithobates sylvaticus. Next base: position 61,110,173 of record CM053037.1, on the reverse strand, counting down.
TGACCTGCTCTTCCTGATCCTCTGGCTTGACTCTTTGGCTTGCACCTGACTTCTTCCTGCCTGCTCCCAGCATCTGACCCCGGCATGGCTATTTGACTCTGCTTATCCTGCTCCCTGTACTAAGACGCAGCTTATCTTAGGTCATTCTGATCCTGGACGGTCTCTCTGTGAATGACCCCTGGCCTGGCACCCAGCTCCGCTATTCAGTTATTCCACTGGACTCCTGGACCTTCCAAGCACACCTGTCTCCGGCACCCGTGCTTCTGTGGGCACCACACCTGCTGTTCCACCTTCAGTGGTGTTCTGCGCTCGGCCGCAAGGGGAGCCCTCCCAGCATCTCGGCCTCCTACCAAGTTACTGACAGTACAAACCAGCCATGTCAGAGGCCGACGGAGGTGTCTCCCTGCTGGAAGCCGTAAGTCTACAGATCACGGCCCTCACTCAGGTCATCCAAAAACTCCAGGAAGGGTACTTTCAGTTAGAGGACCGCCTGCAGCACCTGCATGCAACACCTACCACCACAGATCAAGGGTCGTCTTCAGCCAACCCTCTGGTAGTTACCCCTACTGTGGTGATGCCCCCTCCGGAACCACGAGTACCAACACCAGAACGCTTCTCCGGTGATCGGAGGAAATTCAGAGCTTTTAAGAATGCCTGTTACCTATACTTGGCCCTGCAACCACGGACTTTTTCCACTGAAACAGTGAAGGTGGGATTCATTATTTCTTTGTTGACTGATGAACCCCAAGTATGGGCTCATGGCTTATTGGAGCAGAAGAGTCCTCTCATCAACTCTGTGGACCAGTTCTTTGAAACCATGGCCCAATTATATGATGACCCCCTGTGGGTGGCCACTGCTGAAGCTGCTCTGCATACCTTACGGCAGGGTCAGCGCCCTGCGGAAGATTACACCGTGGAATTCCGTACCTGGTCCTCAGACTCAGGTTGGAACGAGGCAGCGTTACGTTATCAGTATCGGCTGGGGCTGTCTGAATCCCTCAAGGATGAACTGTCCAGAATTGAGACCCCCTCAACACTAGAAGGTCTCATCCTACTGACCATTCAACTCGATAGACGCTTACGGGAACGCCGGTCTGAGCGTATCCAAACCTTTCGGCAGCCCGAAATCCCGCCTACATCCAACCCCATGCAGCTTGGCCTGGCCCATCCAACATTAACTTCAGTGGAGAGACTTCATCGCCGACATGCGAACCTTTGCTTCTATTGTGGGGGAACAGGACATTACATAACCTTTTGCCCTGTAAGACCCAGGAAATCAGTTCCCCACACTCCGGTCAATTTTCAGGTATCCCAGGCTTCTCCAACCCATATCAGTCTTCCTGTCACGTTACTGGTGGCAGGAGAGGAAGTTCATCTCCAAGCAATACTGGATTCTGGGGCATGCAGCTGTTTCTTGGATCTGACCTTGGCAAAGAGACTCGCTATCCCTCTTCATCACAAAAGGCAAAGACTGACCGTCCATCTGGCCGATGGCTCAATGCCTAGTTCCGGGCATGTCACCCAAGAAACGGCATCTATCTTCACCTCCATCAATTCTAATCATCAGGAATTTCTACGTTTTGACGTCCTGAGCTCCCCTATATTCCCTGTGATCCTGGGAATTCCATGGCTACAGGCGCACAATCCTCAGATTGATTGGTCCAAGAGGGAAGTTTTCTTCACTTCTTCCTACTGCCGGCAGCATTGTCTTTCTCCTGAATCCAAGGACTTTTCTAGTTGTCTGTCTGTCCTACCAACACCCAGTGTGGGTTCCAATATACCAGCGGCCTATCATGAATTCCAAGATGTCTTTGACAAGAGGAAGGCAGATACCCTACCCCCGCATCGTCCCTACGATTGCCCCATTGACTTGCTGCCGGGGGCTGAGATTCCTTTTGGCCGTATTTTTCCCCTTTCCGAGACGGAACTTGAAACTTTGAGGCATTATGTTGATGAAAACCTTGAAAAGGGATTTATCCGTCCTTCCTCTTCTCCCGCCGGTGCCGGCATTTTCTTTGTTGAAAAAAAAAGATAAGACCTTGAGGCCATGTGTGGACTACAGGGACTTAAACAAAATTACTCTCAAAAATCGCTATCCGCTCCCCCTCATCCCCGAACTCTTCCAGAGGTTTCGTACAGCCCACATTTTCACCAAACTAGACCTACGTGGAGCTTACAATCTTGTCCGTATCCGAGAGGGGGATGAGTGGAAAACGGCATTCAGAACAAGATTCGGACACTTTGAATACTTAGTAATGCCATTTGGACTATGCAACGCCCCGGCCACATTCCAACATTTTATAAATGATATTTTTCGGCAGTACTTGGACCACTTCGTTATCGTCTACCTCGACGATATTCTCATATTCTCAGCTACTCTGGAGCTTCACAGAACGCATGTAAAAAAAAGTACTGGGCATCCTCAGAACACATGGATTGTATGTAAAAGCCGAGAAATGCGACTTTGAGAAGACGACAATCCAATTCCTTGGACTCATCATCACCACTAATGGGGTAGCTATGGATCCTCAAAAGGTGAAGGCTATCCTTAAGTGGCTGGCTCCATCTGATAAGAAGGGTGTTCAGAGGTTCATCGGCTTCGCAAATTTCTACAGGAGATTTATAAAAAACTTCTCTAGCATTGTAGTGCCTATCACCCAGATAACCCGCCAACATACCAGATTCCAGTGGTCTGTAGAAGCACAAACTGCCTTTGATCAACTGAAGCTCCTCTTTACTTCTGCACCTATCTTACAGCATCCTGATCCTACCTTACCCTATGTCCTGGAAGTTGATGCCTCCGAAGTAGCCACGGGGGCAGTTCTTTCCCAAAGTCAGGGGCCCAAAGCCCTACTTCACCCCGTGGCCTTCTCTTCGCGGAAGATGAGTCAGCCGGAGAAGAACTACGATGTGGGGGATCGGGAGCTCTTGGCGATTGAGACTGCACTGGAGGAATGGAGATATCTCCTGGAGGGTGCCGTCCACCCTATATTAATCTTTACAGACCATAAAAACCTAGAATATCTCCGCACGGCCAAGTGACTGAGACCCCGGCAGGCTCGATGGGCTCTATTCTTTTCTAGGTTTAACTTCCATATCACCTTCCGCCCAGGGTCTAAGAATGGAAAAGCCGACGCCTTGTCCCAAATGTTCCCTGATACTCCGGAAGAGGTCTCACCCAGTTCAATTCTGTCCCCTCAAAATTTCCTCTTGATCCAGCCTGATTTAAGGATTTCAATTGAGCAGGCATCCACCCAGTGCACAGAGGCAGAAATCTCCTCTCTAAGAAGCCAGGAGGGGCTCCTTTGGCATCAAAACAAGATTTTTGTCCCACAACAAGCCAGGCTTCAGGTTTTAAGAACTTTTCACGACCACCAATTGGCTGGCCACTTTGGGGTCCGAAAAACGACCAAACTGGTCCAACGGTCTTTATGGTTTCCCACTCTGAGATCCGATTGTAAGGAGTATGTCAATTCTTGCACAACATGCCAGCGGAATAAGGGGTCCAACGCTAAATCCTGGGGCCTGTTAAGGCCTCTGCCAGTCCCAGAACAGCCTTGGAAGAACATTTCATTAGACTTTATCGTGGATTTACCCCCCTCAGAAGAATTCACAACCATCTTGGTAGTAGTAGACCGACTATCCAAGATGGCACACTTCTTGCCAATGATGGGCACACCTTCCGCCATGGACACAGCAAAAACTTTCATCAAAGAAATCGTCAGATTGCATGGTGTACCAGACAGCATTGTGTCAGATAGAGGTGTTCAATTCACCTCTAGGTTCTGGAGGAACCTTTGCAAATTGCTGTCAATTGAAACATGTTTTTCCACAGCCTACCATCCCCAGAGCAATGGTCAAACGGAAAGGACTAACCAAACGCTAGAACAGTATCTAAGATGTTTTTGTTCCTTTTCTCAGGATGATTGGATTTCATTATTGCCCTGTGCGGAATTCGCATACAATAACTCTGTACACGCTGCTACCAACCAGTCGCCCTTCTGGGCGAATTATGGCTACCATCCCTCATTTCTACCCAATATCATTCCCGAATCTTCAGTTCCGGCAGTTCAGGACAGAATAAATTTCATTCAAACCAATTATCAAATTCTCCAGGATACAATGCGGAAAGCCCAAGAAGGGTATAAGAAACAATATGACAAGAAAAGAAGAGGAAATCCTGCCTTTGAAGTGGGGGACAAAGTGTGGCTCTCATCTGCAAACCTCAAACTGCCATGTCCATCCCGAAAGTTGGGGCCAAAGTTTGTTGGGCCTTTTGAAATTAAACGCAAAATAAATCCAGTAGCCTTCGAACTTGCCTTACCTGAATCTTATAAGATCCACCCTGTATTTCATGTTGCACTACTTAAACGTGCCATTTCTAGTTCTTTTCCAGGGAGAGAAGAAGTACCCCCACCTCCAGTTCTGGTAGGAGACGAGACTGAATTTGAAGTGGAATCCATCCTTGACTGTCGACGGAGAGGTAGGACAATTCAGTTCTTAATTAAATGGAAAGGTTATCCACCCGAGGAGAGCTCCTGGGAACCCGAGGCCAATGTACATGCCCCTAGATTCCTCCGAGAGTTTTGGGCTAAATACCCTGAGAAAATGGCCCAAATGGGCATCCGGAGGCTGCCCGTCAGGGGGGGGGCACTGTCAGGGAATCAACAGAAGGAGAAGGGCTTTAGGACCCAGAATCTCTGGCAGGAGAAGGAGTTTAGGACCCAGTATCCCTACCAGCAGGTCACATGGGCCTATATAAGGAAGTCTGCTAGTGTCTGCAGTTGCTGGTTTGTCTTCAGCTCTCCCTGTGCCCTGTATTATCTGCTGAACTGATCTCCTGTGTACCGACCCGGCTTGTTTTGACCTGCTCTTCCTGATCCTCTGGCTTGACCCTTTGGCTTGCACCTGACTTCTTCCTGCCTGCTCCCAGCATCTGACCCCGGCCTGGCTATTTGACTCTGCTTATCCTGCTCCCTGTACTAAGACGCAGCTTATCTTAGGTCATTCTGATCCTGGACTGTCTCTCTGTGAATGACCCCTGGCCTGGCACCCGGCTCCGCTATTCAGTTATTCCACTGGACTCCTGGACCTTCCAAGCACGCCTGTCTCCGGCACCCGTGCTTCTGTGGGCACCACACCTGCTGTTCCACCTTCAGTGGTGTGCTGCGCTCGGCCACAAGGGGAGCCCGCCTAGCATCTCAGCCTCCTACCAAGTTACTGACAGGTGGGTTGTCATGAGGTTATCCATTACCTGGATGACTTCCTTCTCATTGAGTGTCCCGGACAAATCCCTGGGGATTTACAGAAGTTGGTGGCAGTTTTTGCAGCTCTTGACATTCCACTGGCTGTCAAGAAGGTGGAAGGGCCAGCGACGGCTGTCACTTTCTTAGGGACTGTCTTGGACACCAAGGCCATGCAGGCTAGCCTCCCGGCCGACAAACTCCTCAGGATCAGAGAGTGTATCCATGCCTTTACTATCTCTCAGGTATGTTCCAGAGTCCAGTTGTTATCCTTATTGGGCATGTTGAATTTTGCGATGAGGATCATTCCGCAAGGTAGATCTTTCATTTCCAGGCTGTTGGCACTATTACCGTCAGCTCCGGATGCAGAGTCTCAGGTCAAGTTAGATGCTGCGGCTCTAGCTGATTTGCGCATGTGGGACGACTTCCTCCGGCATTGGAACGGGATCGCCATGTTCATCCCGGCAGAGTCCACGTCTTCTCCCCAGGTGGGGACAGATGCGGCAGCCTCGGTGGGCTATGCAGCCATTTTTGGCACCCACTGGTTGGCCAGGCCATGGCCGGAGGAAGTTCTGGCTATCCCAGGCTTCACGGAATCTTCCGCATTGTTTGAGATATTCCCCATTGTGTCGGCAGCTCAGGTGTGGGGCAGGTCATGGTCGGGACAGACGGTGGTTTTCTCCACGGACAACGCTGCGGCCGTGGAGATCATCAACAAGGGCAGATCCAGGTCCCTGGTGATCATGTCCTATGTGCGCAGGTTAATCTGGTTGTCCCTACGCTTTAGATTTCACATGCACTGCAAATTCATCAGTGGTGTGGAGAATGTGGCTGCTGATGCACTTTCGCGGCTCAACTTTACGTTATTTTTCCAGCAGGTCCCGGATGCAGACGCTCACGCCATGCCATCCCCGGATCCTTCACTTCTGACGTTGGACTAGATACTCATTTGTCCGATGCTGTAGCCTTGATCAGTGTTTCATTATTCCCCAACACCAGGAAGGCATATGCCTCGGCCTGGAAGACCTTCCAGGGTTTTCAGTCACAGTACCCAGGTTTTGATGGACTGGACGTCCGTTATTTATTGGCTTTTGTGGCATTCTGCTACTCGCAGTTGAAGTTATCCCATGGCACCATCAGGACGTATCTTGCTGGGGTTCAGCACCATCTGTCCCTACAGGACCCAAACAGGCCTTCTATCTTCTCTGCCCATGTTGTCAAAGCCGCTCTGAGGGGCATCCTGAGGAGTCGCCCCCCTTCCTCGGTAGGCAGGCTGCCAGTTTCGGGGCCCATTTTCCAGGGCATGTCTGAGTTGCTGGACAGGCTGCCGTTTGGAGGACTCCTCAGTTTGGTTCTGAAAGCGGCTATTTACTTGGCCTTTTTTGGGTTCCTCAGGCCGGGCGAGTTCACTCGTACCGGCCCGGGTTCTCGGGTGCTCTTGGTCAAACAGTTGGTCAGATATCCAGATCACTTCGGGTTACACCTGTCTGCCTGCAAGACTCAGCAATTCGGGGCGGGGACCGAGGTCAGGTTTTTCAAGTCTGGCAGCGGGTGCTGCCCCGTGGCAGTTTTGGACCAGCTCATGTTGCTAGTGTCTAGCAAGCCTGGGGACAGTCCCTTGCTGCCCTTCCCCCAGGCTCCCCTCACCATGGCACAGTTCACGAGGCATTGCCGCACGTTATGGTCCAATTTGGGTTTGAACCCGTCACGACTCACAGGGCACTAATTCAGAATAGGGGCTGCTTCTGCAGCTTCTCGCCTGGGAATACCGGCTCATGTCATCAAGAAGCTGGGGAGGTGGAAGTCTGCGTGTTTCACCAAGTATATCCCGGATCCACACATGGAGATGGCTCAAGCCTTCACGCATTTGACTGATTGATGTGGAGTTATTGTCAATAAAGGTTGCTTTCCTTTCACCCTATGGTTGTCTTTTTTGCCCCCTTTTAGGCATACTGACCACGAAACCTTTGGCACACCCCAGGTCTGTTTATGTGCTCCTCTGTTACGTACTTACTCTATCTCTCGTCTGAGACTCTGAGTGCAAATAGGAAGGCAGGCCGCAGGCCGGCCTGAATTTGTAGGAGGAGTCGGGGGGTATTTAAACCCGCCCTCCTCCTCCTTACGCCTGTCGGCCTGGGTTGCTTCCCCACCCTCCCGACCCTCTCTTTTTCACATTTTTTGCTTTCTTTTATACTTGGGTATGCCCCCTTTTAGGCATACTGACCACGAGACCTTTGGCACACCCCAGGTCTGTTTATGTGCTCCTCTGTTACATACTTACTCTATCTCTCGTCTGAGACTCTGAGTACAAATACTATCACATGAGGCACAGGTACATTAAAACTTATCAACACATCTATAAACAAAATCTGGGCATGCAGCCAACTAGGTATTGAAACATTTAACCTTTTAACAACTATTTAAAACAGTAACTGGGCAGGCAGATCACTTACAGTGGTGTGAAAAAGTGTTTGCCCCCTTCCTCATTTCCTGTTCCTTTGCATGTTTGTCACACTTAAGTGTTTCGGAACATCAAACCAATTTAAACAATAGTCAAGGACAACACAAGTAAACACAAAATGCAATTTGTAAATGAAGGTGTTTATTATTAAAGGTGAAAAAAAATCCAAACCATCATGGCCCTGTGTGAAAAAGTGATTGCCCCCCTTGTTAAAACATACTATAACTGTGGTTGTCCACACCTGAGTTCAATTTCTCTAGCCACACCCAGGCCTGATTATTGCCACACCTGTTCACAATCAAGGCATCACTTAAATAGGAGCTGCTTGACACAGTAAGGTCCACCAGAAGATCCTTAAAAGCTACACATCATGCCGAGACCCAAAGAAATTCAGGAACAATTGAGAAAGAAAGTAATTGAGATCTATCAGTCTGGAAAGGGTTATAAAGCCATTTCCAAAGCTTTGGGAATCCAGCGAACCACAGTGAGAGCCATTATCCACAAATGGCGAAGACATGGAACAGTGGTGAACCTTCTCAGGAGTGGCCGGCCGCCCAAAATTACCCCAAGAGCGCAGCGACGACTCATCCAAGAGGTCACAAAAGACCCCACAACAACGTCCAAGGAACTGCAGGCCTCACTTGCCTCAGTTAAGGTCAGCGTTCATGCCTCCACCATCAGGAAAAGACTGGGCAAAAATGGCCTCCATGGCAGAGTTCCAAGGAGAAAACCACTGCTGAGCAAAAAGAACATCAAAGCTCGTCTCAATTTCTCCACAACACATCTTGATGATCCCCAAGACTTTTGGGACAACATTCTGTGGACCGATGAGACAAAAGTGGAACTCTTTGGAAGGTGTGTGTCCAAGTATATCTGGTGTAGAAGGAACACTGCATTTCAGAAAAAGAACATACCAACAGTAAAATATGGTGGTGGTAGTGTGATGGTCTGGGGCTGTTTTGCTGCTTCAGGACCTGGACTTGCCGTGATAAAAGGAACTATGAATTCTGCTGTCTACCAAGAGATCCTGAAGGAGAATGTCCGACCATCTGTTCGTGTACTCAAGCTGAAACGAACTTGGGTTCTGCAGCAGGACAATGATCCTAAACACACCAGCAAGTCCACCACGCATGGCTGAAGAAAAACAAAATGAAGACTTTGGAGTGGCCTAGCCAAAGTCCTGACCTGAATCCTATTGAGATGTTGTGGTATGACCTTAAAAAGGCCGTTCATGCTCGAAAACCCTCTAATGTAACTGAATTAGGACAATTCTGCAAAGATGATTGGGCCAAAATTCCTCCAGGACGCTGTAAAAGCCTCATTGCACGTTATCGCAAACGTTCGGTTGCAGTTGTTGCTGCTAAGGGTGGCCCAACCAGTTATTAGGTTTAGGGGGCAATCACTTTTTCACACAGGGCCATGATGGTTTGGATTTTTTTTCACCTTTAATAATAAACACCTTCATTTACAAATTCATTTACAAATTGCATTTTGTGTTTACTTGTGTTGTCCTTGACTATTGTTTAAATTGGTTTGATGTTCCGAAACACTTAAGTGTGACAAACATGCAAAGGAACAGGAAATGAGGAAGGGGGCAAACACTTTTTCACACCACTGTATTTCATGGAGAGACCTGTTAAAGGAGCTTCTCCTCTCCAATGACTTGCGCATGCGTGCCTGCACACAGTTCAAATGTTCAATGTCAGTGTTCTAATCATAGTCTAAACAACCTGGCTGGTTCGGGGGTAAAATTAAATGCTGAATCCAGGGTGATTGTACTGAGTCTGATTAGTGCAGATTAGACTGGGCTTCTCAGGCCACTCTGTGCCCCTAATAGACACAGGGTGAATTACACATAGGAGGGGGTGGGGGAGCTGAACCAGAAGTTTCCTGACCACTCTAAGGTAAGCTGGGTTCCACGGCCCTGCCCCTCTCCAAAGTGACTCCCACCACAGACGATCTATTAGACTCTGGTTGGACTCCATGGTCTCCACATTTTCTGGAGTTGTGTTGTGGTTTCTTTTTTGATGACAATTGTTTCTTCCATCTCGTAAACAGAGTTGACTTTAAAAAGCCAATCTTTTATTGATGGGGTGTTTTTCATTTTCCATAGTGGTGGTATTAATGCTTTGGCTGCATTTAGAAGGTGGTGTGACAGGGAGTTTTTGTATTTTTTGTAGGTGAGATTGTTTGTTTACATGTAGTAGACAACAGGCTGTGTCAAGTTTAAGTTGGGTGTTGGTAATGTGTGTTATCTATTTCTTGATCTGAATCCAGTATGTTTGGATTCTTGTGCAAGACCACCATAGATGTAGAAAAATTCCTCTACTCTTGTTGCATCTCCAGCAAACACCCGGCTCTTGAGACCAGCTTTTAATTTTAGCAGGGGTGATGTACCATTGGGTGCATATTTTGTACGATATTTCTTATTAAGTATTAAGAGAGAATTTGTGGGTAAAGACAGAGGCTTTTTCCCATTGTTCATCTGAGATTTGGAGTTGGAGCTCTTCTTCCCAGATTTTTTCTAATTTATCAGAGGCTGTCTGAGAGATCCAACTATATGATAATGAGGTGGCTTTCATAGTGGTGTTTGGTTGTAGCATATTTGCTCAAAGTTTGTAAGGGGTCTTGTCATTAGATCTTTTTTTTTTTTTTTGTGGATAAAATCATGTATTTGCAAATATGACATGAAGGTTAGAGTTTTTTTTGTCAAATTCATTCTTTAAACTTGTAAATGGTTTTATATTTCCTTTCTGTAGACAGTGCAGGACTAATAGGGGTATTTTCTCTTTGACTTGGGGTAGTGTTTTCTTATCTTGTCCAGGGGGGAAATCCTGGTTATTAGCTATTGAGGACAGAGGGCTAGGGTTTGTAGAAAGTTTGTGTGAGGATGCGACTTTATGAAATATCTTTTAAGTCATATTTATCAACGGGTGTTTTTTAATTATAGTTGGATAATTTGAAGGGTCTATCCAAGGAAGATATTGTATGTGTAAGTTTGACCAGGATCTTTATAGTTCTACCAAGTCTTTGTTTTTGGCGTGGCAATGCCAATCTATAATCCTAGTCAAGTCTGTCGCTTAATAGTATTTTCTGAAATCAGGGAGACCTATTCCACCATTTGATTTGGGGAGGTGGAGCAATTTCAGTTGGATACGTGGCCGTTTGTTAGCCCAAATAAAGTTCCTTTGAGCTGTCGTTTATCTTTTGAAGAAGGTGGCTGAAATCTCTATGGGGGTGGGGGGGGCATGGAATAAATAGATTAATCTTGGCAGAACCATCATTTTTAAGATGGCAGCTCTGCCAAACCATGAGAATTGTTTGGAGTTCCAAATTTTGAGGTAATTTTCTATCTTTTTTAGTAATGTTTGGAAGTTGTGGTCATGGAGATGTTCTAGTTTTGGAGTCAATTTAATGCCAAAGTATTTTAGTGCAGTCTTTTTCCACTTATAAGGGCAATTTCTTGTTGTTAGCTGTTCTGTCCTTTTTGAGAGCAGTGCTTCTGATTGGTTAATCTTAAAGTTAGAAAGGTATTTGAAAAGTTGGAAATATTTTGCTTAAGTTAGGTATGGAGATATGTGGTGAAGTCAAAGAAAGAAGAAAAGTAAATCATCAGAATAGGCCGCTATTTTGTATTCTCTTTTATCAATATTATGTCTGTGAACCGCTGTTTGCAGGTTTATGGTCCTAATTAGAGGTCCTACTGCAAGAATAAATAATAGTGGGGACAGAGGGCAACCTTGTCTAGTTCCATTCTGGATTTTTATTGGCTCGGAATAGGGCATAAAACCCCCCTGTTCTGCGCCGATACGCTTTTCAAGGAGTGGTCTGATTCTATTAGATAACATTTTGGCAAGGAGTTGTATGCTAAAAGAAATTCTCTTGAAGAATTTGGGTCCTTATTAACGTAATTAAGTGCAGAAGTTAGTGGTTTAGATAATAGGGGTTCAAACATTTTGTAATATTGTGCTTTTATCTGGGCCTGGGCTTTTACCCGTTTAAAGGTCTTTAATAACAGCTGTAATTTCATCTGGGGAGATAGAAATCTAACAATTAGAAGAACCTGTCTGGGATAGGGTTGGCATGTTACATTTAGTTAGGCATTCTTGGATTATCTGTTCTCTATTGCCAGAGAGATTTGTTGGTTTGTTGTGAGGTGGTATGTTGTAGAGTTTTGTATAGTAGTTATGAAAAAGTTCAGCAATTTTATTTAAGTCATGGATTTGTTTCCCTTCCTTATTATGTATACAGTATATATTACTGGCTATTTTTGTCTTTTAGCGCCTTTGCCAGATATTTGCCTCCTTTGTCTCCAAATTAATAATAAATAGTTTTTTTGATAAATAGTGATCTTTTCATTTTGGTACAATAAGTGCTGTAGTGCTTTTCTGTTAGTTATTAAGTCTTGCTCTGTTTTCCTTGCTAGCAATTGTTTGTGTCGTGTTTCAAGTTTTGATATGTTGGTCAGAAGGCTTTCATTGTTTTTTTTTCCTGGACTTACCCCCATCCCCCATATCACACTCTTATGGGATTCCCATATAGTCATGGGTGAGACATCAGGGGTATTGTTTGTTTGGAAGTAGTCAGCGGGAATTTTGGATTTGAGCTTGGATTGATGGGTCTACTAGAAGAGAGGCATTTAATCGCCAGCTGAAGTTTTGCAAGTTATTTCTAGTTGTGTTAAGTGAGACTGAGATTGGTGCATGATCTGAGAGTGATGCCATGTACACACAAGCGGAATGTCCGACAGAAAAAGTCGGACGGGAGCTTTTCATCGTATATTCCTATTGTGTGTATGCCCCTTCGGAATTTTTACGTCGAAAATTCTGACGGACCTAGAAATAGAACATGTTCTAAATTTTTCCGACGGAACCAATTCCTATCGGAAAAACCGCTCGTCTGTATGCTGTTCCGACATACCAAAAATGATGCATGCTCTGAAGCAAGTACGAGACGGAAGCTATTGGCTAATGGCTATTGAACTTCCTTTTTCTAGTCCCGTCGTACGTGTTGTAAGTCACCACGTTCTTGACGGTCGGACTTTGGTGTGATTGTGTGTACGCAAGACAGTATCAGCGGATTTCCGTCAGAAAAACCTTCAGAGTTTATTCCGACGGGAAAACCGGTTGTGTGTACATGGCATTAGATGATTCCTATCTCGGCTCTTTCAAGGTCAGGTAGGTCTCTTTGGGTGATGAAGATGTGGTCTATTCTGGTGTAAAGTTTGTGTGGTGCCGAGTAAAATGTAATATCTTTTCTGTTGGATGTAGTGTATTAAATGTGTCAAATCAGTGGGCAGCACAGTGGTGTAGTGGTTAGCATATTCTCCTAGCAGCAATAGGGTCGCTGGTTCAAATCCCAACCATGACCATCTGCCTGGAGTTTGCATGTTCTCCCTGTGCCTGCGTGGGTTTCCTCAGGGTACTCCGGTTTCCTCGTACACTCCAAAGACATGCTGGTAGGTTAATTAGACTCTGTCTAAGTTTTGTGCGACCCCTGATGCTACACCAGTGGTAACCATGGCTGATTGTTGTACATGCCAGGAGTCAACAGGTCTGGCACACCGCTTTTGGGGAAAAAAGAAAGATTAGGCTTGCAGCCTGACATTTCTGCTATTACAGGGAGAAAATGCAATTGAATAACAGCACACACTTAATGCCTAGTAAACACGGGCATTACCAGTTAAATAAAAAACCTCTGACATTCAGCCTCTGTGTATGTCAGCCCTCCCACAGAAGCCAACACTTTGGCCAGCTTGAGTCGGACGAGTATGCTGGAAAACCAGCAGCTGTCCAGCTCCCTATCAGTGCTCTCAATGGCTGAGAGCGCTGACTGGGGTGTTCTGGTGGGGGCCACCCGCCTGTCAGACTACAACAGCTCAGCAGGGGAGATCGCTGTACTAATGTTAGATTGTTAGTACATCGGCTCCGACCAGAGCTGTCAGTTTTGCAGGTTGAACAAAAAAAAAAAAAAAAACTATTAGTGTGTACCAGGCTTTACCCTTAATAGGTAAGGAAGCACTATTAACAATTTAGGATTGGAAATTCAGATTCTTACTAATGCACATTCTTGACAAGTGTCCTAGTTTAAACATAGTGACCTTAACATTTGTATAATGATGAAAAACGCAACACGCAATAAGAGGTTTAAAAAATGTGTTTATTTTATCAGCAGGGCAGTAAAATAGGGATACCAAAAGCCTAATTCAACAATCTATTCCCTCTGTGGCACCATAAGGGCTATTTACGAAAGGCAAATCCACTTTGCACTGCAAGTGCACCTGAAAGTGCACTGAGAGTGCTATTGGAAGTGCAGTCGCTCTAAATCTAATGCTGCGTACACACGACCGGAATTTCCGGCAGACTAGGTTCGATGGTTTTTCCGTCGGACTTCCAACTGACTTTCCGAACAAACGGACTTGGACACACACAATCACACCAAAGCCCGACAGATTCAAACGCGATGATGTATGACTAGAATAAGGAAGTTCAAACCAAGTAGCCAATAGCTGCCCAAGCATCGGTTTTCGTCCGTCGGACTAGCATACAGACGAACTGATTTCTCGATAGGAACTGGTTCCGGCGGAAAAATTTGAAACATGTTCTATTTCTAAAGTCCGTCTGATTTTGACAGCAAAGGTCCGATGAAGCCCACACATGATGGAATTGTCCGGCGGATTCGTTCCGTCGGACCTTTGCTGTCGAAAAGTCCGGTCGTGTGTACGCAGCATAATGGGTAGATCTGGAATGAGTGGAAGCTCTGTTGATTTTATCATCCAATCATGTGCAAGCTAAAATGCTGTTTTTTATTTTCCTCCTTGCATGTCCCCCTCGGATCTACAGCGACTTTACTTCCAAGTGCACTTTCAAGTGCACTTGCAGTGCAAAGTGGATTTTCCTTTAGTAAGTAACCCCCCATGTTCGACTTTTTTCCATCTTTTTTTTTTTATCTCAGTGCTGCAGTTCCCCTCTGGGTTTCTGTTATACGATTCCATATGCATTCACTCGAACTTCAAACTTGGTAGTTAAGGGTTCCTAGATTGCCCCTAGCTGCAGCCAAAATTTGGGGTCTCTGAACCCAAAGGGTCCCAAAATGACATTGCTGCAGATGGACACAGTTGACCGACTTTGGGGCCCCGTATCTCGGGGTCACTTAGTGCTAGGAATCAAAGTTGGTATTCAAACCCAGTGGAACTATCACTAAAACATATCCAAAGATGGGATTCCTAGCACCAAGTGGCCCCAAGATACGGGGCCCCAAAGTCGGGTCGCAAAATGTCAAGCACTTCTGCAGCAGAGAATGATATTTTCCGAACCGTTTTTTGGGCCCCGTATTTCTGGGCCACTTGGTGCTAGGAACCCCAAATTTGGTATGCAAAACCGAACTGTCACTATAATATATCCAAAGATGGGGTTCCTAGCATGAAGTGGCCCTGAGATACAGGGCCCCAAAGTCGGGTCAGAAAATGTCATTCTTTGCTGCAGAAAAGTGCTTGACTCGAGTATAAGCCGAGAGGGGCATTTTCAGCTTATCCTCAAGTATATACGGTATATATTCTTGCTCCAAAATAGCTTCCTGATAGCGGTAATGAGGGCTCATACCTGCACAATGTGTGTGTCAGCACGCCTCTTGTAGTCCCCATCAGGAGCACATATGACTGAGTGAGAATGCAGGTGCACAGTCAGGAGACAGTTGTCACCTGATAACAGGATGTACCTGAACAAGGATCACCATGGGGGATCACAAAAAATATTTTATTGTAAGCTGCCTACTTAAATAGACTGAAAACAAATTCTGATATGATGTCGAAGCACACATATGAGACTTTGATGACTGAAATTACATCTATTTCACAGGATAGCTTTTATTTAAAAATAATTACTATATGTAACCCTAACCCCCTTAGGTAGTAGGAATAAAAACATACCTCAGTCAGCAGTGCTTGCTTTCAATTTTCTTTCCTGCTGTTGTGCTCCACTGTGCAGATACATATACAATCTCTATAGAAATTAATGGGAGAGCAGAACATGCATATGCACAGTAGAGCACAATAGCAGGGAAGAAAACTGAAAGCAAACATTGCCCAGCACCACCGAAAACAAGATTGTGTACAGGGGTACTGCGCTGCCATGAAGGTCTGATTTTTATTATAGGAGGGACACATTTACATAAAAGTACAGCCACATTTTATGCAAAATGCTAAGCAACTATTCTGGCCAGCGAAGGTTCATTTGCAAAATCATTATAAAATCAAGTAGTCAGTCATAATTTAACATTCATCTGCATAGATGCACTGCAACAAGCATCCAATCACTTACAAGGACTAGATATTCCTGAAAAAGCTCCCCTGAACAGGGCTGTGCATAATTTTTTTTGCAAAAACAGATTATTAGACCTTCATCTCAATTCACTTAGATGTTACAATTATTGCCATAAAATGTTACTTTGAGTAATGACAAACAGTGAGAGATGAAAATAACAGTTTAACGGCACAAAAATAATGATCGCTATGATAGATATTACATGGGTCTTAGCAAACTGAGCCTTTTTTCTGAAGTCCAACATGCTGCCATTAGACTAGATCCAAAACGTACCATAATCCAAACATGCAAAACCAGGAAAATCAGCGTATATCCCAATAAAGTCACTTTTCCCAATGATGAACTACAACATCAAGACCATGTGATTGTAAACTGGTTTTGTATTGATAGAGAGAGCTTCTCCACTGAGAAAACCTAAGGGAAAACAAATAATTGTATATGAATTGAGAAAAAAAAATAAAAAACAAGCCAAATGTGACAAAGTAATACTAACATCAGCACTACTTAAAGTGTTTGTAACCCTGAAAAAAATTAAAATAAATAAATAATTCTTCTCTTCTTAACTTGTAATAAACCTGGTTGATCCTGCCAGTTCCTGTGTCCCCCTGTCCGTGCTGATCACAGTAATCATGGCTGCTGAGCTCCTGACACTGTGGTCAGTTTATATGCCTCCGTCATCCGCTGTGTCTCTGAAAGTCCCCCCCCCCTTTTCCCTGTCAGCATGAGAGCACTTTCCACCCCGCCCCTCCAGCTGCTATTCAGTTGCATAATGCAGTACATATCAATGTATCACATCCAGGTATCCAGCCACAGGTAAAAGTGTGGAAAACCTATTGAAGATTTATTAAAGTGTTTGTAAAGTTTTTACACACGTATCCTATGCAGTTATTCAGCCATTAACAAAAGTGTAAGTGTTTGTTTGAAATGAAAAGGCTAAATACCATTTGTCACATCACAGCCATGCGGTCACGTGATCCCCCTGTGCTGGCTGGCCTCGATCTATGGAGAGAAACCGGAGGGGCCGAGATCCCCCTGTGCTGGCCCACTGACGTCACAGGGGAATCTCGGCCCCTCACGCTTCTCTCCATAGATTGAGGCCGGCCAGCACAGGGGGATCACGTGACCACACGGCTGCGGTGTGACAAAGGGTATTTAGCCTTTTAATTTCAAACAAACACTTACACTTTTGTTAATGGCTGAATAACTGCATAGGATACGTGTGTAAAAACTTTACAAACACTTTAATAAATCTTCAATAGGTTTTCCAGTTTTAACGTGAAAGTAAAAAAAAAAACCTCTCTCTTATCCCCAGACATCACCTGGAGATGTCTACTCTAGCATAACACTACCAGGCGTAAAAGAGAGTAGCTGCACAATGTAGCCAATCGGGTTGTATTTTTTATTCTCCCTAAATAAGACAAATAATCTAATTGTTCACAAGGGAAACTTTTATTTCCATTTACATTCAATTTATGTACAGTATTGTTTTCCTCCTCTTTTAACCACTTGCCAACCGCCTAAGGTACATTTACTGCGGCAGGTTGACTATATTGCACAAAATCCCATACCTGATTGTCATTTTGTGCAATAGCCACTAGGGGGTGTGCGGCGCCAGAGGCGCGATCACACTGATTGGACAGTGGGGGAGCAATCAGCGATTATTATCCAGAGAGGCAGAACAGCAGTCTGCCTATGTAAACAAGGCAGATTTCTGTTCTGACAGGGGAGAAGATAAGTATCTCTGTGTTCCCCCCAGTCAGAGCATCCCCCTCACTGTTAGCAAGCACCCCCTAGGGACACATTTAACCCTTTAATTGCCCCAATGTTAACCCATTCACCTGGTAGTGTCATTAGTACAGCAACAGTGCATATTTTCAGCACTGTAATAATGTCACTGGTCCCCAAAAAAGTTTCAAAAGGTGTTAGGTGTCCAACTTGTCCACTGCAACGTCTCAGTGCCGCTAAAAATTGCTGATCACCACCATTACTAGTAAAAAAAATGAAATAAATAAAAAAGCTATTAAAAAATCCCATAGATTGTAGATGCAATAACTTTTGCGCAAACCAATGAATGAACTCTTATTGGGATTTTATTTTACCAAAAATATGTAGCAGAATACATATTGGCCTAAATTGATGGAGAAATTCAATTTCATTTAATTTTTCTATTGAATGAGTTTTATAGCAGAAAGTAAGAAATATTGTTTATTTTTCAATTGTCAATTTTTTTGTTTATAACGCAAAAAATAAAAACCGCAGGTGATCAAATACCACCAAAAGAAAGCTCCATTTGTGGGACAAAAAGGACATCAATTTTATTTTGGTACAGCGTAGCACGTACACGCAATTGTCAGTAAATTTAACGCAGTGCCGTATCGCAAAAAATAGCCTGGTCATTAACCACTTAAGGACTGGAAGATTTTCTCCCTTAATGACCAGGCTATTTTTTGTGACTGTCTATTTAACTGAGAATTGCGCGGTCATGTGACGCTGTACCCAAATAAAATTGACGTCCTTTTTTCCCCACAAATAGAGCTTTCTTTTGGAGGTATTTGATCACCTCTTCGGTTTTTATTTTTTGTGCTATAAAACAAAAACAGACCAATAATTTAGAAAAAAAAACTATATTTTTTACTTTTGCTATAATAAATATCCCCCAAAAAAATCACAAGCGTATATCGATTGGTTTGCACAAAAAGTATAGTGTCTACAAAATAGGGAATAGATTTATGGCATTTCTATTTTTTATATATATATATATATATATATATATATATATATATATTTTACTAGTAATGGCGGTGATCGGTGATTTTTAGTGGGACTGCAACATTGGGGCGGACATGTCTGACACTTTTGACACTTTTTTGAGACCATTGACATTTATACTGCGATCAGTGCTATAAAAATGCACTGATTATTGTATAAATGTCACTGGCAGCGAAGGGGTTAACAATAGGGGGCGATCAAGGGGTTCAATGTGTTCCCTGGGAGGTGTTACTAACTGTGTGGCAATAGGAACAGACGATCACTCTCTACTCCCCTGTCAGAACGGGGATCTGTCTGTTTACATTGACAGATCCCCGTTCTGCCTCTGCTTGGTGAAAGAGAAACCCCCTTAAAGTGGTTGTAAACCCCATTCATGAAATTTGACCCAAGCACATATATTTGTAGTGTTTACTTATCTTTCTTCAAAGCTTTAAGTGCCATGTCTTTCTGCTGCTCGGTTCTTCTGTTATTAGCAGAGTCACTTCTGACAAGTTCTCCGACACATGATATAACAGCAGCTGAAAATTTGTGTCGGGGAGGGAGCTTAGAGGTAGATAAGCAGAGAGCTTGTCTATTCATAATAAAGCTCTGCATGTTCCTTCCTTCTTCTGCCTATGTGAAGAGGTGGTGTGTGCCTTTCCTCCAATCAGCTCACACACAGTGTAAGCCCAAACTCCTCACCTACTGCTGAATGTGGAAGAAATATATCTGACATGAGCTTCACTTTCTAAAGAGCGTAAAAAGGGAAAGACAGCAGATATACAAGTAAAACCTATGTAGGGAGATTTGTTAAATCTCTGTGTATCATCTGAGGCTGTTCAATTCACTAGGTATAGAAGAGAGTTTTCAACTACTTTAACCACTTAACATCCGCGCTATGGCCGAATGACGGCCACAGCGCGGATCTCAATTCCTGGGAGGCCGTCATATGACGTCCTCCCCTGTGCACGCTCCCTGCATGCGCCCTGTAGGGTGCGCACGGGGCGCGCTGTGATCACTGAGACTCAGGTGATCAGCGATCCGAGTAAGGGGCAGGTCCCGGCCCCTTACCATGTGATCAGCTGTCAGCTGATCACATGATAAAAACAAAAGCTCGGTGATCGTTTTTTTTTTCTCCTCGCGCTGACAGCGGAGGGGAAAAAAACTAATCTAAATCTTAAAGGGACATCGGTCCCACCTTGCAATGCCCACAAGTGCCACCTGTCAATGCCCATAATTATATATATATATTTTTATAACAAAATTAAAAAAAAAAAATTTTTTTTAAATTCAGTCTTTTTAAATTTTTTTAACAAAAAATTAAAAATCGCAGAGGTGATCAAATACCACCAAAAGAAAGCTCTATTTGGGTACAGTGTTGTATGACGCAATTGTCATTCAAAGTGCGACAGCTCTGAAAGCTGAAAATCTGGAAAAGTCTGGAAAGGAGGGGGGTTTAAGTGCCCAGTAAGCAGTAAGCAAGTGGTTAAGGATATCTAAACCGAATAACCAAATGTAATATATTGAACTTTACCAATCCTATGTGGTGTGGTGCTGCGCTGCAGTAGGTATGCCAAGTATATTTTCTGCAAAGTACACATTTCCTGTTTAACCTGCAAGAATCTTGTGTCCATGCAACTTCCTGAGCACTGAACTGAAATCTCAAGCAATGTTATCTACCTTTCCAGCTTTCTTCTGTGAAGTATAACACAACTCCCCTTTATATAATAGAGAGCGAGAAGAGGGAGGCGACAAGGGTGACAATTCTTCTCAATATCAAAACCAGGTAATACATATTGTATATCATATCCTACAGACCAGGCATGTCCAAAGTCTGTCCCCTGTTCCATTTTAATATGGCCCCACTGGTAATTTGGATATTTATCTTTTGTGGCCCCCAACGAATCCCTGAGCGCCACTCAGGACTAAGTATGAGCTTTGGCGTGTCCACAACTTTTTTTTTAACTTTATACTTTTTATTTGTTTATACAATAACACAGTACATTCCAGATATTCATACATTTTACAAACAGTTAAAACACCAGAGTACTTAAATTGCTACATACTCGCTATGTGGTTCTGTATTCCAATAACAAATATAGTGTGAACATTAGTGTTTCTTTTCCCTCTCCCTCCCCCCCCCTCTTTACAGCAGTTTTACTTGTTTTACACCCGTTTCATGAATCTCATTCCTCCCTCTCTTCCCCACAGCTCCGCCGAATTTATTCTTATATATTAATTGGCTTTTTTTTTTTTGGGGGGGGGGAGGGAGAAAAAGAGAGGGAAAAAAAGAGGAAAAAAACGTAAGACAGAAAAGATGAAAGTTAATTAAGAATCGTGTGGAAGAGAACCCAGGTGGAGGGAGCATATCAATTATTTATAACCAATACCAAGGTCCCTCACAACCTATGGAGGGATCCCCAGTCTCTCTAACCAGGGCCTCCACATTCTTATAAACTTACTATGTTTGCCCTGCTTAATAAAAAACTCTCTCATTTCCTATTGTTGTATTTAGACTAGCTAGCCAACTCTCCTTTAGTGGTGGCGTCTGGGACTGCCAGTATTGGGCGATAAATTTTCTTGCTTGGAAAAGGCACCAATGGCTGGAGCGATACTATACCCCTCCGTTAAACCCAGAAGGCAGGTCTTGACCGTCGCTACTAGTGCTATATTGAAAGTGTTATTAATCTCATCTATAACACTCATCCAATATCTAAATAGCTTCGGACACTTCCAAAGCATGTGAATGAAATCTCCAGATGACCCACCAGAGCTCATACTTAGTCCTGAGTGGTGCTTGGAGATTCGTTGGGGCCACAAAAGATATATATATATATATATATAAGGCCAGTATGGTGGCCTGTAATTATGGGAGGAGCCCTAAGGGTATTTAACCAGACCACCCACAAAGGTCTGTGTCGGTTCAAGTGCACGGTACTGCACGTCAGGTGGCCGACTCTTCCCAGCTCACCTCATGTTCGTCAGTCTGTGCATTCAATCGCAGGTGCACTTCCGCTTCTTCATTCGTGGTCTTCGTCTGCGGTTCCCGCTCATGGTCGCAGGTAGTATCCGAACCTTTTCGTATCATGTGCAAACTTGCGGTTTATTATGCTATCCTGCACCCCTTTTGCAAAAAACCTACCTCTTAGTTGTTTATGCTCATGTCCCGACATCATTCGGCACAGGCGTAGTACATTTGTAAGTTCCTTCTACCAAACATACGATTCATTCGTAGATCCAAGCCTCCGAGCCGCTGTCGGTCGTTTTCCGATATCACTCGCCATAGGCTTCACTATTTATAAAATTCACTGTCCATAGGGTTGCCATCTCATCCATTTTGAGATAAGCATGTATTGTTTGTATGGGTTTCTGTGACTGATTGAGGTGTAATTAAACCCACCTGGTGCCTTCTCTGCACTTGACTAGCCTATGCAGAGCCTATCCCCCATAGGTGGTTGATATGTGTTTGGTTTCACAGTAAGGGATGGCATACACTCTACAACCAATTTGTGTCAGATACTCCTTACTACCTATTCATATTGGATTCATCCCATATGTTTTTTCAAACTGATTCATATCAGTTTCATTGCAGAGGCTGACTCTGCCAACTCACTGCATGTCCGTGTAGTTATGCTTTCGAGATCGGTCGTAGATTTTCATCGCTTGTCCCATGCTTGGACCACTACACACTCGCTGTCGCAGGTAGGACTTTGTTGTTACCGTTCCTACTAAACTCGAATCGTTACGTTATCATGTTCTTTTCGCAAAATGTCACACTTACAGCTCCGTAGGTCTTACTATGTAATTTTTCATGTATTTCATACCTTCTACCCAGCGCGGGTTTACTCAAGCTAGTTGCAACCCCTACACCTCTTATGAAACATTCACTTCACCTAACTGACCCCCTACACCTCTTACTGCATAGCAAACACTCACCAAACAGCCAATTCGAATCTAGTCGCAACCTCGCCTCTATGGTTCGGATCCTCGGCAATCACAAGCCCCTTCAACCACCATCACCATTCAGTCGATCCGAACCCAGCCATATCATCAGAGATACGATTCGGATCCGACATACGAGCCCCTTAATCACCTCGCATCTACGGCCGATTCAAATCTAGTCGCATCATTGGCGCAACGATTCGGGTCCTCGCCCGGTTCGAACTAGTCACATCGACTGTACAAATTCAGTAGTACTTACGATCCACTTTCTCAGTCTATCCATGCATGATCATAGACAATTCTCTCCCATCAATTTACTCAGTGTTGCGCACAGTCATTCCTACATAATCACAATTCCACTAAAACCTTTTCTTTCGCCTTTCCAAAGGCTGCGTTTTTACAATCGCTGCAAGCATTTCTGCATTTGGCTCAATACACCAATCGTCTCCAGTAGCAACATGGCTACTCACCTGTTTCTCTATCACTTTTCCCCTTTTAGGTCAGTAGGGTTGCCAGTTGGTCCATCCTGCACCAGGCTTGGACAGTCTTTTATTCAGCCTTTCCAAAGGCTGCGTTCTTGCAATCGTTGCAAGCATCTCTGCAATGGCTCAATACGGCCAATCGTCTCCAGTAGCAACACGGCTACTCACCTGTTTCTCTATCACTTTTCCCCTTTTAGGTCAGTAGGATTGCCAGTTGGTCCATTTTGCACCAGGCTTGGACAGTCTTTAGCTCAGATAAAAAAAAAAAAAAACACTGTCGAGGGCTCGCATCTCTTCACCTTCCCCCTTCTCAAACTATTTCTAGGTCACCCTACTACACGTTCTTGGTCGACCCAGTTCTCGACCCCAAACAAGACTTCACTACTAGGGCTTCAAGTCAGGTGCGTAGTTAAAAAAAGAGGGATCCCCCTTTTTCCTTTTCTCTTGAACACACTTTCACAACATGTTTGACTTCATATACACAATTTGACCGGCTCCTGAGGTGTTAGCAACTGTCACATACTTCTCTTTCACTCTGTTTTCGAAGCACAAGCCTTCAATACGCAGAAAAGGTCGCCTAATCTCCATACTTCATGGCAGTGCAAGCGTTAGCAGACCAAACACACGTCAATAAACTACAGATGGCAAGATTCCTACTTAGAATACCAGGCTTCAGCTACCCACCCCAGTCCACCCTGGGGGGGGGGGGGGCTCTGGTTCATTAGTCTGTGCTGAGCACAGACGGACACCCGAGCTATCGGTGACCTAGCCAGTCACCTCCTGGCTCACCTCGGTTGTCACGCATTCTTTTGAGTTTTCTAAAGTCACACTTAACAGCGCAAACCAACTGTCACTACGGCTGACGTTCCTTGTCCTGTTCTTCTTGTTTTCCTTCTGCCTTTCATCTTCTCTACCCAAACGCATCTATCCCCTCCTACCTTTGCAACTTACCTTAAACATATGCATTTCCCCTCCTTGCTTTTAGCTGACGCCATGTCGCAGGCAGACAGTGAGGACTTCGCCTCAGCCCTGCCGTCACACTTTGCGGGCTTAGCAAGCGGCGGCTCACAGAGCTCGGACCATTTATAAAATAAAATTTAAAAAAAACCAAGCTCATAGCAGAACTGCGTCGCAGGAGTAATTCCTACCCTGCCACAGCTAGGAAGCCGAGCTTTTAGGCTGCTGTTTCCACCGCCAGTGGCAGCCCTACCAGGCACCACTTCAGTCTATCTACTTAGCGACTACTCAGCTGCACTCCTGGGTGACCACACTGTCAACAGCAGTCATCGAAGTCCAAGCAGAGTGGGAGCCCTGAAGGTATGCCCAGCCGTGCCCCTACCAGCTCCATTCACCATGTCATTTCCATACCTTCACTTACAGGTACGCCCGACATCTGCACCACTGTCTTCCCTGCGCACCTTGTCCCTGCAGGGCATCAAGAAGGACATCTTGGACGACAATGACGTTAACTTAGCATCCCTCCTCATAGCAGTACACGACTTGGCCGAGAACAAGTCGTATTCGCGGGGAGACGTCTGTCATCCTGAAGGCCAGAGACCCTTGACTTAATCGCAAGCTCACTGTCAGAGTTGTGCTAGCCTTGGGGACAGTCATAGACGTGCGATGCAGGGGGGAAGAATTGGACCCGTATCTGCATGCAGTATTGGCTCTAGGTCACAAGTACGCAGGGTGCTCATTCTATGACTATCACCACTCATTTTCAGCTAAGGCAGCAGCCAGACTCTGGGTGATCTTTTATCTCACGCCTCTTAGTGTTTCTCTCCCAGGTACAAGACCCTGACTAAATCCTTAAATTAGATGTGCCAGCAATAGCGGATCTGCCCATGGAAAACGAATTTCTCATGAACTGTAATGGCATGCCAATATTCATTCCCTCAGCATCTCCCTCTTCACCTCAGGTAGTCATGGATGCCGCAGCCTCCACAGGTCCTCGCCTCAATTTTTGGCCATCTTTGGTTTACAGGGCCATGGCCGTCAGAAATCCTATTGATTCCCGGGTTCAGTTAGTCCTCCTCTTTGTTCGAACTCTACCCCATTGTTGCAGCAGCTCAAGTCTGGTGCAGCAACTGGGCAGGACAAACAGTGACGTTTGTCACAGACAACCAAGCCACAGCCAGTATTATAAATAAAAGCAGGTCCAAGTCGCTGGCCATCATAGCCTTCCTGCGCAGGCTGGTGCAACTATCCCTTCAGTACCAATCTAATGTCCTCTGCGTCTACATCCCAGGCAAATGCAATACTCTGGCCGATGCACTACCCGTTTAACTTTGCGTCATTCTGTTCGCAGGAACCTGGAACCGACCATGTCTCTTATCCCACATTGGTCGTAGCTAACCTTGGATTCAAACACCTTCACGATGCTACCTGCCTTATTAATCTATCATTATCTCACAACAACCTGAAGGCCTACCGTACAGCCTGGAAGATCTATGACAGGTTACTAGCCTCAAACCCCAGGGCAATATCAGGAGATCTCCATCACATCCTGGCCTTCATATCATGCCGCCACACACAGTTGGCATTGTCACACAATATCATTAGACTCTACTTAGCTGACATCCAGAATTTCATTCCCTTACAAGATCCTAACAAACCATCTTGTTTGCCGCCCATGCGGTCAAGACCAGCCTGTATGGTATTCACAGGCAACAACCCCAAATCAGTAGTAAACGCCTACCTGTCACCATCCTGTCACATTCCCCTTTCGGTTAATTTCAGCCTGGTCATTCAATCAGCCATCTACCTGGCTTTCTACGGCTTCTTACGCCCCAGTGAATTCAGTCACCATCCCCGTTGTAAGGTGTTACATAGACGCCACCTCACACGCCATCAGACTTACTTCATCTTGCACCTTGGGGTGTCCAAAACACAACAGTCCGGGGGTTGATATCAAACTTTTCCAAACTCTCAACGCCTGGTGCCCCGTGTCCATTCTAGATCAGTTATTAGCTCACCTTTCTGATCCCTCGCAGGACAGCCTATTACTACCGCTCCCGATTAGTCCCCTAAGCAGCAACCAGTTCATTAGTCACGTCAGGATCCTTTTGAGCAAATTGGGCCTTGACCCCAGCCGCTTTCTTGGACATTCTTTCGCATTGGAGCAGCATCAGCAGCCTCACGAAACGTGGTCCCAGACCACGTGATCAAAAAATGGGCAGGTGGAAATCCACCTGCCTTGCTCGATACATCCCCAATCTACAAGTTGAAATGTCACAAGCTTTCAGCAACCTTGCCCTGTAGTGTCTTATTGTACATAAATAAATAATTACCTCTCTAACCAAGTCTTTTGCGCCCTTCTCTTGGCATACCGCCCAGCAGACCAGAGCTCACTGCCCAGCTCACCAGGCCTACAGCAGGCCAGGGCACACTTCAGGTCTATTTTATGTCGTTAGTCTTGTGACGTGTTTATGTTTTCATATCTCTTAGAACGGAGGGCTCCGACCATAAATAAGAAGGCCAGTATGGTGGCCTGTAACTATGGGACGAGCCCAGAGGGTATTTAACCAGACCACCCACAACGGTCTCGTGTCGGTTCCAGTGCGTGGTACCCATCCACCCATTTCCCTTCTCAGAGTACTTCTCTTAAAACATGTTTCTCTACAGAAACATCCATTTACTTTCTTAGGGTATGCGCCCTTCTCTTGGCATACCGCCAGCAGACCAGGGCTCACCGCCCAGCTCACCAGGGCTTACCCTACAGCAGGCCAGGGCACACTTCAGGTCTATTTTATGTCGTTAGTCTTGTGACGTGTTTATGTTTTCTTATCTCTTAGAGCGGAGGGCTCCGACCATAAATAATATATATTCAAATAGCACGCCCAAGCTCATCCTTAGACGACTCTTCACCACACACAGCAGTGTGCAGGCAAGTTTTTTATCAATTAAGATGAATACATTGTAAAATCTCAGTTAATGTCAGTTGGTCTAAATAAGTTATAAATATATTTGGACACAACATATATACTTGGTGTTATGTTCCTGTTCATATTTTTTTAACTTAAAAGTTGACAGACAACCTTTCCAATAAGATGTAATGTACTTTACAATGTTTCTGACATACATTTCAGCTTTCTGGATTTTTTTTTCATCTGGCCTTCAGATATGAAAGGCAGAGGGATTTAACACATGTTTATATTTTTCATCCATGTGTCGAAATGAAAAGTATGCCGTTTGCAGTAAAATAGTTAAGTTGCATTTAATTTTAATGGTTCAAAGAATGTCAGGCAAAATGGTCGGCCCTCACACATGTTCACTTCATCAAATCTGTCCCTCTTTGAAAAAAAGTTTGGACACCCCTGCTATAGACACAAACTGTGCATCCACGCAAAATATAAAAACCCTCATAAAACGCACATGTTATATTAAAAACAAAAAGCAGCATGGCTCCATATCCAAATAACCATTCCACAAAATGTTAGCTATCAGCCAGTGAAAACTCTACTCCTCCATAGATACAGTGCATTGAGTGAGCGCTGTCACCTTAGAACACAATCCCTGAAATTCATAAAAAATAGCATGAACAGATTTGGCAAAAGTGTCTCCGATTAGTTCTAAAAGTGGTGCAGAATCCACCAAATTCATCGGCCTTACTAGAAGTTGTATTTGGCTCATGCTGCACCACTTTCAGAAGGCATGTGAGACACTTTTGCAAAATCAGTCTGCGCCAGTTTCTCTCTCTGTAAACCAAAAATGTATTGGTCTTGATTATCTCAACTTTCATAATATATGAACTGTTGGTATGTTATTTTGAATTGGGGAATTCATTGTGAATTTGGTGCATGAGTTACTATCAGGACTAAAAGAGTCGCAAATACTTAATGAATTTGGTGCAATACATTAACAAGAGGTATTTATGGCAAAAAAGTGGAGCAGTGGCTTTATTGAATAGTATCAACTGGTTAAAATATAGGTAAAAATAGAAGTAAAATAGAAAGCTAATGCAGCCACCAAATTCAAGGACTAGTAAGCTTCAATATATAACAATTTGTGGGGGGTTTAAGTAGTCTGTTGATAACAAGCAATGTCAATCAGTAACCTTTATAATCACTATTTTTAAACTTCAAATTGGACTTGCCGAAAAAAAAAAGAAGAAGGTAATACTTACATTTCTTGCTGTCAATCTTTAGTGTCTTCGTGAGCTATGATGGAAAAGCTACAACCAGAACCACCTTCCTCTGCTTAAAGTGACATTAAACCTCCTGGTGGTATTCCCGAGTGTGGTTCGGGGTTAAATTTCAGTACCATTAGCAGTAACCCCGACCCACACTCGTGATTGCATTGCAGAATCCTGGTACAGCGTACTTAACTTGTCACCATGATCCTGCGATGTCCCCCCTGCTGTGTCCTCCATCGGATCATCCGCTCGATGCTCTGTGTGCTGGGCTCTGTTCCCTGCGAGCGTCACAACGCATGGGGGCGGACCCCGCGGCAAATTCAAAAAATGCAAAAAACATAGCACAGTGCACTGTAATCTTATAGATTACATAACTGTATCAAATCATTTTACACCCCTTTTGTCCCTAATGCTTTGTCCAGTGCCCTGCCTGCACTTTTATTATAAATATACTGTTCTTTCTGCTTGGAAACTTGAGATTGTCCATGGTAACCAAAAAGTGACCCTTTACGTCAAAAGTGGTTTTACACCAACTAGATAGTAAATTAGAACACTTGCAGAATTGAGCGACAGTGATTTGTGGGGAAATTCATTTTTATTATTTTTTTTATAATTATAGTTATTTTTATATTATAATTTCAGATTTCGTGTTTCAAACTTTATCATACCCGGGTTGTCTACTAGACTCTTGTTTGGACAGATTTAAGTGTGTTATTACTAAGAATTACAGGCCTACAATATAAAACACCAAATTTCTATGCAAAACAATTGTACCGCTTTGAGATTCAAAAATCTGACTATCATACCACCAGGGAGGTTAACGTCTTGTTGTTTTTTTTTGTTGTTTTTGTTGTGTTCATACCTTACCTGATTTGTGCAGTGGTTTTGCACAGAGCTGCCCGAATCCTCCTCTTCTCGGGTCCCCCGCGGGTGCTCCAGGCCCCTCCCTCCTGCCAAGTGCCCCCAGAGCAAGCGTGTTGGCATTCACACACAAACCTGCTTGGCCCCACCCCTTCTCTCTCCTCTTTGGCTCACTGGCTGTGAAAAAAAGGGAAAAAAAAAGCTAAAAAAAGAAAACTAATGCAGCCACCACATCTAAGGATTGGTAAGCTGCAATATATAAAATTTTGTGGTATTCCCAAGTCTGGATTTTCAGTACCAAAAGCGGTAACCCCGAGCCAGACTTCGCAGTATCCAGAAAGAGCTTACTTACATTGTGCCCAGGATCTTGCGATGTCTCCCAGCAGTGTGAGCGGCTCATTCTCCGCTCGATTCATCACAGAGCCGGGCTCTGTTCCCTGCGAGCGTTGCGACGCACGGGGATGGAGAACGGTGCCAAATTCAAAAAGTAAAACGCACACTATACATACAGTACACTGTAATCTTACAGATTACATTACTGTATGAAATTATTTCACATTCCTTTTGTCCCTAGTGGTGTGTCCAGTGCCCTGCATGCAGTTTTATATTATAAATACTGTTCTTTCTGCCTGGAAACTACAGATTGTCCATAGCAACCAAAACCGTCCCTTTACATGAAAAGCAGTTTTAGACCAGCTAGAAAACAGCGATAATAAATTAGAATCACTCGCAGAATTGAGTGATAGTGATTTGTGGGAAAAAAACACCGAAAAGTAATGACAGCGACAATTCTGCAACTGAGCAAATTTCTGTGTTTTTTGATTTGATTACTGGTACATTATTGAATAATTTTTATTATTATTATTTGGTATAATTATTTATAGTTATTTATTATATTATAATTTATGATTTCATGTTTCAAACTTTATCATACCCGGGATGTCTACTAGACTCTGGTTTGGACAGATTTAAGTGAGTTATTCCTAAAAATTACAGGCCTACAACATAAAACGGCAAATTTCCGTGCAAAATAATGGTACCGCTTTCAGCTACAAAAATCTTAAATGATTATACCGCCAGGGAGGTTATTACTGCTTTCATTAATAAAAGTTAAATAAAAGTGCGCACCCAGCTGTGAAGCTGCAAGTTGTCACCGCCGGGTGCCCATATTGTAATGTCGGCGCAGAGGAGACCAGGGGTTTGGGCGGCTGCATCGCTGGATTGTGGGACAGGTGAGTGTGTGTTTATTAAAAGTCAGCAGCTACTGACTTTTAATAAACAGAAAAATGAGTGGAACTCCGCTTGAGGTGAATAAGCTGAAGATATAAGCTTTTTTTTTTTTTATATAAGCTTATTGGTTGCCATTCTTTTTCCCATCATATTGTTCATGCAGGTTTGTAGACAAACAATTCCTTTAGGCACAAAAAAATTACCTTGGTGTCGTTCCTGTAGGTGAAATCTTCAGTAGCCACCTGATTAACCAGCACTTTCTTCGGAGGATTCATAATCCCATAAATTTGAACTGATTGCAACTTCAGGCCATCTGCTTGGCTGTTTAGTTGTATCACTTCACTTAGAAGGGCATTCTGTGGTAAGAAACAAACAGAAAACTGAGGCATGGAGAAGACAACAATAAAAGGTATGTAAACCCAAATACTAAAGTTGTGTAAATAACTCCCCTTTTGCCTACTGAATAAAGTTGTGCAAGGATTTTTTATATTGGTGAGAGTAACCGTTTCAAGTACCTGTGCTGTCCATTTTTTCTTTCTTTTTCATGCCTTTTAATAGGGTGACCACCAGCTCCCAATTCTGGAGGACATTAGTTTCCCTCTGCTTTTATTCAGTCAACTGTATTCGTTACTCCCTCCGGTTGATTGACAGCTGCTCTGACCATTTAGTGGATTAAAGGAAGGGATTTCCTGTCAATGTAACTGCCCCTTTTGCTGGATAAGTTGTCCAGTCATTGTTCGTTGAAAAATAACAGCTCTACTGACAGGATCAACAGGTGAAAAACAAAACTGTCAGAAAAGATGCATATCCATTTTCTGCAATGTTGAGGTGTGCTGCCATTAATTTTGCCTAACGCAGCACATGAAAATGTGCGGAAGAAATGCAATGCACTTAGTGGAAAAATGTGAACCTTGGCTAATACCCAAGTGTTTTTACTGTGCAAAAAAAAATACATCTCAAAATTTTAAAATAATAAAGCTGTGTGGGGACTTTCTGGGATAAAAATAATAATATGGGA
Source organism: Lithobates sylvaticus (assembly GCA_028564925.1). Lineage (NCBI taxonomy): Eukaryota > Metazoa > Chordata > Amphibia > Anura > Ranidae > Lithobates > Lithobates sylvaticus. The sequence continues at coordinate 61,078,733 of CM053037.1, read as the reverse complement.
CAATGGGGGTTATTTACTAAAGGCAAATACACTTTGCACTACAAGTACACTTGAAAGTGCAGTCGCTGTAGATCCGAAGGGGGACATGCAAGGAAAATAAAAAACAGCACTTTAGCTGGCACATGATTGAAAGATAAAATCAGCAGAGCTTCCCCTAATTTCAGATCTATCCCTCAGATTTAAAGTGACTGCACTTCCAAGTGCACTTGTAGTGCAAAGTGGATTTGCCTTTCGTAAATAACCCCCAATGTGTTTTACTATGGATCATAGGTTTTGTGACCTATGAGTGGTACTTGTGTGCATCCTTGAAAAGCCTTGCCCACACTTCTCACATCACAGTAATATTTCAGCGCTGCTTACCATGGTACATCACTGTAATGAAATTAGCCTTTTAAACAGGCCGGAACTTTTCTCCAACGGTGGTAAATACCACTGTGAGGTGTGGAGAAAATAAATCATAAGAGTGCAGGCCTCTCTTGCTGGACAACTTGACCTGTTACCATTAGTAATAAAAGAACGAATCTACTGGCAGAATCAACAGGTGGGTGGACTGAAAAAAACACTGCTGGGTAAATGTGACAGTCAGCATGATTCTTGAAATCGATAAAACTAAAATCTATGCAGCTTTAATATAAACTAAAATGTGCCTCCTGGAGAACAGATTATAAATGGCTTTGTGTAAAATGAACGATTATGTCTGAAGTGGCATGCACCACATGTACTGAGTAGATAAACCTGTTTTAGGTCTATCTGCACCACAGATTTCAGAGTGAAATAGAAAACGGACATGGGCTCTGTGACTAATCAAGAAAGATTGCTGAAAACTGCTGCAAGCCCCCACCAGGTTAGGCTTGGTGTACGGGATGTGAGCCATCAGCAGACAGCTCACATTCTTTTCTCTGCTTGTGCATGGTTTACATATCACAAGCAGAGCCTACACAGCCCTCCTCCTCCTTCCTGATCTCAGATGAGTAGGAAGGGTGGCAGGGCCAGATTAAGAGCATCAAGGGCCTGGTGCTCAGGATTTTGGTGGGCCTTAAGGGCTGTACATCACTTAAGGCCCACATGAGCCCTGAGGTGAAACGGTGCAGCAGTGTAGGCCCAAAATTACGGAAACCCCAGGCTTCTATAAGAGCCTTGCATTGGCGTGCATGGCATACCCTGAAGTGAGGTTGAAGGGTGGAGTGATCAGGCCTTACACAACACTATGGAAACTGAATACCAAGCTTCCATTAGGACTGCTCCGGCAGTGTCCATTATTAATCCCACTACCCGGCCCTGGTGGTGCATGGGGAATGCAGGGATGGTCAAGCATCAGCCCATTGCTTTCCATGTGTGGCCTGCTCTTTTTGGCCAGCTATGCCCAGGAATTTTTTTTCAGACAATAGGTGCAGGAACTCTACTCCTTTCCACGGAGGAGCACGCTGCGTCATAGGGTGGGTGTGGCCAAATTGTACAGTGGGAGGGTCTTAAAGGGGCATTGTTAATCAGTAAAACCAGGAGTGCATACCACACAAGCACAGGGATCAGGAGTGCATAATACACAGAGTGCTGTGTTCAGGAGTGCTTAATAGACAGAGTGCAGGGTTTAGAAGGGCATAATAGACAGAGTGCTGGGTTCAGGAGTTCGTAATACACAAAGTGTTGGGTTTACAAGACTGTAATACACAGACTGCCAAGTTCAGAGTGCGTAATACAGAGTGCTGGGTTCAGGAGAGTGTAATACACAGAGTGTTGGGTTCAGGAGAGTGTACAGGTAATACACAGAGTGAGATATGCACATAATGCAGTGTTCAAGGGTTTGCTATGCAGAGAGGGTACTTCTGCCCCCACATCCAAAGCTCATCTCTGCACCCTTCTCTCATAGAAGATTTCTGCAACCACCTCTTAACCCTTACACCACAACAGCTAAATCTTTATGCAGCTGCTTCAGCTTTGACCCCTGCTCCCCCACTGCCCTTACCTGTACACAAACAACACCCCCCTCCATCTGCTCACTTCTCAGAAGCCGCCGATCTCAGCATCCCTTCCCATACAGTCCATTTGCAACTCTGCCTCTCTACCACTAGACAACAGTAGCAGCAGCTGGCATCGGCATCTGAGCACCAGGCTATTTCTAAGCCAGCATGGAATGCCCTTTCTGCCTATAAACACATCTGTGCCCTGGCAGCTGTCACTCTGTGTCCGCCCTGAGTGCTGTGCACAGAGATTCTGAGGGAACTGCCGGGAGAAGCGCACTGTCCCTTGTAGCACAGAAGCCATGCTTCTGTGTTTACAAGTGACATTAAATAGTGGTGACAGCGAACCTGGCCATCCTGAGCCTATATTAAGGTCAGGACCTGGAGCTGCAGCTCCAATAGCACCTACAATAATCCGGCCCTGGAGGGTAAGGACAGACAGAGAACCTTGAGCATGAACCACTAGCTGTTTTGTTCTGTATTGTGTCTGTCAAATACATGGCATTGAACAGAACATAGAATTAGGAGAAACATTTACTCCATTTTCCAAATTTAAGAATGTGGTGCAAGCATTATTCTTGCCCCTCTCTTTACCCACTATGATTATACTTTTATCCTGTTAGCTTTAGCTAACTTTACGATTGCAGATCCCTCCCTCCGCTGACACAGTTTAAATCTTAGTGCATTACTTTTCTTGTAATCCTAGATTTTCTCCCCAAATGATGTCATGATATCCCTTGGAAAGCTGTGCTCCTTCCTGGCACTGGGAGGACTTCTGCTGCACTCACATCTCTGTGGAGATAGAAGACTAAAGGGGGTTATTTACGAAAGGCAAATCAACTTTGCACTACAAATGCAAACTACAAGTGCAAAGTGCACTTGAATTTGCACTGAAAGCACAGTCGCTGTAAATCTGAGGTGTAGATCTGAAATGAGGTGAAGCTCAGCTGATTTTATCATCCAAACACGTGCAAGCTAAAATGCTGTTTTTTTATTTTCCTTGCATGTCCCCCTCGGATCTACAGCGACTGCACTTCCAAGTGCACTTTCAGTGCAATTTCAAGTGCACTTTGCACTTGTAGTGCAAAGTGGATTTGCCTTACGTAAATAACCCCCCAAGTTTCTCATGAGACTAGGGGAAATGCAGGAATTGACAGGCAGTGAACCTGTGGAGGGGAGGCTGGTGCTAAGGGTTGCATCTCAGGCATGCCCTCATAGCAAGCCATTACACCCACACACACAGTGGGTGGCTCAGACTTGGGAGCCTCAGACCCCCTAGTCCTCCCACAACAGTGAACGGGGACACAATTACATCAATGCTCTCTGTAAAGATCTTCAGCAGAGCACAAAGGAGACCGGTGGCCAGGGGGACGCGCAGCATAGTGGTCACTGGTCTTGCAACACGGATGTCACCGAAAATGAAGCTCGATTCAAAAAATGAACCCTGGATTGCTCAAAGATAACACAGTGGGGAAACAAACCTGGAGTTTAGTTTTAACTTATAGGTCACACAAATGGGACAATGAATAATGACAAGCTATTGCGTATTCTATTGGACAAGTCCTCATTAATTACACAAGCATAGATGTGATTTGCAGAGACACATCTGATAGGAGTGTTCAAAGATGGGAAAGAGGCCATTGTATCTGGGAAAGTGAGAATGAACATGCCAGCATGAAGCCAAACTCGATCTCCCTTCATCTCCCTGCCACCTCTTCTTATGCCCTGCTTCATTTTCCTAAACTTTATAGATATCCTTATTTGTAATTACAATTTGTTAATATCCTTATTTGTAAATATGTAATTTCTTTCAGTTATTACTGAGAAAAGGCACACTAAATTGCTATAGCAAGGGCAGCACCAACATGTGCTAATTATAAACATTTTATGCATGTGAGTAGCCTTAAAAGTGTCACCCGATGACAGAGTCCCTTTAATAGTGTAACATCCATGATATATTGTAAAATAAAAAAAATGCTTACATTTGTAGCAATAAACAGCACTTGGGTAAAATCTCTTCTTTCAAAGGTTGCTAAACTGTCTCCATCATCCCAGAATAGGTCTCCTCGTGCAAATCCTTCCGTAGTAAGCGCCACCACCAGCATCAGACTATTCTTGCGTGTCTCCTGTGTGGTCAAACCCGGTAACTGGAGGAGGAAAGAACAAATAGATAATAAAACAAAATACACTTCCACTGCTTTTGTTACCATGACAAAGATTTACCAAGCAAGGCTGCAATATTTAAAAAGCAATACATAACTGAAGTACATATTTCATAATGATAATACTACAAACAAGAAGAACTTAGATCTGTACAAAATAAAAACAGATGAACTTGCAGCTGTGTTGGACTCTGAATGCAAAATATTCCTTTATCATGACTAGCATAAAATATCTGGGAGAGAAGCCAACTAACACACTGTAGGCCACGGGTCCTTTTGAAGAGCTAGGGCAGCTTAAGTTATTTAGTAACCAGCCACGGGCCAAAATGAACTATGGGATTTTACTGCCCCCCCCCCCCCAAACCACAAAAGTAAAAAAGAGCCCTTATTGTCCTGAGCACCCTATAAGGCTGCTTTCACACTGATGTGCTGTAGTTTACCCGCACCACGAGTACAGCTTAGTGCACCTGCGGCTTTCTGGCAGGTTAGCAGTCTTGAGGGTGTGATGCACTTTCTGAAAGCGCACCAAAGCTCCTGCAATCAAGCGTTTTGGTGCGCTTTCAGAAAGTGCACCAAACCTGCAGCATATAATAGAAGTCTATGGCTCAGTGCAGCCAACCCGCAGGAAAGCCACAGGGGCCCTGCACTGTACATGTGGATCAGTGTAAAAGCAGCCTAATAACCCTTTTTTTTATAAGTGCTAATATACCCATTGCAAAATTTCAGTGTAAGTGATGTTTAATAAAAGGACCTTTTCCTCCTCCAGCTTCTGCTAGCATCACCCTCCAGGCTGATAGAAAGGTCCCTGATGAAGTGCACTTGGTATTACTCTGCCTGAGACAGGAGACGACAATACAGAGGAAGCATCAGCTTATGCAGCTCTTGCTCCCTCCGCAACCTCCTGCTTCTTCTGCTGCTGGCACTGGCTCCATGCACTCTGATGCTCTGGGATAGCGAGTTGTCACCCTCTTGATCGTGATCTGGGATTGCAGACCCACCATACCAGAGCATGGGTATGCGTTTCCCTGGTTTGAGGTTGAGGGCCACATTAGAGGGCTCTGCGTGCCACAGGTTGAGCATTCCTGCTCTAGGCAAAGTGACAGCAAAGTATAAAATATTGCCAATAGACCCTTGTATAAGGCAATTGCTGTAAAGGTAGCAACCTTAGGTTAAGCACTAAACAGGGAGTATTCTGGATGCAGCATCATGTGAGAACTGTTTTCAGTAGAAAGACAAATAAAGTGTTCCTAAACTTCAAGCAGCTCCTGGGCTTGAGTTCTTTCTACAGTATCCAAGAGTTCTCTAGTAGTGAAGCAGACCACAATGTATCTGCATTGTAATAAAGGAGAACAGCCATGACTATAAAGAACAAGATTATCACACTGGTGATGATCCTTATTTTTCTGTGACATTGTTGGGAGTCTAGCTACTGTGACAAGACAGAGCTAATGCAGCCTTGTCCTGTCTCTCCCTGCAGCAATGGATCACTACAACAGTGATCTATTTCTGCTGATCTTAATATTTTAATTCCAAAATCCCAGCAAATATTTTAGATACCCCAAATGCATTTTCTTCTATGTGAGCATTAAACGCTTACATAAGTGAGCACAATTTAATTCAGAATTTTAATGATCACAATTTTTGAAAAAAATTGTCCGCTGGACATTTTGGGGCTGCATTTGAGGCTCCTATATGTAGTACATTGATAAACACTGGCATAGAGCGCTGATAAGTCAGGAAGTGAGAGTCTCTCTGCCCTTCTTTCGAAAAAAGGTATCTGGCATGAACTGCCATACTCAAACTTCTAAGAATATCTTCCTCCAGATACCTCATTGGTGATATTACATCATTCATATTTGTGAAGAACATTGCTCAGCCCAGAAAAAGGCACTGCTTACTTTAACAAATAGTAATTCCTGTAAATGTGGTTACAAAGACTAATGCCCCATACACACGAACGGATTATCAGTTGGAAAAAACTTGGATGGTTTTTCCGGCTCAAGCTTGGCTTGCATACACACGGTCACACAAAAGTTCTATGGACTTTCGACCGCCAAGAACACGGTGACGTACAACACTACGACGAGCCAAGAAAATTAAGTTCAATGCTTCCGAGCATGCATCGAATTGTTTCCGAACATGCGTAGGAATTTTGAGTGTCGGAATTTGTACAGATGATCGGAATTTCGTATTGGAACTTTTTCCGACCGAATAATAGAAATAGCTCTCAATCTTTTGCTGGCGGGAAGTCCGCCAGCAAAAGTCCGATGGAGCATACATAGGATCGGAATTTCTGACCAAAAGCTCTCATCTGACTTTTGCTGATCATGTGTACGGAGCATTAGGTTTAGCCCTGGCCAACATCTTTTAATGCAGTACCCATCTGCTTGCTCCCCGAATGGCTGAATTGTAGTCTAAGTTGCAGGCACAGTTTCCGATGGAAATAGTAATTAAGAAACTTTTCTTTGTGAAAAAAATAAATTTGGATTAGTTTACTTTATGTGGGCTACCCATGATTCTGGGCTTATCCCCATGTGGTGAACTGTATATGTGCCTGCCATTACCATATTTTTTCTATATTCTGTAGGTTATGTTTCTTGGTCTTACCTGTAAAGGCAAAATGCAGCCTCCTCTAACGTGAATGTTGATGGTTTCCATTGGTGCAGGAAGTGTGATCCACTGACCTTTACTTTGAAGCTGTAAACCCTATGAAATTCAAGAAAAATTATAGCTTCAATACATATATAAATATGTTAGTATATGTTTATTGTCTGTTCTGCACTTCTATGAGATGGCAAAATGGTAAAGAAATATTTATCATACCAAGAAGGCTATTCCCTTCTGATCTGTGTTCTGACATATCTCAAAATTCCATGCCCAATTTAATCTGGCAGCGTCCTCCTTAGCATCTGATTAACAGCAGTGAAAAGGAGGCCCCCTCCTCTTACTTCCTTGTCACCTACACATAAACTTTTGTGCCACTTCTGGAGCCCCTGTTCATAAGCAAAGGTTGTATATAAACAATATCATCACAATAATGCCAAGATCATCCACAATGTATCCCCTGGCTAGAAACGTGCTGATGTGCTTGTAAGACTAGTGTGTTTTAGCCATAAGCAAGTTTTTCTGTGTTAAAGCGTGTGATCTGAGTGGATGTGTGTAGGAGCGTGCTCCGGCTCTTTTATCCTACCTCATTCTGTTGATTAAGTTCCCCTGGTCTCAGCCCTTATCCCCAACCGGTGTGTGCAGCCGATGCGTGTGATCCTCTGTAGCTTGGCATGGTGCTTTCTCTTGCCATTCCCTGACCTCCCAGATAGCAGCTGCCTCTTGGATCTTCTGCGTTGATGTGCGGTGGAGCCTCTCTACTGCCTGTGTGATTGTCTCCCCGCCCGGCTGTCTCCTTGATATTGGCCTCTCCGCCCCCTGGCTGTGTCCGGAACTATGAGGTTTGAGAGGACTCTGTAGATCAGCGGCACCCAACGGGGCATCACCAAACAGAGACGACAGAGCTTGGAGACACTTCGGTAAGCCTCGGGGCAGCAGGAAAGTGTCGGTGGGGATTGGAGCAGAGACTTATCAAATAGATTGGCAGTGTTTGATTCTGGCTCAGTGGAGCCCATGGAAATAGGATGGGGTAGAGGAGTGTAATTTTATTTAATAATACTGGATGTGTGTCTAACATACACTAAAACTAGAGCCAGTGATTAAATAAACATTAAAACTAGAGCCTGTGATTAAATAAACACTAAAGGATACATGATCATATATATGGACAATGAATATTAAAGAACATTGAACTTTTATCCAAGCAGAGAAAATAAAATATTTTGAAGAGAGGAGAGAGTGAAAAGGGGAGAGCGAAAATTTACTATTCTACCCCACCCCCTTTTTTTCCTCTTTCCCTCTCTCTTCTGCCCCTTTTTAAACTCTAATGCCGCGTACACACGTGCAGACTTTTGCCGGCGGACTTAGTCCAGCGGACAATCCCGCCGGACTTTCCAGCTGGGTCCGCTGGACTTTCCGAGCGTGTGGACTTGCCCACACACGCGCGGACTTGCCCACACACGCACGGACGGATAATCCGCCGGCCAAAGTCCGCGGGACTTTTGAAAATGAACGGACTTGCCCACACACGGAGCAGTCCGTTCATTTCGAACGTAACTTCAGGTACGTAGCTAGCGTAGGCAGTAAATGCCGGCGCGCTAGCTCCGTCACCTGTCATGGATTTAAAGGGAATCCCCACGCCGAAAAACGGCGTGGGGGTCCCCCCAAATCCATGTCAGACCCTTATCCGAGCACGCAGCCTGGCAGGCCAGGAAAGGGGTGGGGACGAACGAGCGCCCCCCCCCCCTCCTGAGCCGTACCAGGCCGCGTGCCCTCAACATGGGGGGTGCCCTGGGGAAAGGGGGGCCGTGCGGCCCCCCCACCCCAAAGCACCTTGTCCCCATGTTGATGAGGACAAGGGCCTCTTCCCGACAACCCTGGCCGTTGGTTGTCGGGGTCTGCGGGCGGGGGCTTATCGGAATCTGAGAGCCCCCTTTTATAAGGGGGCCCTCAGATCCCGGCCCCCCACCCTATGTGAATGAGTATGGGGTACGATGTACCCCTACCCATTCACCTAAGGTGTAAAATGTAAAGTAAAAAAAACACACACACTTTTGAAAAAATAGTTTATTGCACTGCTCCGGGGGTCTTCTTCCGTCTTGGGGGTCTTCTCGCCGGACTCCCCCGCCATTTACCAAGCTCTTTTACCGAGCGGGGGAAGTCCAGCTACCTTCTTCGTCGTCGCCGCCGTCGTCGTCTGGGGGTCTCGATCCGCCTTCGGGGGTCTTCCGGGGGTCTCTTCTGTTTTTGCGGCGGTCGTCGTCTTCCGCGCCGCCGGCGCCGCCTTCTTCTTCTTCTTGTCCTTCTTCTTGTTCTTCTTCTTCTTCCGATGTTGACCCGACGCTCTCTCTGCCCGGAATGCCTGTGCCGCGCTGCGCTGGGACTTATATAGGGGCATGGGGACAGGGTCACATGCTCATGTCACATGGTGACCCCGCCCCCTTGTGTTGTCACAGTCCCGGAGGATGCTGGGACTGTGACATCGCAAGGGGGCGGGGTCACCATGTGACATGAACATGTGACCCTGTCCCCATGCCCCTATATAAGTCCCAGCGCAGCGCGGCACAGGCATTCCGGGCAGAGAGAGCGTCGGGTCAACATCGGAAGAAGAAGAAGAACAAGAAGAAGGACAAGAAGAAGGAGAAGGCGCCGGCGGCGCGGAAGACGACGACCGCCGCAAGAACAGAAGAGACCCCCGGAAGACCCCCGAAGGCGGATCGAGACCCCCAGACGACGACGGCGGCGACGACGAAGAAGGTAGCCGGACTCCTCCGCTCGTGAAAGAGCTAGGTAAAAGAGCATAAGAGAGCGGAGGAGTCCGGCGAGAAGACCCCCAAGACGGAAGAAGACCCCCGGAGCAGTGCAATAAAATAATATTTTTTCAAAAGTGTGTGTGTTTTTGTACTTTACATTTTACACCTTAGGTGAATGGGTAGGGGTACATCGTACCCCATACTCATTCACATAGGGTGGGGGGCCGGTATCTGGGGGCCCCCTTATTAAAGGGTGCTCCCAGATGCCGATAAGCCCCCGCCCGCAGACCCCGGCAACCAACGGCCAGGGTTGTCGGGAAGAGGCCCTTGTCCTCATCAACATGGGGACAAGGTGCTTTGGGGTGGGGGGGCCGCACGGCCCCCCATTCCCCAGGGCACCCCCCATGTTGAGGGCACGCGGCCTGGTACGGCTCAGGAGGGGGGGGGGGGGCGCTCGTTCGTCCCCACCCCTTTCCTGGCCTGCCAGGCTGCGTGCTTGGATGAGGGTCTGACATGGATTTGGGGGGAACCCCCACGCCGTTTTTTCGGCGTGGGGAGTCCCTTTAAATCCATGCCAGCTTACGGAGCCAGCGCGGCGGCATTTAGTGCCTACGCTAGCTACGTAACCTGAAGTCACGTGCTAAATGAACGGACTTGCCGATGAGCGGCAAGTCCGTTCATTTTCAAAAGTCCCGCGGACTTGCCTACTAACGGCGGGATTGTCCGCCGGACTGCCAAGTCCAGCGGATAATTTTAAAACAAAACTTAAAACTTTGGCGCCAAAAAGTCCGCCGGACTTTGGCGCCAAAAAGTCCGCCGGCGCCCACACACGAGGGGATTATCCGCTGGACTTCGGTCCAGCGGATAATCCCGCGGGATAGTCCAGCGGATAATCCCGCGGGATAGTCCCTTCGTGTGTACGCAACATAAGAATGGACTACGAGAAGAAAAGGACAGGGAGCTTTGACTGTCATGGCCCCCATGCAAGGCATAGGTGGGTCTTCCCAACAAACGCAAGGCGGCAAGTCCGCAAAAGAGAAGGCTTAAAAAGCTGCAAACTTGCAAAGTTTGCTTTGATACCAAAAGATAATGAAAATTCAACCTCCCAGCAAGCTCCTAGTGAAGGATCGGAAGACCAATACACTGGAACAGAAGCCAATATCTCCTGGTCCAAGGGGTATGCAATGTAGAAGAAATATTGACTAAGAGTGCAGGGCAGTATGCTGATCACCAGATTAAAGGGTTACAAACTTTGCCATCATTACCAGCAGCAGAACCCACATTATTAGATGTGCTTAATGCAATACATCAATGTCAAAACTCTACTTAAATAAGTGGGAGTTAATTGGAATACATATATTTTTTATAGAGCCAAAGGAGAAAGCCTATTTAATTCTAGGGGGATTGTTTGTTTAGTTTTTCAAATTTTTGTCTTTTTTGTCTTTTCAATTTTTTTTTTCCATTACCAAGTTAACGAATAATACCAGATGGCAGGGAAATGCTCATGCATATTGGTTATGTTATCTTTATATGTTGACTTTTTGGAGTTTTATCCAGAATATGTTCTTGGATGGGGTTAGAATTCAGGATATTTTAGTTTTTTTTTATAATTACCAGTTTTGAAGTTAAGGTATTTGATGCATACATCTACTATACAGTCTATATTGATGAGGTTTATCTGGTACTAGGCCCCAGAGTGGTGTTTTCTATTATGGTATTTTGTGAGTTTTTCAAATTTTTCAATTTTCTTTTTTTCTGCAGTTTTTTTTTTTTACAGACACACTGAATATGCACACCAGATATCAAATGTGATTACAGATAGTTTCCTTTCATGTGAAGATATCAAGAGCCTTTTGCTTTGCAGTAATATTTGTATTAACTATAGAGATGATTTATTTTTTATTTTCCTCCTATTATAAGTTTTTTTTTCATTCAATATTGGACTGAGAGGGACTTTATTTGTAGAAATAGACTACCTGTATTAAGAGAAATGGGAAATCAAGGCTTAAATCTGATGTTACTACACTATCTCTGTTAAAATGCAAGTTTTGATATCTTGGAATATTAGAGGCCTCTGTGATCCGGTGAAGAGACAAGCTATGTTTACATTTTTGAAACAGCTTTCTCCTTCTATTATCTGCCTGCAGGAGACTCACCTAATTTTTCTCTACTTTATACTATCTAAAACGTGCATAAATTAGCACACAATATCACTCTTCCTATACTACATATTGTAGAAGTGTATCTATATTGATTGCAAATGATGTTGATTTTACCTCCAGAAAGATACAAACGGACAATAGAGGTCGCTATATTTTTTGGTATTGCACAATATATAGAAAGCCATACGTACTAGCCTATATATATATATATATATATATATATATATATATATATATATATATATATATATATATATATATATACACACATATATATATACATACACACACACACACACACACACACACACACACACACACACACACACACACACACACCACCCCCATATTCACCAGAGGTACTTAAAGAATGCCTGCCTTTTATCTATGATAAATCTGACATCCCCTGCTAATTAGTAGGAGACTTTAATACTTATTCAGATCCCTCCTTAGATAAATATGGTATAGTCAGGGATAAGGCGACTTCTGTTTGTACTCCCTTTGCTGGTTCGGGAGATGGGCCTTATGAATGTCTGAAGAATGTTATATCCTCATGATACAGCTTTTTCCTTTTTTTCCAACACTCATGGGGCCTTATCCAGAATAGACCTGGCATTAGTCACTTCTGCAATGTTACCTGTAATACCTGAAGCGACCTATAATCTAGGGGGTTATTAGACCACTCTCCATTAATTCTTAAGCTAATTTTGCACTCAGCTCAGACCTGTACTTTGTGGAAAGTAAACCCTTATTGGTTTGAACTATTTCCATCAACGGAAGATATTCTTTGTGACATATCTTTAACAAGCCTTCTGTATCACGGCAGGTTTATTGGGATTCTTTAAAAGCCTATATTAGAGGCTTATTTATCTCTTAAATTTCAAAAATAAATCAAAGGCTAGGGAACAGTCTGTAGCTGAAGATGTCCTGAGGGCTGAATCCCAATATATATTAAATCCTACTATAGAAGCCCAACAAAAATGTATACAAAAACAACAGGCTTATGGCAGAATTCTCTTGTTTTTTTCCTCCAGCAACCTTATTTCGAGGAGCGGGAAAATATGGGTCATATTTTACCCGCAATTACAAAAGGTAAAAAAACGAGTCCATGTTATAGAATTGCAAGAATCTCCGACTAAAATTGCATGCACTACTTTGTAGATTTCATCTGTGTTGTGTTACTTTTTTAAAGATCTATATACTAGTAAAGTATGAAGAGGCTGAATTACAACTTTTTCTTGATTCCATTGTGCTACCTGAAATATCGGCAGCTGACAGGGAGACACGGGATAAACCTCTGACGTTAGAGGGACTCCAGACTGCTGCTGCCAATCTGCCTAATAAAGCTCCAGGTAGTGATGGATTACCAGGTGAAATTTATAAAGTGTACGGAGCTAACTTGCTGCCAGAATTGTTCAAGATATTTAACGCAGCATTGGAGTATGGCCATTGCCCTCCCTCTATGAATGAGGCAATAATTATCAAACTTTTAAAATATGGTAAGGTCCCTATTAACCCAGAATCATACCGTCCAATCTCATTGCTTCCATCAGATATAAAGATATTGTCAAAAGTATTAGTCACCAGATTAATGAAAGTAATCTCTAATATGCATATAGACCACATAGATCTACAGCAACAAATATTAGATGTTTATTTCTTAATTTGCAGATCCCCTCTGATAACTTAGGCAATAGAGCTATATTGTCTCTTGATGCGGCAAAAGCTTTTAAAAGTATATAGAGTGGAATTTTCTATGGCATTGCTCACAGAAATTTGGATTTGGATCCCAGTTTATATGCTGGATACAGCTTTTGTATGCTGATCCGGTGGCACAGGTGCAGGTAAATGTATCAGCCCCTTTTCCATTACAGCGAGGAACAAGACAGGGATGCCCATTATCGGCTCTTCTTTTTGCCCTTGCCCTCAAACCTTTGGCTGCTGCGGTCCGGCACTCAATGACTATTATCAGATTTTGCAGATCACTAGGAGAGGACAAGATTGCCTTATATGCTGATGTTACACTGCTGTTTTTGGGAGATACTTAATCATCCCTAATTGCAGTTATGTCTTTAATTAACAAATATGGTTCATTCTCAGGATTCACAATAAACTGGGATAAGTTGGTTCTCTTAACGGTAGACCTGATGGTAAACAATTTACCAAGTGTAGTATCTCAAATAGCAGTAGTATCAACCTTTAAATATCTAGATGTCCAAGTTACATCATATGTAGAGAGGAATTTAGATCCACTGATTAAGCGCTTTAAACAAACAGGGAAAATATGGAGTAAGTTGCCTTTAACAATAGTTGGTAGGGCTAATTTTATAAAGATGATTTGGATGCCACAATTGCTTTATCTCCTGCATAATTGTCCAATATGGCTACCCCAGAGATTTTTTCGACAGGTGGATACCCTTTTTAGGGATCTCAACTGGAGATATAAACATCCACGAATTAGATTGGAACTTTTGCAAATGCTTAAGGATGGAGGTGGTTTAGCTGTTCCTAATACTATGTTGTATTACCTGGCATCTCAACTGCAGAAATTAAGTGGCTGGAATGTTGTAGATTCCAAGGACCCTACACAACAAATTGTACTATCTCAATTTCTGGTGGAGCCATTGGTACAGTTGATAGTAGCCCATTGTTTCTATAGTAAACGCTGTATTCCTACAATTGGTTTAAGTGTGAAATACTGTTCAAAAATGTACACTCCATGAGGGATATACGCAGTATATGCCTATATGGAACAACCCGCGATTACCTGAGGTTTCGAAACTTGAAAACTTTGGTTTATGGAAAAGGGCTGTTATTACGCTCCTTCATCAGCCTTTTGACAATGGGGACTTACAACCATTTAATAAAATAGCAGAGAAATATAATTTGCCTAATAAACCTCACCAACAACTTCCGTGTGAGGAGAGGAGAGGAGAGCCGATTGCTTAGCAACCGGCTCTGTGTTTACATCACATGACTGCTGTCAGAGCCCTCCTGCCGATCGGAGATGCACCGTGTCTGGCAGGCAAGCGCGATCCCCCTCCTTCTGAGGGACGTTCCTGAAAGTCCATTAAGAAGGAGAGAGTGCCCACCCGGCAGTTTATATACATTGGCCGGGTGGGAAGTGGTTAAATACAGTCCCTCCCCTAGCTTGACTATGGCAGTGTCCATAGGATGTTCTAAACGGGGAATTATTGGCGACATATATTATTTACAAACAGCTAGAATAAACAAACAATAGTAGCTTTGAGGGGTGGCGTCAGGATCTGGATACTCTCACCGAGGAGAAGTAGGAGCAAGCTCTGAAGAATTTGTCTAGAGTCTCCCTATCCCCCTCACAGTGGTTTACTCAGTTATTTATTATTCACAGATCTCACTACACATGCGCCAATATTCAGTCAATGGACGGATGCGATTAATTATAATTTAAGAAGGGAGGAACTGGCATATAAACATAGGAAATGCCCGAAAAATTCCCCAAAATTTGGTCGTGATGGCTAGACTCCAATTTGTCTGTGTAAGTTGGGAGAGGGTAGAGGGGAGAGGGAAGGAGAAAAAGAAAGAAAAAAAAGAGAAACTTAATGGTATGTTTATTTACTATGCCCGATTAGGCTAATTAGGAAGCTGCAAGATTAATTTTTGGTGGTGTGTTTTTTTTTTTCTCTTTTTCTTTCTTTATGACTAACTTGTGTTTTTTGTTTTGTAAGCTTGCCTTGTTGGAAATTGTAAAATGTTTCTCAATAAAAATGATATGATTAAAAAAAAAGTATAACTAAAGGCAAAACTTTTGGATAGAGTGGAGAGGGATTAGAGCCACTATCAATTTTTATTGTCGTCTGTGCCCCTGTTAAGGAGATTCATCCTCTCCATTTGTCCCATTTACAATTATTATTGGAAGTAAAATAAAAGCCCAAATTTTGGGTTGTCCCCAAAAAAATAATAGATGGTAAATCTTCCAATGGGGACACTAGTTATGGTGACCTGGGGGTCCCCAAGACATTCCTTTGATTTGCAGAGATTTCCACTCACTTCTTGCTTGGCTATGGGACAGGAAGTGAAGGGAAATCTCTGCAATGGGACAGAGAAAAAGTGAAAAAAAAACACTGACAAGGGTTATAACCCTCCTTCGCGCTTCATCAAAAATGAATAAAAAGATTTTGCCCATAGTTCTACTTTAAAAAGGGATACAGGGCAAAAACATTTTTAGATAGTTTGCCAATTGCAAGTTCTCAAAATAATTTCCAAGTGCCAGTATTAGCCACAATTCCTCGCTGAAATTTGTGTAACAATAAAATCCCAGTGAGTAGAAACAACCTTCCTTTTTCTATTACTGCCCTTTAAACAGATTTTACACACCAACAACAACTTGTCAGAAAACAAAATGAGGGTGGACTTACCGTCGGAAATGAATACCATGTGCCAGAGGGAAAGTAGCCATTTACTTCAGTTTTCCCCTGCTCAAGTACTGGCGTAATCAGCAATGCCTCTCCCCAAAGGAACTGGCGGTCAACAGTCCAAGTGTTTGAGTCAGTTGGGAACCTACAAAAGATGGTTATTACCCAGCATGTATACACAAATGCTCAACGGTGGAGAAAGCAATTCTTTTCCAAGTACTTACTCTACAAAGAGTGCACGTGCTACTGTGTCCCCTGAGCTGTGAGCTTTATGAAACAACGTGTACAGATAGGGAAGCAGGGAATATCGGATGTACAATGCATTTCGTATAGCTGTCTGAGATTTCTCACTGAAAACATATGGCTCCTGTGGCTAAAACATTAAAAAAATTTAAGTTATTTTACAGGTTGCTATATGTACCACTGTTAGCTGTCCCAGTAAAACAATACAATCCCAGTGTTATAACAGCAAGTGAAAATCGCAATCCCACACTCGTATAGTAATTATACAAAGTAATTCAGTAAAATGACATGTGTGATATAAACAAAAAATCACACATCACTACAATATTGACAAACATAAAATTTGTGTTAATTGGTGAGTAAATACCAGTCAGACAAAAGTTTTTAGACCATTCCAAACAACTTCAATCCAGCTCAAAAGCAGTCAATCTGAAATCCAAGATGACACTCAGTGAAACATAAATCGTTGGTGACTTCCTGTGATGATCCTCCACCGCTCAGTAGGATTAATTACTCACCAGAGAGTTTGCCTGTCTTGCCAGGTGCCAGGTTCACACTAGTATCCCACATGCTGTAATCATCATGTGGAATGTCACAAATCGGATGGTTAAGACGAGGATCCGTCTTTAAACCGACTTCAATGATATTGAATGGGCTGAAAACAGACCAAAGTCAGACCAAAGTAGTGCAGGAACCTTTTCTAAAGTCGACGACTTGTGTCGAACCAGTTAAAACAGCTCTTATAGGGAACCCTTGTTTTGTACACGTCATGCGACATGTGTTCCCAACGTCAGAGCATATTTTGCACCAGTGTGAACTGGGCCATAGACCAGGCTTAGAAAGCATGTGTCTCGTTCCCTCCTGATGGGAATCACCTGAGGTGGAGGTTTGAACAGACAATCTTCCACTATCAATGTACTCAGCAGGCTCAAGCTTGAGCTTAATATCTTCTTTGAAGTTCCTTGCTCACCTGAAAAAAATCCTCTAGGTCTGAACTTTTCCTGTGAACATTTTGGGTCACATGGCCTGCCTCCTATGTCCCTCTAGAGCAGCCATTAGCCATTGAGCAATGATTAAGCACTTTGTGTGAAACGCGGCTGCTGAACAGTGTGGATCCCTTGTGTGTCATGTTTTTTAACCTTTGATTCTACAATTAACAAGGATATTCTTTCATCTCTGGACGTGCCGCTTTTTCTATTTTTTACATGGACTTCTCAGGTTGCAGACCTTGGCAGGCACTCAGTCTTGTTTCCACAATAGTATCAAGAGATCTTAAATTGCAGACAGCCTTGGAGTGGTGTACATTCTACCCCTCTAGCGCAGCCAACCTACATGCATGCTTGAATTCCCAGCCACAAACTTTGGCGGCAGGTTAACAACCGCGGAATGCATCTGAATTACAGATGGTCATGTGCCTTTATGGAGCCTTCAAGATGTGAGCGGAAACAAAAATCTGTATAGCTTCTGGGAGGATTGAAGACCAGGTGTGCAAGCCCCCCACTCCTGGGCAATGTCTGTCTGCATCATTCTAACAGTGGCTCCTATGTGGCCTGGGTTCTGCCTGTGAGATTTGCAGTGCATCTACACTTGTTACTCAAGAGAAAAAACGTTGTACAGTGTTACACATTCCAGATTCATTGAAGCATCTGTTGTCCAGTATAGCTGGCAGTAACTATGCTTTGTCAGACTGCATCCATTGACCGGCTGCATGCATTAATTCACATACAGCCCTGCGCAGTGCATTTTGGCCCTTATCCACATTGCTACTATCTCTTAAATGGTACTGTACTATCCATTCATTGTTCAGTTTCTGCACTTATTTGGAAGCCAACAACTGTTCCATTATTCTATATTGGGACAGTCTTATATGGAATCTCTTGGCACCTAGATAAAGTGATGGGTTGAGTGGGCAGACCTGTTTGAATGGTATAGGTCATCACTTTGTGGGACAGGCCTTTCATCAAACAGTACATTCACTTTGGTTTTCCTACACAAGATTTACATTGTCTTTCACGTTTTTCTTTTTTCCTTTTCATACTTTCAATATTTTTTATTGGAAGTTATAATGATGCACAATAATCACAACCAGAAAAACATTCTCTTTGAGTCATTACAACATAAGAGGTAGTAATGAAGTCTTGCATTGTACAAATTAATTATGAGATGTTACTAATACACAACAATATAAAATAACATGTAACGAGAATAGAGTACTTCCAAAAAATATTATTAATTAAAATTATTATTATTAAAAGTAATGGCTTAAAGGGGATGTAAACCCTCATGTTTATTTCACCTTAATGCGTAGGACATCTGGCAGTCACCAGCCCCCCCCCCCCCCGTTTTACTTACCTAAGCCCGTTCATCTCTTTCACTGGGATGCGCTGTCTCTCTCTCCACGGGGTCCCAGCTCTTGATTGGCTAGATTGATAGCAGCACAGCCATCTGCTGTCAATTAAATCAAATGATGCGGGCACCGGTGGCGGGGCAGAGTCCGGCATTCGTGTCTGTGGACGCAAATGATGGACTCGGGAGTGCGCCCGCAATGGAGCGCTTCTTCTAGGGGGTTATCTGATGCAAGGAGGAGCCGGAAGAGCTGCCCGAGGGACCCCAGAACAGGTGGATCGGGGCCACTCTGTGCAAAACAAGCTGCACAGTGGAGGTAAGTGTGATATGTTTGGTATTTAAAAAATAAGTTTACTCTTAGACATAAATTACCATTTGGAGTCCAACTTGTAGACAGTCTTTCACGTTTTTCATAGGTAAAAAGGAGGGAAGAAGGAGAGATTTCCCAAGTAATTCTTCACGAGGAACAGCCGGATTTATCAAAAAATATATAATTCTTTATTGATAAAATCCACATGAATAAATATTTGTATTTGTTTATGTATCTTTAATTTTTTCCCTTTTTCTTTATTATTATTACTTTCATCTTTATTTATATTTTATGATGTGTTTGGAACTCCATGGTCAGTCATTCTTACTGTTGTTATCGTGTGACTGGCGGAGTAACCAGAAGTGGACGTTTGATGAACCCTGTGCTGACACCATATGCCGTACTTCGTATGGGCTATATAAGGATATTTACCAGACGTCTGTGCATGCTCTGAAGAAACTTGAGTCATCACACTCTCTGCAATAAGGGCACAGATCACCTACTAGCTGACATCCCCCCCTCCGCATTCCCAGGGAGCTTTGAAAGGATACTGGAGTAACTATAGCTATATGCAGGTACCACAATGCTGAATGCCAACGGCACTGGACGCCTATGGGACACGTGGAGTAGCGGACGCAGCTTTCATTCTATCCTCTGTGGCTGCCATCTTCCCTGGAAACAGGTGGTTTGTCGGTCCGATTGCCTGGATGATGTGGACGAGGTGGACATCGGGAGAGTGATGAGCTGTATTGTTTCCTTTTTCATGGCTGGGAAGTGTGAGTGTGTGTGTGTGTATACAGTGGCTTGCGAAAGTATTCAGCCCCCTTGAACTTTTCAACCTTTTGCCACATTTCAGGCTTCAAACATAAAGATATAACATTTTAATTTTTTGTGAAGATTCACCAACAAGTGGGACACAATTGTGAAGTGGAACGAAATCTATTGGATATTTTAAACTTTTTTAGCAAATAAAAAACTGAAAAGTGGCGCGTGCAAAATTATTCGGCCCCTTTACTTTCAGTGCAGCAAACTCACTCCAGAAGTTCAGCGAGGATCTCTGAATGATCCAATGTTGTCCTAAATGACTGATGGTGATAAATAGAATCCACCTGTGTGTAATCAAGTCTCTGTATAAATGCACCTGCTCTGTGATAGTCTCAGGGTTCTGTTGAAAGCGCAGAGAGCATCATGAAGACCAAGGAACACACCAGGCAGGTCCGTAATACTGTTGTGGAGAAGTTTAAAGCCGGATTTGGATACAAAAAGATTTACCAAGCTTTAAACATCCCAAGGAGCACTGTGCAAGCAATCATTTTGAAATGGGCAGTGTGGGCTGAATAAACGGAGGCTGTCCCTCTAAACTTTCAGCTCAGACAAGGAGAAGACTGATCAGAGATGCAGCCAAGAGGCCCATGATCACTCTGGATGAACTGCAGAGAACTACAGCTGAGGTGGGAGAGTCTGTCCATAGGACAACAATCAGTCGTACACTGCACAAATCTGGCCTTTATGGAAGAGTGGCAAGAAGAAAGCCATTTCTCAAAGATATCCATAAAAAGTCTCGTCTAAAGTTTGCCACAAGCCACCTGGGAGACACACCAAACATGTGGAAGAAGGAGCTCTGGTCCGATGAAACCAAAATCGAATTTTTTGTCCACAATGCAAAACGATATGTTTGGCGTAAAAGCAACACAGCTCATCACCCTCAACACACCATCCTCACTGTCAAACATGGTGGTGGCAGCATCATGGTTTGGGCCTGCTTTTCTTCAGCAGGGACAGGGAAGATGGTTAAAATTGAGGGGAAGATGGATGCAGCCAAATACAAGACCATTCTGGATGAAAACCTGTTGGAGTCTGCAAAAGACCTGAAACTGGGACGGAGATTTATCTTCCAACAAGACAATGATCCCAAACATACAGCCAAATCTACGAAGGAATGGTTCACAAATAAACGTATCCAGGTGTTAGAATGGCCAAGTCAAAGTCCAGACCTGAATCCAATCGAGAATCTGTGGAAAGAGCTGAAAACTGCTGTTCACAAACGCTCTCCATCCAACCTCACTGAGCTCAAGCTGTTTTGCAAGGAAAAATGGGCAAGAATTTCAGTCTCTCGATGTGCAAAACTGATAGAGACATACCCCAAGCGACTTGCAGCTGTAATCGCAGCAAAAGGTGGCTCTACAAAGTATTAACACAAGGGGGCCGAATAATTTTGCACGCGCCCCACTTTTCATTTTTATATTAGTTAAAAAAGTTTCAAAAATCCAATAGATTTCGTTCCACTTCACAATTGTGTCCCACTTGTTGGTGATTCTTCACAAAAAATAAAAATTTTATATCTTTATGTTTGAAGCCTGAAATGTGGCAAAAGGTTGAAAAGTTCAAGGGGGCCGAATACTTTCGCAAGGCACTATATATATATATATATATATATATATACACACACACTCACCTGCCGCCTAAAGATCCAATAGCCCGTCCCTATCTGCAACTGACAACCCAGACATTCACTATATACCCTGCTACCTGGGGGAACCCTAAATACTCCTGCCATGTCCATTTATGCTCGATTTACACTAATAGGAAACCGTACTTCAATTTCATCATTATTTTTGCCATTAATGCATCATCTATTTTCAATTTGCAGGGGTCAAATCTTTGAAATGTTCTTAAATATCTTCTAACTCAGCTGTGGAAATGTTAAATGCTCAGTGTGTTGTATACATGAGATATTGAGCGAATTGCTCTGAAACTATATCCATCCATATTCTCACTGGGATTTTTCTATGAGGATTCATGATATTTGCGAGGAGTGTATGTCTGCTTGTGGTGGCCATCTGTGTCCTTATGCCCCATACACACGGACGGATTTAGTCCGACACTGGTGTTGCATACACACGGTCGGACTTTGTTGGCGAAAAATCCGATCATTCTGAACGTGGTGACATTTGTTGCCTACGACGGGACTACGTAGAGGCTAGTAGCCAATAGCTTTGGTCTTGTAATGTGATCTGAGCATGCGTGGCACTTTGTCCGTCGGAATTCGATACACACGATCGGAATTGGTGTGATCGGACTTTGTTGTCGGAAAATTTTTCCAGCAGGAGATAGAACTTTGTCCGTCGGGCAATCCGATGGAAACTGTCCGATGGTGCCTACACACGGTCGGAATTTCCGACAACATTGTCCGATAGGACAGAATCCATCGGAAAATCCGACCGTGTGTATGGGGCTTTAGACAACGTTACTACTTTTATTGAATGTGGCGGAGGTTTGTTATATACGCATTTTTATTAGCTTTCAGTGTTCATTGGATTTTTTCAATAACAAATTATATATTTTTTGATAAATCCGGCTGTTCCTCGTTGAAGAATTACTTGGGAAATCCCTGCTTCTCCCCTCTTTTTTGTATGCCTAACCTAATTCAGAGGAACACACCTCAAGCCTTTATTTTATAAAATTTTTGAGGTGACGGTATGCGACGATTATATGAGGAATTGTTAAAATTCAGTTCCTCTCCTTCAGCCAAGTTTGTATTCGGTGTAGCTGTAGTGTCCTTTTTTTATTTTTTGTTGATGTTTTTCATAGGTGCAGTATTTTGATTGATAAGCAATTTTGCCTATTTGTACATTTCGTTATATTTTCTGCCACGGCAGGACCTTTTTTGGTGGGGGTGTTTTTGTTGGGGTTGAGAAGGGTTGTCGGGGGATTAGACAAGTGTTTATGTTTAGACCAGTGGAGCACAATACTTTTTTTTGTAACTAAGTTTTCAATAAATGTGTATAAGGTAGCCCTAGTCGGAGTCTTTTTCCATGTTTTTTTATTTTTTTCCATGTATTCTCTGAAAAGGGACAGTGAACAGACATGCACTTTGGCATAACAAGTTACTTATTAGGTCCTTGTAAATTAATTCCTCATTGAATGAATTTTAAGGAAATATTTTTTGCTGGAAAGACAATAGTGTCCAGATAATTAAAAACCACAAAACCATGTTCAAAAACCATGTGTAACAGGCCAGAATAGTCTGTTTATAAAAAGTCCACAAAAATTCAACAATAGCAGAATCTCCCCATAGAGTGAAGTAGACTCTGTAAAAAGAAACACAAGGGGGCGCCGGACTAAGTGTAGCAACAATAAGTAATGGGTTTATTAAAACTCAATTGACAGCTTACATAAAAAGGAGATATAAAAGGCATAACAAAGAAGTTACAAAAAGTGATATCCGTGCTGTGTGAAAAAAAATCAGTAAGGCTGCTTACACCAAAAAGCAGTATAATTGTGCTTCAGTAAAATATTGTGCAAAATACCAGTAAAGCGCCTCATATAAAATAAAAACGAAAATATAATAATTACAAAAAAAGTCCAAACAATGAAATTCCAATATAATGTCCAATAATAGTGGACAAAAGTCAATCATTAACACCAGTGTTGATGTAACATATCTTCATAAAGTGCTTCAGTGATCTCATTTAAAACTCACCGGAACGAGTAGCTGCCATCACTGCAGCAAAAAAGCCCAAAGCAGTATGCTGATCCAGCAAGGAATGTAACAGCATAGGGACTCAAAAACCCTCTCCTTAAGAAACCTCCAGCTACAGGTAAATGAAGCTCACCAAGAGCCAGAAAAAAGGTTTGAATGGGGTAGTTTTTATTGTAAGGTTCATACAACAGATAAGGAACAATAAAATGAGAGTCAACCCAGATTCAAGCAGCGGCATGACGTTAGCACCAAATTCTCCTCACTGACGCGTTTTGTCCAACGGGACGTTATCAAGGGGTCATGTGGTGCTGTTGTTTGCATGTATATATAGTTGAACAGAAGTGGACTGACAAAGAAGTGGATACTTTGAAATGCATCACCCCATTGTCCAGTGGCTTTTCAGACTCCCTGCTGATGTCACTTCTGGTCCGGTGGCTCCTGCGTTTCATGCTGGTTGCCACTGTGATTCACTGGTGCTTCCTCATCCATCTACAAGCCTACCAGCTACAGGATTACCATCCATCCTTCAGACATGGCAGATGACATCGGGCTAACCAGCTACCATGGCTGTTGATGATACACAGATATGCCTTTATATCTCAGTTTTATGTAAGTTGCCAATTGTTTTTTTATAAACCCATTACTTATCATTGCTACGCTTAGTATGGAAATATTTTTGCATCTAGCTTTTGCTTATGAAAACATCAAAAACAACTGAGATTTCAGAAAAGGAGGCAGGAGAATCTTCAATTTTAAGAGTTTCACAAACTGCCTGAATTAGAGATAAAACAAACTCCTTTTCACAAGAAAGGGAAAGAAAAAAATAGTTTTATCCTCAGGAATAGAAAAACTTCAGACAAGTCTTCAGAAACAGGTGACTGCATTGAATGTTTCCCAGACACTCTGCTGTAAAAAACAAAATACCCTCTAAAAGCTTAGTTACAAA
The DNA here is from genome assembly GCA_028564925.1 of Lithobates sylvaticus. Taxonomy (NCBI): domain Eukaryota; kingdom Metazoa; phylum Chordata; class Amphibia; order Anura; family Ranidae; genus Lithobates; species Lithobates sylvaticus. The sequence continues at coordinate 61,054,372 of CM053037.1, read as the reverse complement.
CACTATCCATAAGGCTACCTGCACACTGAGGCACTGGGCGTGCTGGCGGTAAAGCAGTGAAATATTTAGTACCGTCGTTACCCCCCGCTAGCGGCCGAAAAAGGATCAAAACCGCCCGCAAAACGCTGCTGCAGGCGGGTTTGGAGCGCTGCCCCATTGTTTCCTATGGGAAGGGGCGCTTTAGGAGCGGTAAATACACCGCTCCTACAGCGCTCCAAAGATGCGGCTTGCAGGACATTTTTCAGCGTCCTGCGAATGCACCGCTCCAGTGTGAAAGCCGAGGGCTTTCACACTGGAGAGACAGCAGCGGCTGTTTGAAGGTGCTTTGCAGGCGCTATTTTTAGAACTTTAGCGCCTGCAAAGCGCCTCAGTGTGAAAGGGACCTAACTGAAGTTAGGGATTCCAGAGTAAACGAGGAAGGAGGGGCAGAGGGGTAGCTTAGTAGGTGAGATAGCAGGGGCAGATGCACCTGGGGCAACTGTACAGGTGGCAAAGTGAACCAAATTGGAAAGCTTTCATGGTAGTGTGAAAACCAGAACACGCAAAAGGGTCCATGAGAAGAAGTCAGATAGCAGTGGATGTACAGACCTCTTCTTGAAATTAGCCATGTTACCCAGCAGAGACTCAACATCACTGTACACTAAAAAAAACTGCCATAAACAAACCACTCAACAAGAGTGGGGTACACACCCAGAGAGATAACCAAGGGAGGAAGTCATACTGGAAAGTAAAAATCTTCTGTCTGAAGGAAAGAACCCACTGTTTCTCATAGATCTTTAGTCAAAACTGTGTTTCTCAATGAACATAAGAGAAAGTAAATTTACAGACTTCATTCTAATTTTTAGGAGTTGCTATAACTAAAGGAAATTCAATGTAGACATTGAACAATTAACAATATTGTTACCATAAATGCCAAGTCATCACCAAATTAGGGAAAAAAACACACTATGGGCAGAGCAAAAAAAATAATTACAAGTGTAAATCAAACTTGCTGTATCTCATATTATTGTGCTTAAAGGATACGTTCACCTTTCCAAACATGTTACACCCATATTCAGGGCATAACATGTAACATGTTATGAATGTTTCCACATCCTATGCACAAAAACATAGGAACTGGGGTGCAGAAAAATGGCAGCAAGTGTTCAGGACTGATGAGTAAAAGTTTGAAATACACTATATTACCAAAAGTATCAGGACGCCTGCCTGCGCACACACATGAATGAGTGAGTTTGGGGTGGAGGAACTTGACTGGCCTGCACAGAGTCCTGATCTCAACCCGATAGAACACCTTTAGGATGAATTAGAGCTGAGACTGCGAGCCAGGCCTTTTTGTCCAACATCAGTGCCTGACCTCACAAATGTGCTTCTGAATAAATGGCCAAACAATCCCATAGACACACTCCTAAACCTTGTGGACAGCCTTCCCAGAAGAGTTGAAGCTGTTATAGCTGCAAAGGGTGGGCCAACTCAATATCGACTAAGACTGGGATCCCATTAAAGTTCATGTGCGTGTAAAGGCAGGTGCCCCAATACTTTTGGTAATATAGAGTATTTGGCTGTAGCAGTTTTGAGGCAGTTTTTTTAAAGGGCTGGAGAGTGGTACATTAATGAGTGTCTGCAGGCAACAGTGAAGCATGGTCTAGGTTCCTTGCAAAATGAGGGGTGTATTTCTGCAAATGGAGTTGGAGATTTGGTCAGGATCAATGGTGTCCTCAATCCTGAGAAATACAGGCAGATACTTCTCCATCATGCCATATCATCAGGGAGGCGTGTGATTGTACCCAAATGTATTCTGCAGCAGGACAATGACCCAATGATACAGCCAATGTCATTAAGAATTATTTTCAGCCTAAAGAAGAACAAGGAGTCCTGGAAGTGATGGGTTGGCCCCCACAGAGCCCTGATCTCAACTTCGAGTCTGTCTGGCATTACATGAAGAGACAGAAGGATTTGAGGCAGCCTACATCCACAGAAGATCCATGGTTAGTTCTCCAAGATGTTTGGAACAGCCTACCTGCCAAGTTCCTTCAAAAACTGTGCGCAAATGTAGAACAATTGATGCTGGTTTGATGGCAAAGGGTGGTCACACCAAATATTGATTTGATTTGGATTTCTCTTCTGTTCATTTACTTTAGATTTTGGTAATTGTTAAAAATAAACTATTAGCATTTCTATTTCTGAAAGCATTCTTAATTTACAGCATTTGTTCACAATTGCCTAAAACGTTTGCATAGTACTGTAGTAAAAATAATAGTGTCCCTTCAATACTGTAAGTTTGTATCTTTCTTCTATTCAATCTGGGACTAGCTGTAAGCTTGAGCATCCTCATCTAATCTCTACCCAAACACCAAACTCAAGCTCTTTTTCTACTCAAACATACTTGACTTTCTCTGCAGCCTCAGCAGCACGGGTTAGTGAATGAATGGGTAGTGCTCTGTACTAAGCGACTTCCTGTGCATTCACAAACTAAAGCATAGTAAACACAGTTCACTATGCCTCTGGTATGAATGAACACAGTGTGTGAGTGTGTTCCCTGTGTTCATTTAGAAAAGGAAGGGGCTGATAAATTACATATTTAATAGCCCCTTCCATCCTGAAACATCCCCGCAGCAGCTGGGAGTAGAGGAGGGAAGTCAGCAGCACTGCAGGGCACAGCAGGGGGGGAAACCCGGGCAGTAGGGGGAATCTGCACTGCACATAGAGATTAGGGTGTGCCCAGGCACACCCCCTGCGCGCACCTATGCATGGGCATGACTCAGTGTAAAAAAAGAGTGCAATTTCAGGTGGAGAGTAGTTTGGAGGATGCCCGAATTTATTTCTATTTTGGACTAGGAAGATAGGTATTAAATATAATCCACTGCTGTCACCTTACCCGAGAATCACGACTGTTATGATTTCTCATGAATGGATAGAAAGCACCAAGCTGACTCCATCGCACACAAAGCTCTTCAGTGGTATCTCCAACAAATCCGCAAATGTCTGCCCCAACCAGAGGAACTCCATACATATTGAATAGCAATATGGCTGAAACAAAAACAGTGAAACTACTGTAAACTTCCATATTAGTTATATAAGGATTAGACATATTATAATGGCAGCTGTGAACAGACTTTACCTGGTACCGTGTAATATAGTTGTTCCCAGGTGCTGTAAACATCCCCTGTCCAATGACCAGCATAGTGCCCATGGCTAGCAAACGTGGACCGAGAGATGATGAAGGGGCGTTTCCCACGGATCTTCACTAAAGCACTAGTAAACAGCAACAAAGTTTCATTAGAAGAGGTCATGAAATGAGTCGAGTCATCAAACAATAACAACACATTCTATTAAAAATGAAAAATTTTATACAGTAAAACCTTGATTTGAGAGTAACTTGGTTTGAGAGTGTTTTGCAAGACAAGCAACATTTTTAAATAAAGTTTGACTTGATATACAAGCAATGTCTTAATATACAAGTAGTGTCATGTCATATACAAGAGAAGAGAGGTGCCTCTACGTGTAGCAATATGTTACATTTAATGAAGGTACAACATTTAGCAACATATTGCTACACTTAGAGGTGCCTCTCTTCTCTTTTATACTCTGTAGCTCCTGCTGAATTTTGCTTCTATTCCCCTTGTGGATGCTTCAATTTGTGGATGGACATTTTATGGTTACACAACCTGATCACATTGCTATAATCATTTTATATGGACTATAAACTGAAGGACCTATGAATAAATGGTTGTGGGACGAATTATTTGGGTTTCCATTATTTCTTATGGGGAAATTTGCTTTGGATTACAAACATGTTTCTGGAACGAATTATGCTCGCAAGGTTTTACTGTATAACATATTTTCAATGGTTTCTCTTTGAAATCCAGTTTTCTTTTTTTGTTAACATCTCTATTAAGCACCCAAATATTAAGCATGGCCAAAAGCTTATCCAAGCAGTAGTATCAATATAGGGAAGGAGACACTGAGCTGACGGGGGAGGAATGGTTGGAGAAACCCTATGCTGTCTGTATTTACTTCTCTCACACAGTATAACACTTTAAAATTCTAGATATAATAAGTACAATCCATTATCATTTTAGAATACCTAGTTATCATGTCAAGACTACATGTGTGGCAGTTAGTAGTCAATGTGTATACACAGGGCCGAAACAGGGGGGGGGGGGGCATCTGCCCCGGACACGACATTGAGGGGGGCGCCACAGCTGGTACCAATCCTCCTGCTTCTCCACCTCTACCTCCTGCTAGCGAACCGCCACCCCCTCCCCCCACAGCACTCACCTCCTCTCCCTGGCTAGTTGTGTAGTGTGGGCTGTATAAAGACATGATCCTCAGGAGTTGGCACTGAGAAGCTCATCATACGATCGGGAAGACAGGCAGCCACACAAAGTTGTAACATAACCTTCCCCGACACTAGTTCTTCTGGTCTTTCCTTCCCCCGCTCTACATCTACACTCCCTGTGGCAGCAGACAGGATAGAGTGCAGGGGGATGAAAGAACAAGTGCCGAGGAAAGGTTATGTTACAACTGTGTGTGGCTGCCTGTCTGTCCCGATCCTATGATGAGCTTCTCAGTGCCGACTCCTGAGGATCATGTGTTTATTCAGCCCACACTGCCCAACTAGTCATGGAGAGGAAGTGAGTGCTGCGGAGGGGGGAGAAAGGGGACCAGAGGAGCACGTGGGGGACCATAGGAGCATGGGGGGACCAGAGGAGCATGGGGGGGACCAGAGGAGCATGGGGGGGGCAGAGGAGCAATGGAGGAGCACAGGGGGGGACCAAAGGAGCATGGAGGGAAACAGAGGCGCACAGAGACCAGAGAAGCATGGGGGGACCAGAGGAGCACATGGGGGACCAAAGGAGCGAAAGGGGGACCAGAAGAACATGGGAGGACCAGAAGAACACATGGGGGGACCAGAAGAGTATGTGGGGCATGTGGGGGACCAGAGGAGCATGTGGGGGAATAGAGGAACACAGGGGACCAGAGGAGCATGTGGGGGACCAGAGGTGCACAGAGGGGACCAGAGGAGCATGCGGGTGACCAGAGGAGTATGGGGGAATTAGAGGCGCACAGGGGTACCAGAGAAGCAGGGGGGCCAGAGGCACACAGGGGGGATCAGAGGAGTATGAGGGTACAGAGGAGCAGGGGGGCCACAGGAGCAGGGGGAAACAGAGGAAAGAGGGGGAACAGAGGAGCATGTGTGGGACCAGAGGAGCAGGGGGGGAACTGAGGAGTAGGGGGGGACCAAAGAAGCAAGGGGGAGTGGACAGACAGCTGACTCAACAGCTATGGCCTGGGAGTTTCTAACTTTCCAGCCAAATCTTGTCCAGTTATTGGAGGGGGGGTGCACCGAACTGATTCCCCCCCCCCCCCCCCCCCCCCCCCCCCGGGTGAAAGAATGTCTAGCTTCCCCACTGTGTATACACACACATCATGAGAGAAAAATGGTAGTTGCTGTTGTTTGCTTTCTTCTGAAAATGGTAGTCAAAAACAAAGAAGCAGCGCTCTATGGGTAAAGCATTAATACTTGTACACCTTTGACTAAGTAAAACGTTAACTTCTAAAAATGAACAGCAACTGTCAATAATAAAAACTTGCAGAGGTTGCAAGGGTAGTCATGGAAGCATGTAGCTAATATAGATACTTATATAAAAAATAGTTATTAGAAAAAAACGGTACCACTATAACATCCGGGTGGGGAAGGGTCATCATGCGCAATGAACATGGAAAGGAATGTGATTATCCATGTGCATGACGATGGAAGCCCGTGATCAGTGGGGGATGGTTGAGTCACAACCCTTTACCGCCAGCTGGTGGTCAGACTCTACTGATGTCCAGAAAGGAGACCGCAATGGCGGAGTACCCTTGTAACAAGCGGACGGCTCTGTAGCTGGGCATGGGTGTGGACCCCGCTGAACCGCAGGCAGTGTGGTATGATGTCCACCGCTGGAGGATAGGACCGGGAGAGGCTAACAAGCTGATTGGAGCTGGGCACACTGGATGACATCAGCATCGTGCCCGAAACAAAGGGAAACAGGAAGCCTGTCTGTTGTGGTGGACCGCAAGCTCTGGGTTGCCGTGGCTTACATGTTCCGCGCGCATTTGCTTTTTCACTTTGCTTCAGTGCGCATGTGCCAATGACGTTGGCTTTAAAGGATACGGTCACCTTTAGTAACCTGCTACACCCATATTTAGGGTGTAACATGTTAATAAATCACCTGCTGCCAACCCAAACCGATCCGCCATGGGAACAGCGGGCAGGTAATTCTCCCTGCCCACACAGCCACATCATTCATTCACAGAGTTCTATAAATGAATGAACTACAGCTACCTTCAGCCATTGCATTTGACAGCTTGTAGTTCTCAATAAACTACCAAGGTGCCAGCGAGAGCTCTTGTAGTTCACCAATTTTCCTGGACTTCAGTAAATGCCAGCCTGTATCGGAGGTCTGCAATGACAGTCTGCAGGAGCCTGGCATTGCACTCTTGATCTGCTCCTCATGGGTGCAATGTTTTGCAGGCTGCTAAGAAAAAATAAAATAAATGCACAAATTTTTTTATTTTTAAGGTAAACTTAGCCTTTTTAGACTGATCGAAATTTAGCTGGTTCAGCAGCGACTATGCAAATTTTGATTAGTCTGTGGCTGTCCCCATTTAACAGAAGTTGATTATTTAATTGACTTCTGTCAAAGGGACATAGTGAAAAAACGTATGTCCTGTAGACCATTATCACCGACAATGAAAGTAAAAGAAAATCTCAAATTTTGGGCTGTCACCAGAACAGAAATAAAGAGGAAAACTCCCAATAGCGACACTAGTTCTGGTGATAACCAAGCATTCCTTCACTTTGGGGGGATTAAATCTCACTTCCTGTCATGGCTATGAGACAAGAAGTGAAGGGAAATCTCCTCAATTAGACACAGATAGGGAAAAAAATAATGGTGTTTATAGACCTCCCTTGCTCTAACCAAAATGAAAAGAAAAAGATTTGCCTTTAGTTTTTCTGTAACCCCTACAGGTCAGCTGTGGGGCTGGGAACATGATCACAGACTTATATACCTACTATACAGTAACAGATAATCGTATAACCCAACAGGAAATCCCTAAACTGTCACATACTCATGCATGCTAAATGGAAGGTTTAGATTTTACTCTAAATATACATCATATAAATGCACAACTTTTTTAACAGTATTTAATCCAGTATTTTTGTGTTCTTTCTGGTTCTCACGTACTGGTATGATGCAATTGCTTCTGAGAGACCATACAAATTATGAAGGTTGTAGTGAGAGGAGATGTTCTGCTGACTGGAGGTGCAAATGGTAGCGTGCCGCAGGGTACCACCTTTTACAGCTACAATGACATAAAAAAATATGTATCAAGAAATAAACACTACACAAGCAACAGTAGAGGTTAAAAAATATATAGCTTCATAGCTAAAAGGGAGCCTGTCCTCTTTTTGGGGAAACTCTTAGATAAGTCCATACATACATACAATGGTAACTATACACATAGTATAAGAACAACACTAGTAAAGCTAAATTACAGCCTTCCCTTCAGTCTTGCACAGTTGTACAGGTGTACTCTTGTACTGAAATTGCTTACTCATTTCACTGCACACTGTGAGAATCTCACACGGTGCATTAGAAGCTGCAGCAAGTCACATAGAGCCCATCTTATGTAAAACAAAGAAAAGAGGGCGCACCAACCTTGCTAATGATTGGCTCTGAGGAAAAGGGGATCACCCCTCGAAATGCATCAGCCTTCTGGAAGGTCCTTTAACCTGCAGATAACAGTCTCTGTGACCTGGTTGTTTTGTGTCTACTATGGACTGTAAAATGCTTTTATCTTGAATATTTTTTGTGAGTATACCTCTTTTTATACATTATTAAATATACCACATGAGTAATGCACAAGGTTGGTGCGCCCTCTTTTCTGTGTTTTACAGTGGTTCCATTGGGTTCCCCCGATGCTTAGAGGGCAGCCAAACCTGTGCTTTTCTCTGATTCACCAAGAACCTGTGATATATCCATTTCCATTACACCACCCTTGAGCGCAGGAGAATACTATTGTACTGGTTGTTAGAGCCCATCTAATGTCCTGGCTGAAGGACTATGGTATGATCATTCCTATAGACCAGGGGTCTTCAAACTACGGCCCTCCAGTTGTTCAGGAACTACAATTCCCATCATGCCTAGTCATGTCTGTGAATGTCAGAGTTTTACAATGCCTCATGGGATGTGTAGTTCTGAAACAGCTGGAGGGCCGTAGTTTGAGGATCCCTGCTATAGACTGACATACACTTATCAAGGCAATTTGATCTTTGCATAACTTTTTCCAAGAGCCACCTCACTGCTTGCATTAGGACTTAAGGGTTTCAGGAGGAGTATTGAGGACAGGTGCTGTGATGTTTTCATCTGGTTTTTATTGCTCTGTGTCCTCACTGGCAATAGTCACACACTCAATTTGTCTTGGAAACTGTTATTGGAAATGACAGTGAGATGCAACATTTTGAGTGATCATCAGAACAGGCAAGGGCGTCCGCAGAACTTTTTTCAGGGGGGGGGGGGGGCATAATTTTAGGGTCACCCATGCACCGCCCCTTTTCGACAATGTCATTATCACATTATTATGGTCAGAGTCTGCAGACGTATTACAGTCCCTAGGATAAGTAATGGATAATGGCCAACAGGCCCTCTTACCAGACCCAGCGAAACTACAGCAGTGATCATTCCGGCTGGATGATCGTTCACTCTGGGTTTCACGGGGACGACACTGTTCAGTAGTGTAGCATGGCTCAGTCTTTCTCTCTCTGGTGGTGCTGGGCAGCATGGCTCTCTCTCGTGGCGCTGGGCAGCATGGCTCTCTGGTGGCACTGGGCAACATGTCTCTCTCTCTGGCTTTCTCCCAGCACACTCCTCGTTCTGTCCTGTAGAACTCTCTCCCCCAGCTTTTTTTCAGGCTGCAGTCTCTCAATCTCTCTCTTGATCAAACTGTAGCCTCCTCCCTGTGGAAAATGGGGCCGCCAATCTTTTGGGACTACATCTCTCATGAAGCTTAGGTAAAGAGGTAGTGCTGCGCTGTATAATAAAGCTGTAGAGACTAAGGTATATTAAATAGGTATGCACACAAGTAAGTGCTGATTATGCAGAAGATAGTGGATGGTGTGAATTTTTTGCTTAAATCACATAAAATCGCATAAACGTGACATAGCTTAAAATTGCATAAAATTGCATGAAATCGCATAAAACATCATATTCAAAGGATAAATCCGTGAAAGGTGTGAATTTTTGTGCATAAATCACATAAAATCGCATAAACGTGACATAGATTAAAATTGCATAAAATCGCATGAAATCGCATAAAACATCATATTCAAAGGATAAATCCGTGAGAGGTGTGCAGAGGTGTATCAAGTGAGAATGATGTGGGTGAATCACATAAAATCATATAAAAATGACATCTCTTAAAATTGCATAGAAACGCATAAAAATCGCATAAAGTTGTATCAAGCGTCACATTAAAATAAGGTGAATCTGTGATGGGCGTGCATAGAGTGCTGCGGTCAAGTACAAGTGGTTAAAAAATATGACACATAAAATAGTCGCAATAAAAATTGCATCGGTGCATAAAACCAACTAGGTGGATAAGGATGTGTAAAAGGTAAGCATAGCCAAAAAAATTGAATACAATCAATAAATAAGTAATGCAAAAGTGCAAGAACAGTCCGTGGGGGGTGAGCCCTTTCCTAGTGTGGGCAAAGTGTGGTTTGCTATGGCGCTGGTGACAAATCCTGGTGGGGTATAACGGTATCGGTGCTGGTGGTTATTGTGACCAGTAGCTGCAGGTGGTTCCTGATCTTCCGTGGAATATAGTAATGGATGTACCCTTACCTTACCGCTGTAAGGTAACAGCGTGTATATGTGTTAGCTGGTTCTCAATGGGGCTTCTGTGTCCTATGGCGGGCGGCTCCCTTTAAATCCAGGTGTTTGGGCGTCTCTTTTACTGGGGTGTACGCTCTAGTTCAGGTGTATGTGTCTCGCAAAAATGGATAAGGAGAGGAAGGGTCTCGATAGTGTAGTACGTTTTTAAAAGGTTTTATTCAATACAAGTAAAATACAGTAAACTCACATTTATGTTGCTCAAAATTGCATGGGATAAACGAGCATCGAGCTCGTACCTCGCTTCCGGTATCTAGTGTCCCTTTACGCGTATTCGTCACTGTCACATGACTTCTTCAGAGGTGAAGAAGTCATGTGACAGTGACGAATACGCGTAAAGGGACACTAGATACCGGAAGCGAGGTACGAGCTCGATGCTCGTTTATCCCATGCAATTTTGAGCAACATAAATGTGAGTTTACTGTATTTTACTTGTATTGAATAAAACCTTTTAAAAACGTACTACACTATCGAGACCCTTCCTCTCCTTATCCATTTTTGCGAGACACATACACCTGAACTAGAGCGTACACCCCAGTAAAAGAGACGCCCAAACACCTGGATTTAAAGGGAGCCGCCCGCCATAGGACACAGAAGCCCCATTGAGAACCAGCTAACACATATACACGCTGTTACCTTACAGCGGTAAGGTAAGGGTACATCCATTACTATATTCCACGGAAGATCAGGAACCACCTGCAGCTACTGGTCACAATAACCACCAGCACCGATACCGTTATACCCCACCAGGATTTGTCACCAGCGCCATAGCAAACCACACTTTGCCCACACTAGGAAAGGGCTCACCCCCACGGACTGTTCTTGCACTTTTGCATTACTTATTTATTGATTGTATTCAATTTTTTTGGCTATGCTTACCTTTTACACATCCTTATCCACCTAGTTGGTTTTATGCACCGATGCAATTTTTATTGCGACTATTTTATGTGTCATATTTTTTAACCACTTGTACTTGACCGCAGCACTCTATGCACGCCCATCACAGATTCACCTTATTTTAATGTGACGCTTGATACAACTTTATGCGATTTTTATGCGTTTCTATGCAATTTTAAGAGATGTCATTTTTATATGATTTTATGTGATTCACCCACATCATTCTCACTTGATACACCTCTGCACACCTCTCACGGATTTATCCTTTGAATATGATGTTTTATGCGATTTCATGCGATTTTATGCAATTTTAATCTATGTCACGTTTATGCGATTTTATGTGATTTATGCACAAAAATTCACACCTTTCACGGATTTATCCTTTGAATATGATGTTTTATGCGATTTCATGCAATTTTATGCAATTTTAAGCTATGTCACGTTTATGCGATTTTATGTGATTTAAGCAAAAAAATTCACACCATCCACTATCTTCTGCATAATCAGCACTTACTTGTGTGCATACCTATTTAATATACCTTAGTCTCTACAGCTTTATTATACAGCGCAGCACTACCTCTTTACCTTACCTTAATTCCTTGGGATCCGATAGTTCCTATCAGTGCTTTGCCGCAGTATTCCATTAGCCCTATTTATTCACCAGGCAAGCGCAGAGATACATACTATACCATACTCTCATGAAGCTTGCCTCTCCTAGTCGCCTTTGATTGGCCCTCAGTTATGGGCAATAGGAAAGGAACGGAGCGGGCAGGAAGCTGGGTGGGGAACCTGGTGAGAGCCGCCGTCTCTTCTCCCTGATAGAATGGGTAGGGTGAGCGGGGGAAAACTCTGATAGGCCTTTCTTCCGTCACTGCACCGCCGACTTCTCTGCTGGACTGAGCAGGGAAAAGAGCACAAAGTCACACTACACTGATGGGGGGGGGGGCTTGACAGCACCTTACTGGTGTCACCCTACTGGCGGGTGGCCTCCGGGTGCGGCACGTCGATAGAGACACAACTGTGCTGAATTTAAGATCCGATCCCTGATTCCAGGGGGGGGCACTTGACCCCCCTTGCCCCTACCTGCGGACGCCCATGAGAACAGGAATGGAATGGAAATCTTTCAATGGAGAAACAACTGTCTAAAATTGACTGCATTTTCAGGACATGAAGTAAAGGAAAACCTCTGTGATGGGGCACAGCAAAAATTAACTGACAGGAGATTTAATTTTTACTACTCTATCCAAAATAAAAACAAAAAAAGGCGTTTGCCCTATAAATAACTTTAAGGACAAAAAAGCAAACCCCATTCATATTAAGATAGCGAGAGGAAAATATATACCCCCTACAGCAGTGTTATTATGCTGTTAAGAGCTTCCGTTAAGCATCAAGAGAACAGGTAGATGTGCAGTGCCCAGAAATTCATATGGAGACAATTAAAGAATAATTTCAGGCATGGGTATTACATAGTTACATTGGTCCATCTTAGGAAGTTTCGTAGGATCACCGCACGATTGCGGTGATCTTACCCAGAAGTGCAAGCGGGTACCTGGTTATGATACCTCTGCTCCCCCCGAAAGGTGCCAAATGTGGCAGCGGAGGGGAGGGAGGAAGCAAATAAGCAAAGCTTCTCTTTTTGGGTGGAGCTCCGCTTTAAGTGATTTCCAGCTTCCAGGGGCATTGACCAGGTATGGTATATACAGTAATTACATTGGTCCAAGCAGGATTAATGTAACTATGTATAAAATATCCATACCTGGAATGATTATTCAAGGGTTACTATGCAGAGGAGGGGGATTAATGATTCTGCACTGCGACAACAGGTAGGATGTATAAGATCAATTGTTCTTATAGCCAGTCCTCTTGAGCTTAATCATGGCCAGTGCCATTCAGTGTGAGCCCAGGCTGCAATGCATTACCTCTCAGAGGGTGTTTTAACACATTAGCTATGGTTCACAGTACAATACTGAAAAGTGTCATCTTGTGCTAGCACTGGTGGTTGAGGTTTCTAATTTTCTTTTGAACATAAAATAAACACATTATTGATATATTGCAGATACCATCACTGCTGTCTCCATTTCAGTCACAAAAAATACCCGATGCAATGTAATTCTGATGTATTAAAGTTGAAGTCGATTTTTTGATTTTCAGAAATCCTTACTCCTATTAAATGTGTCTTACTATTCACTTTTCTTGACGTATTAGCTGCAATAACGTTCAGAGATTCTACTATTTCCAGTGCCACCACTGTTCAGAATGACATGGAGATGAGTCCTCCGTTGGCCATCTCTCTATACACTTAGAGACTGATTGACACCTTAGTATATCCCATGCCTAATGAATACTTTGTAAAGCAAATTTCTCAGTGTAATCTGACTGTACCTCATTACCAACTTGATTCTTTGCTGCAATGCCTCCTACAAGGCTACTTATCTGAAATAAAAAGCATTGCAAAAGGAATGTGTGATTAGATTCTATAGTATTTTTTTTGTGCAGGTTTTTGTATGCCCAGGGGGGATTTCCATTGGACTCGTCTGTATTTTAACCACTTGACTTTCAATTTAGGATGCACTATAAAAAAAAGGCTGGGCTTAAAGTGTCAGAATATACAGATCAGTTCTGCAGCCATTGGCTACAAGTGCCGATCAAGTGAAATTTTCCAACAGTCCCATCAAGAGAAGCTGATCATTAGATCATCTTCTCTCTCTGAAACGAGAATGGCCGTAGATTGCTTGAAATTCCTCCAGTCTGGGGCGCATGCGCGGACTCTGAGCGAGACGGACATGCCCGCTTAGAGCCCTGCTCCAGGGAGAACCTCACCGGAATACACAGCACGCATTGGACTCCTGCACAGTACCCACTGCCTCCAACAATCACAGGCAGTTGGCCACTACCGCAGCTATGGTTTTTGGGGGCTCCAGAGCAGTTCACTCCAGGAACATCAAAGACGCCCTGACCAAGCCTCCCAGACCTCCTAAGATGGCGCCGTCTTCTTCTTCCCTGCCCAGCACAACGTGCTCTGCCAAGTCCTCCCTGCACACACAGCCACCCCAGGTCAGTAACGATGATTCAGACTCTGACACAGGCAGCACACAGACAGTGATCCACACAGGTATGTTCAAGCAATTTGAACAGATGCTGCAGAAAGCCCTCAAGTAAACTTCTGACCACATCACAGACAAGCTGACATGTGAGATCAGGGAGTTAGGACAGAGAACTGCTGAGCTGGAAGTGAGGGTTGTTGACTTGGAGAATAATACTCAGGACTATAAGGTAGAATTTGAGAATCTCAAGGAAGAAAACTCAGTGTTACAGTTCCGCTTAGAAGATCAGGAGAACAAGGTGCTCAAATCAGCGAATCAGTGGGATACCCGAGACAGTGCCGGATTTGCCAGCTACTATGACGACCCTGTTACAGGAATTGCAACCAGGCATCCCTGCCTGAAAGACTGCAAATGGACAGAGTGCACAGGGCCCTAGCCCTGCGCAAAACAAATGGTCCTTCATATAATAGCAAAATTCCATTATTATCGTACAAAGGAACAACTCCTTGCAACAGCCAGAGGGAAGGATGCATTGGCCTTCCAGGGATACACATATCAGATATTTGCTGACCTTTCCCCTCTCACGGTAGCAAAGAGACGCACACTGAAACCACTCCTCCAGATCCTACAGTGACACCAGATCCCACACCACTGGGGCTTTCCATTCTCTTTTCGCTTCACACACTTGGAGACCAAATACGTCTGCCGCACAGATGGGGAATTAAAGACTGCCTTGTAAGATCTGGACCTGCTGGATCACACTTCAAGTAGGGATTCGTCCCGCAGACGCTCCCCTTCTCACTCTCCACAGAAAGCAGCAACCGTGGATCAAGATCACACCCCTGTGGAAACCTCTACAAGCATGGTCGCTCCAACAAGGGAGGACCAGGTGACAAGTATCAGCCTCCATGCATCACCTTTTGTGTCATCCTCAGATGAAGAAGACCGCCCTAATCGGCTTTCCCCCCTCCCCCTCCTTATTTTTATTTTTTTTGTAGACACTGGTTCCTTATTGTAACCAGCCATCTTTTCCCACCCTGTCCACGTTAGTCTGGACTGTTTCCAGACAAAACTCACAGTTTTTGAACCTTAAGGCCTCATACACACAGACGTTTTAACAGTGGCTTTTTTAAACTTTTTTTGCTGCTTAAGAAGGCAACTCCATGTTATTCAATGGGCTCATACACACCATGGCGTTTTTGAGCTGTAACAGGCATGGTCGTTTCTAAGCTCCAAAAAAAAAACAAGGACCAGCGCCTTCAGAGGCTCCAGCGTTAGAGCTGTTTTGACGCTGACACCGAAAAAAGCTCAAAAACGCACATTAACGCTATACCGACGTTTTTTTGCGTCAGCGTTTCTAAGCTGTAAAAATGTTTATGTGGGTAATTTGAGAGTGGAAAATAGCAGAGGGATGTTCTTTTAAAAAAAACGTGCCTTAGCCTTAACGATTAAAAACGACGTTAAACGCGCATTGACGCCACAGCAAAAACGCTAATAAAATCGTGTTTTTAACGCTGATTTTTTCCAGGCATTGTTTCTAGCTTTACAGCCCGTTTTTTAAAACGTCTGTGTGTATGAGGCCTATTGTTGGATAAGAACAGGGACTTTACGGTTAAGGGGCTCCTAGCCCGCTGGGCCTATAACATAACTTCAGTAGGATGGTCTCTCCAATAGTAAGCTTAGTGACCAGTAACACATATCACGTACATTCGACCATTGCCTATGTTTATTTGGGTTAAGTAAGGTCAGCTCCTCGGCCTCACATCTCAGTTAATTTTGGGCAGCGGGTCCCCGTGGACCTCCTTTAGTTTTATTGCCATGCTACTAGTATATATGTCATTCAATGTTGTTTCCTTTTTCTTCCGGTGATGTTCCCCCGTTGGGACCTATTGCGCCCACAGTAATTGCCCTCAGCTCCCTGCTCCTATTATGCATGACCCTGATGGTAGTCTCCGAGCCTCTACGGGACTGCACACCGCGCCCCTTAGAATGCTCCCAGGCCCTATTGTTTTGCTGTTATATTATAATACTGCTTATTTTTTTGAGAGCTGTACGTTCTCTCTAAGTTCTTATCGATGCCCTTTCTCTCCCCCCCCCCCCCCCCCCTCTTTATTTTTCCCTAAGGTAGTCGCGGTTTTTAAACTGGGTTCGATTCACACCACTACTATACCAAACTTACCCCACCTATGGACCCCTTAAAAATCCTGACCTTGAATGTTCGAAGAAGAGAGATTAAGGTCTGGTGTGACCCCTCTAACACCTCCATCCCTAATAATGCACAAAAAACAAGAAAAATAGAGGTTTGGCCAATGTCCACAGCAAACACTGAGACGAAATCAATTTATTTGTTTCAAACTGTTGTTTCATGTAACAGAGCGGCAACAACAATGATTGTGAGTTACCCGGCATAGTGGCCAATGTACACAACACAGATGAAAGTAAATATACAAAGATTTATTACAAATGCTGTACATCCATGAGCAACAATAAAGCTTAAAAGTTGCTAGGTCAGTGAATACACATACACAATAAGAAAATAAAATGTACATACATGTGGACAGGGAAGTATGTAAACATAATACAGACATCAATAATACCCAGCATGTACTGGCATAAAACAAGCATCAATAAAGCCCTATGCATTTCGCGAGACCCTGCTCGCCTCTTCAGGGGCAGATGCATGATTGTTGTATCTGCAATGTAAATAGTAAGATCAATCAATGTATGTTGTTGATAAATGGGGGCAGGCGGAATAATTGGCAAGAGAGGTCTGGAACAGACCTCATACTTACCGAAGGTCTGAGATAAATCGCCAAACGCTGGATATCAAAAATGGCAGCCGTGTAGTGCATCCAGCTCGGGAGCTGAGGGGGCGGAACAAACAAAGGCCACAACAGGGGAACATCCGGAGGGTCAGCACGGTCTGGATAGGGCTATTTCTCACTGCAGCCCCTAAGAATCATGTCTGGAAAATGTCTTCAAGGATGCACATATATCAGAGAGCATCATAATTGCAAAATGAGCTTCATGTATAAGGTTCTAAAATGTAATTTATATATACAAAGGGATGTAAATAAATGAATTAAGCTTATTGGAATATGTTGGTAAGAAGGACTGAAATATGGAATATGGTAAATGCATGAATGCAGACCAACATAGTTATAAAGCTGGTATGGGCAGAGAGACTACGGGGCAATATAGAAATTATATAGATATTACATGTGTATAAAGACAGTGTAACAAACCCAATGGGTGTCAAGAAAGTAGAAAGGTTGTACCTCAATGGAGTGAAAAAACCAATGGTTGTCAGTTTGTTCTTAGAGATGTGACTGCTCTATCCAATCGTCAAGTTGTAAAGCAAAATCCCAGCCGTGCTGAACGTCTAGATATACCCACAAGGGCAGTGACGAATTTTTTTTTTTGAAAGCCGATGGCGTGCAAAACACACTCAAAAACTCACCCGGTGCAAAAAAAATGTGCACAACATAAAGAGGTGCGACAAAAAAGTGCAACGGATACACAAGTCCTCTAAACTCAGAGGACCTAGTCCTGAATCCCCCGGGGCGTTAGGCTCCAGACAGGGACAAGGACACGTAAAACTTGGTCTTCCTGGCCGAAACCAGTCAGACCCCGTTCTCTGGAAGGTCTGCCGAAACAGACCCACCCAAATAATAGGTGAGGCTCCCCCGAAGGGAGACCCCAACCCTACTGAGAGAGGGCGAACTAAGCCAGAAGGCCATGTCCACCCCCTCCCCGACTTCCAGGACAGGCCCTGGGACCTGTGACCCTACTCATCACACTCAAACTGTGCTCAAACCGTGTACCAACAAAAAAAGACAAAAAAGTTGACAAACAAGGGTAATAAATAAAATAAAGTGGGGGAAGAGATAGTGGAGATGAGAGTGAAAGAAGTGGCCATTGTGTGAAACAATGACCAGGCCCTCCGGCCAGGAATAAAAAATTCCTCTGGTCCCAGCCAAAAGGCCCGGCCCAAGAGGCAGGTGCTAAAAAAGCGTGATATGGTGCAGTGACCGTGGTGCCATAAATCAATCTGTCCCTCACACACAGTGATTGTTTGGCACCCCTGGACTGCCACTCCAGGGGCACATACTCCATAGGCTTTCAAGACCGCCCTGACCAACGGTCCGGACCACAGCAGCCCCCACCCCAGACAGGAAGGCATGGAGATCAGGAAGCTTGGTGAGAACCTGCCACACCTACAGGCTCACCGTCACTCCCATCACTCCTACCTAATTACATTCGGGAATTACCCACCGCTCCTCCCCCTCCAGTGAGGGATTCACGGCGCTCTGTTCCCGAAAAACTGTCTGGGGCTAGAGCCACCCCAATCCAGGCCAGAAGGCCAGGTATACGACCTTCTGGGTCAGACCAGTGGCAGCACCCATCCTCACCAGGAGCACCCTTCCGGACGTCTCAGACTCGAACAAGCACATCTAGTGTGCCCCCTACTGAAACCGTCTTTCCAGGTGCTAATTACGCCTTGGGAGGCTTCGACTGCAACCCTCTCCAATAGGGCCAGCACAGAGCCTATCTTTGGCAACTGATAAGAACAGATCGTACACTTGATCTTAGCCAAAAGGCAGAGAAGCGATTAGCAACTGAGTTAGCAACTAGCAACTTTTAAGCTTTATTGTTGCTCATGGATGTACAACATTTGTAATAAATCTTTGTATATTTACTTTCATCTGTGTTGTGTACATTGGCCACTATGCCGGTTAACTCACAATCATTGTTGTTGCCGCTCTGTTACATAACATTTTGAAACAAATAAATTGATTTCGTCTCAGTGTTTGCTGTGGACATTGGCCAAACCTCTCTCACCTCATCTAAAGTCCCAGGGCTATTTTTCTTGTTTTTTTGTGCATTATTAGGAGGTGTTAGAGGGTCACACCAGACCTTAATCTCTCTTCTTTGATTAAACCCGGGTGGAAGACACCCATTCAGCCCACACACTGGTCTGTTGTTACCATTAGCCTTTGTCCATATTACATCCAGTGTATTATCACCCTTTGGCCAGTTATATTTGCATACTGCTCCCAGGGGGCTTTGCTGGGCTAAGCTGTTCCCCTTTTGCTGTTTGTCCTTTATGGCGGTGGTTTCCATCCAGCTTGGGGGCTGCGATGTGCATAGGAGAGTTCTGTTTCTGATTTCTTGCTGTCCTCCCCTGTCTGTTGACGGGCGCTGGCCACCTGCACATCGGTGCCATGTTTTCCACGCCCATACACTGACGTCTCCCTGACGTTTTTTGAGGTGTGGGCTGTGTGGGTCATCCCGGACGGTTGGGTGGTTGTTGCATCCATGCACCCCCTTTGATGGTGGATGTCTTATGGACACCCATGCGTCACCGCCCGTACATGACGCTGGGGGCGTCACCTACAAGCCCTTGTGGGTATATCTAGACGTTCAGCACGGCTGGGATTTTGCTTTACAACATGACGATTGGATAGAGCAGTCACATCTCTAAGAACAAACTGACAACCATTGTTTTTTTCACTCCATTGAGGTACAACCTTTCTACTTTCTTGACACCCATTGGGTTTGTTACACTGTCTTTATATACATGTAATATCTATATAATTTCTATATTGCCCCGTAGTCTCCCTGCCCATACCAGCTTTATAACTATGTTGGTCTGCATTCATGCATTTACCATATTCCATATTTCAGTCCTTCTTACCAACATATTCCAATAAGCTTAATTCATTTATTTACATCCTTTTGTATATATAAATTACATTTTAGAACCTTATACATGAAGCTCATTTTGCAATTATGATGCCCTTTGATATATGTGCATCCTTGCAGACATTTTCCAGACATGATTCTTAGGGGCTAAGTGTAGACCAGAAGTGAGAAATACCCCTATTCAGACCGTGCTGACCCTCCGGATGTTCCCCTGTTGTGGCCTTTGTTTGTTCCGCCCCCTCAGCTCCCGAGCTGGATGCACTACACGGCTGCCATTTTTGATATCCAGCGTTTGGCGATTTATCTCAGACCTTCGGTAAGTATGAGGTCTGTTCCAGACCCCTCTTGCCAATTATTCCGCCTGCCCCCATTTATCAACAACATACATTGATTGATCTTACTATTTACATTGCAGATACAACAATCATGCATCCGCCCCTGAAGAAGCGAGAAAATGCATAGGGCTTTATTGATGCTTGTTTTATGCCAGTACATGCTGGGTATTATTGATGTCTTTTTTATGTTTACATACTTCCCTGTCCACATGTATGTACATTTTATTTTCTTATTGTGTATGTGTATTCACTGACCTGGCAACTTTTAAGCTTTATTGTTGCTCATGGATGTACAACATTTGTAATAAATCTTTGTATATTTACTTTCATCTGTGTTGTGTACATTGGCCACTAAGCCGGGTAACTCACAATCATTGTTGTTGCCGCTCTGTTACATAACATTTTGAAACAAATAAATCGATTTCGTCTCAGTGTTTGCTGTGGACATTGGCCAAACCTCTCTCACCTCATCTAAAGTCCCAGGGCTATTTTTCTTGTTTTTTGACCTTGAATGTTCAAGGCTTCAATACCCAGCATAAACGCACCAAGGCACTACGCTCTTTTGCAGCGCTCTTTTTTAAATTGTCTACAAGAAATGCATTTCACCGAGAAACATACTCCTAAATACCTCAGCGCCTCCTACCCTCAATTTTATGCAGCCTCAGCCACAGCCAAACAGTGCGGAATTCTCATTAATTTGCAAAGTGAGAGAGAATGATGTGGAGCAATGAAAACCAAAGACCCAGAGGGCCGGTATTACATCCTCACGGGCCATATATCGGACACGGCGGTCACTATTGTGTCCTATTACGCTCCAAATAAACGCCCAACAGACTTTCTCTCCAAGTAGTGGACACACATAAATTTGGAATGGTTGTACTCTAATCAGGTGACCCTTCCATTCCTGGATAAGTCCCCTCCTGCCCCTTCCACAAGTCCTTCCACATGTCCAGCAAAACAGACATTCCAACATCTTCTCACCTGGTACTATGACCGGACTTTTCGACGGACTAGGTCCGAAGGTCTTCCCGACGGACTTCCCGAATGAACGGACTTGGCCACAAACAATCACACCAAAGTCCGACGGATTCGAACGTGATGACGTACGACTGGACTAGAATAAGGAAGTTCATAGCAAGTAGCCAATAGCTGCCCTAGCGTCGTTTTTTTTGTTCGTCGGACTAGCATACACATGAATGGACTTTTCGATAGGAACTGGGTCCGGCGGAGTTCCGGCTGAAAAATTTGAAACATTCTATTTCTAAAGTCTGTCCGATTTTTGGACAGAAAAGGTCCGATGGAGTCCGATGGAGCGCACACACAATCGAATTGTCGACGGATTTGTTCCGTCGGACCTTTGCTGTTGAAAAGTCTGGTCGTGTGTACACGGCATTAGTTGATACGTATCGTGAAGTTAACCCTGTTAGTAAACGCTTTACTCGCACATTACTCGCACCCTCACAAATCTTTTTCTCGCATCGATCACATTTTTGTTACGACAGGCATGGTCCCTGAAATAATTTCTTCAGTCATCACCCCGCTTTCTTAGATGGACCATTGTGCAGTGTGTACAAACGTCGCCTCCCCGATTCCTAGGACACAAGACACCACCTGGTGCCTCAATGACTCACCCACCCCTCCCACCAGCTAGACATAGAAATAACTCTTAAGGAATACTTATCGCATAATGCTACTGATGATAATTCAGCAATAACATTATGGGAAGCTCACAAGTCTGTAATTCGGGGAAAACTGATTCAACAACAACATCATCCCTTAAAAAGAGACCAAAGGAACCTATTTCTAAAACTGGAAGCAAATTTTAACGCATTTCATACTGACTGATGCTGCGTACACACGACCGGACTTTGACAGCAAATGTCCGACGGAACGTATCCACCGGACAATTCAATCGTGTGTGGGCTTCATTGGACCTTTGCTGTCGAAAAATCAGACGAACTTTAGAAATAGAACACGTTTCAAATTTTTCCGCCAGAACCAGTTTCTATCGAAAAATCTGCTCGCTTGTATGCTAGTCCGACGGACTAAAACCGACACTAGGGCAGCTATTGGCTACTGGCTATGAACTTCCTTATTCTAGTCCGGTCGTACTTCATCACGTTCGATTCCGTCGGACTTTGGTGTAATTGTGTGTGTCCAAGTCCGTTCGTTCTGAAAGGCCCTCGGAAGTCCCCCGAAAGTCCGGCGGAAAAACCGTCAGACCTAGTCTGCCGGAAAGTCCGGTCGTGTGTACGCAGCATTGCAGTCTAATCCTAATCCTACCACTAACTCCCATCTCGATAAGGCTCGGCTTGACTTTGATCTGTTTCTCACCGACTCGGCTGATAAAATCATATGTAAACAGCAACATATAACTTATCTCAAAGCCAATAAACCTGACACACCTATGGCTCAAGCGCTACGCGCAATAAACCGCCCCACAACATCTATGCGACTGAAAACAGCACAAGACACCTATACCAGCAATCCTGTTAAAATCTTGGAAGTGTTCCGTTCAAACCTCGCCAAACTTTATTCCTCATCCCCAGACTTGGATAACACAGCTGCAGATGCCCTTTTTTCCCAGATCTCTTGTCCCTCACTCACACAACAGCAACAAGAATCACTTGAGTGTCCTATCACAGACGAGGAAGTGGCAAAAGTCATCAAAGCTCTAAAACCGCATAAGAGACCGGGACCAGATGTTTTTTTCAGTGATTTATTACAGACATTTCGCCAATATTCTGACGCCAATGTTAACAAGCGCCTTTAACTCCCTGCTGAAGGGACACTCATTTAGATCCGAGACGCTAACATCCATAATTTCCATGATACCCAAACCACGATTTGACCTTTCCTCCTGGGCAAACTATTGCCCCATATCCCTACTGAATCTTGACATCAAATTATTAGCCAAAATCATGGTAACACGTTTGAATACCATCATAGGCCAACTAATCCATCGCAACCAAACTGGATTTGTTCCCATTCGTCAAGCTGGTGATAATATTCAAAGCGCCATCCTATCACACGCTGCCAAAACTAGACGCATCCCAACATGCTTCCTATCCCTGGACATTAGGAAAGCGTTTGACTCACCTGGCCATATCTACAATATACCCTCCGACGCTAGGGTTTTGGGAGCCATTTCCTAACATGGGCTTACTCTCTCTATGATAATCCGCGGGAATACATCAAATATGCTGGCTATAAATCCCCAATGTTTAATATTCAGAGAGGCACTAGGCAAGGCTGTCTCCTCTCTCCTCTGTTGTTCACCTTACTCATTGAACCTTTGGCGCAACTGATCAGATCGGATCTTGATGTCCGGGGAATAGAACTGGGAGGACACCAACACAAAGTATGCCTGTTTGCGGACGACATTCAAATTTTTCTATCATATCCCCACATGTCTGCTTCTAACCTGCTGTCGTTTCTAGAGAACTTTGCCCGAATTTCCGGCCTACAGGTTAACCCCAAAAGGTCGAAAGCGCCTAATGTCTCCCTATCTCCCTCGAGACTCCAACAAGCCAAGATTTCGCTGCCGTTCATATGGGCGTCACATCAACTTGCATACCTGGGTGTGCAACTCACAGCTTCTACTACCGATCTCTTCTCTGCTAATTTTTTACCCTTGCTTAGACAGGTTACAACTCATGTCACAATGGTCCTCTCTTCCCCTATCCTGGATAGGCAGGATCAACGTCACTAAAATGTCGATATTGCCCAAATTCCTATACCTCTTCAGAGTACTTCCTATCCCGATTCCGAGTTATTTCTTACGCCTTACACAACGCAGAATAATGTCTTACATTTGGGGCGATATCAGGCCACGCATCCCCAAATCCACACTCTATATTCCCCAAATGAGTGGAGGGCTGGGGATACAAAATATTTCTACATACTATTATGCAGCACAGCTCGCTCATTTACCCAAATATCACGCAACGAAGGAAACACCAATGTGGTTGGCAATAGAATCTGTCGATTGCGATCCCATCTCTGTAGAAAATATGTTATGGCTGCATCCGGCTGAACATCCATACTAAACCCCATAACAAAACACTCTTTATCTATCTGATATATAATTTAGAACTATGCGCAACCTACAATCTACACATAACCCCCTCCTCTCATTTCTCAGGAATCCAGCATTTTACCCTGCATGGGAATCTCCTGGTGTATTTGCTGCCTGGTCTTCTACCTATCTCTTCAGATTGCACAACTTGGTCACTAACAATGCAATACATAAATTACCTACCATATGTGAAACCTATGGACTTATTCCCATACCTTCAAATAAAAAACTTTTACATGCCATTCCTTAGGTCAGGATCCCTGCTAACACAGACGACACAATTTAAACATATCTGCAAAAGCGACCCCCACGTACGGGGGCTCATATCGACCCTTTACCAACAACTCAATGTCAACCTGGACAATTCCCTGCCACCGTATACTGCTAAATGGGCACAGGAGCTGCAGTGCACACTCAAGCTCACAGATTGGTCTAGTATCGGGATGGCCACTAAATCAGCCTCCCCTAATATCTCCTCTTTAGAAACAAATTATAAGGTCCTCTCACGTTGGTACCCTGTGCCAGATAGAATTGCAAAATTTGTCTAATCCTATTCTGAATCTTGCTTCTGAGGCTGCTCTGGCCCTGGCACTCCCTTACATGTGTGGTGGCAATGCCTGATTGCTCTAGAATTCTGGAAAGCCATTTTAGCAATGGCCTCCAAAGGTACTAGAAACCAATCTGCAACCAGATGCTGCAACAGCTCTCTTAAACCTAAAACCAGCCGAATTGACTCATTCCCAATTCAAATTATTTCAACACTTGTCCACGGCAGCCAAGCAGACCATTGCTAGGGCTTGTAAATCTCAGACCTTAGTCGTGGCTGAGGCCAAACATAGAATGAATAAGGCCCTCGTATTCGCTAAATTTTAGAAAGTTTGGTGACCGTGGGTGAAGCATTATTTACCTTCGGATTTTGATAATGCCCTTCTATTACCTTGGTAAATGTATGTCTCTTTCCCCACTTAATTAGTTATTTTTTTACTATTTACTTTATTTGGATAAACAACATCAGAAACCGAACCTCCCCACCTTTCTCTTCCCCCCCAAGACCCACCCCTCACATAAGTGATCCGGAACCAGCTATAGAAGAACGTGCATCTTCCCCATAACCGGACTTGCTTGCTCTCCTCTCCCGTCTTTGCTATTTTCCCTCCTCTTTCTTCTCTTATATCTTATACCTTGAGCGCCTTTCTAGTCATTTTCTTGATTACAGTCCAGCTATAGAGGAACGTGCATCTTCCCCATAACCGAACTTGCTTGCTCTCCTCTCCCATCTTTGCTATTTTCCCTCCTCTTTCTTCTCTTATATCTTATACCTTGAGCGCCTTTCTAGTTATTTACTCGATTACCGCCCTTCTACATGCCTAATGCGGCGTACACACGGTCGGAATTTCCGATGGAAACAGTCCGATGGGAGCTTTTAATCGGATTTTCCGACCGTGTGTATGCCCAACGGTCTTTCTCTGTCTGAATTTCCGACGGACTTTGAATTGAGAACCTGTTCTCAATTTTTCCGACGGAAAACCTCTCTATCGGATTTTCCGATCGTGTGTATGCAATTCCGACACGCAAAATTCCGACGCATGCTCGGAAACAATTCGACGCATGCTCGGAAGCATTAAACTTCCCTTTTATAGTGCTGTCGAACGTGTTTTATCCCGCTGTGTTATTGACCGTCGGAATTTGGTGTGATCGTGTGTAGGCAACCCAGCTTGAGCGGAATTCCGTCGGAAAAACCGTCAGAGTTTTTTCCGACGAGAATTCCGATCGTGTGTACGCGGCATAAGCCTGTCTTTGTCACTTACTGTTATGAACTATCTTCGCATAGATGGACAAGCCTCCAGCAGACATTTGCTTTCAACAGCCAAAGTTATTCTTAAGCACCGCTCTCCTGTTTAAACATATGCACTTAATGTCAATTTATGTATGTACACATGTCGGTTGCTCTGACAATCTTGTAATTTTGTCCTTCTCTATGACCAATAAAAACTTTTGACAAGAAATTCCTCCAGTCCCTGCTAAACCAGACAGCTTATCTCTACACAGGACAGAGTATAAAACGACTACCCTGTTCTTTAATATGTTAGCAAATCTTACCAGGCACGTATGGAGGGTTTTCAAGTTTATTATCTGGACAGCCATCCAATGAGCCAATCACAAAGTTAGATGGTTCATTCATGTCCTACAACAAAGCACAAAAAGGCCACAAATCACAATTGCTCAATTTAATTAATTGCTGCATTTTTTTGTGAAAAAAAAAAAGAAATATTGTAATAGTATGTAAAATTTAATTAGTGAAGCACAACCACACCCAGCTGAGCAGCAGGGTGTATTAATTTATCATTTAGGTGAAAATAATCAAAAGTGAAAACAATCTATATAATCTAGCAATATGCAAAGAAAATGTCCATATTATATATATATATATATATATATATATATATATATATATATATATATATATATATATATATATATATATATATATATATATATATATATATATATATATATAGTAACTGTTGCTAGTATATTCAAGACATTAAATCCAAAAGAAAAACTCTTCTCAGTGCACGTGTCTATATCTTCATAGGTGACAAATCCAAAATAAGTGATCGAGCACACCACCGTGTCCTCCACCACTCTCTATATGTGCTCACCTCACATGAAGACCCACTGTAGGGTCTAATGACACCTTCCCCTCAGGGGTATAAATCCAGCAATCTGTTGTTCCTCTATCCTCATAAGGACTCCCAATCACTCAGATGCTGTTCCTCGTAGTTAGGTAGGGCAGGAAAAAACTAAAACATAATGTTTTCTGTTCAAATTCTTTATTGGTAGCAATCAAACAATAACATGTATTCAGTTGAGAACAATAAAAAATTACAAATTACAAAGAGTATATTGGTAACGAAATACAGAGAAAAATGTAATGGTTTCGGAGATCAAGAACTACATAGGATTACACAAACATCTATACGTTAATATATTCCGGGTAGTACTAGTCCTCAACATAGTGTTTTACTGTAAAGAACTGACATTTACAGATGCGCTGTCCTGGTGCATGCTTGTATGATAAAGATGGACAATCCCTGGATTACTGGCTGAATCAAGACCCCTTGATATAGTCACAAGTACAGTGAGAAAATGCGTTGAGGCGGAGCCTGTGACATCATTACATCCATCTAGGAAGCAATTCACGAGCCGCTGGGGACACAGGGCCAAGGATCTGCGGATGTTTCAGTGATCCAGGGATTGTCCTTTATCGTACAAGCACTTTACCTGCATGCACCAGGACAGTGCATCTGTAAATGATTTCACCCTTCTGCAAAGGACCATCGATGTGACCATACATTCAATTACTTTGTCAGACCATCCCCAGTGTCTATTACATGGAAGGAGCAAAACTCCATTAACCCAGCTTATCTATGGAGAAATAATGTTACATTATTGTCTAACCCTTATCATAAGGAGAGACTATCTAAGCTACTTAAGGAATATTTTGATGTAAATGATAATACAGAGGTAAATGAGGTATGGTTGTGTGCACACAAGGCATATAGTAGAGAATTGCTAATCCAGCCCGCAGCAGATGGCCAAAACAATTACTACCTTACTCACAAACCTTAAAGTGGTTGTTAACCCACTTCTATCAAATCTTCTTATCCCCTCTGTACTTTAACATCCCTGTGTCTGTGTTCTGTAAAAAAAATCTGCCGACCTGTACCAATATAAGCTTTGCTCTGGGTGCTCAGCTGATTGCTCACCTCGCTCTTCTCCCGGGCTCACAGCTGCAGTGAGCCGGGCCGATCCCTCCCACTGATGTCAGCCGGGGAGGAGGGGGAGAGAAGAGAGAGAGCGCCGACAATCAGCTGAGTGGCAGGAGCCACGATCATACAAGATACAGATCGGCTGATTTTTTTACATTACACTGGCATAGAGACACATGTTATTACGTTACAGAGGGTATAAGATGATGTGATAGCAGATATGAGAGGAGCAAGAGAGGGGGGGTGGGCACTGGTACAAGCAGGGAGGGGGAGGAGGACAGAGGAAACAGACACAGAAGAGCTGCAGATAGCAAGCTGCGGATGACGGAATCACGGAAACGGACCACGATGTCAGGGCTCAGCCGCCATGATTATCGTGGCCAGTTTAAAGGGGGGGGGGGGGTATAGTCAGGCAAGATCAGCCAGGTTTTTTAGGGTATACAGGGGGCCAAATGACAGCACTTGCACTGTGCTGTATAACATGCTTTAAAGGAACAGGATCTGTTATTGTTTTTGGGGGGTTAACAAACCCTTTCTTTCAATAGAATCACAAAACAAATAAAACCCTAACGCATCTACCCAATCAGACTTATTTAATTGCAGACAACAATTACAGTTAGCCCTATTATCAGAGCATAAAACCTCTTTGAAACGTTTCAAGGCTAAATATTATGCACATGGCAACAAAGCAGGTAAACTTATGACCAATTATCTGTGCAAAAGACAGCAAAATTCTAAACTAAGCTTTATTACAAATGCACACAGCGTTAAAGTTGTATATCACCCATCTAAAATAGCTAATGCTTTTCAAAAACACTACCAGGACCTATATAATCTCGACACTGATCCAACCTGTCAGCTGTGTGCCCCCCCCCCCCCCTTCCTTGTTTTGCTGTGTTTTTGGACTTTGATGTGATTCCTGTTTTTAAATAAATCCATTTGATTTTTCATCTTCGTCTGGTGTGCGGCTGTCCAGAGTTCCCCTTGTTACTTTCTAACTACCTTGTTATTAGCCTGCACCTGGAGCTCCACACTAGGAGTAGAAGCATTCGCCTTGAAGGATCCCTCTGGAGCGGTGGTCATCTCTCTTCCTATCCACAACGCTCGATAGGGTGTACTGGGGGTACTTAACCGCAACTCTTAAAAAATGTGGCCTTCAAGGCTTTATCTATACAGCTCTTTATACAACGCCATCGGGTAGAGTTTATACTTGTCAGCCAAATTTGACATCCCTAGCAGCACCCGACAGGGATGTCCTCTTTCACCCCTGATATTTTCATTATTATTATACACGATTTACATAGCGCCAACAGTTTCCGCAGCGCTTTACAATGTAGAGGGGGACAGCACAATTACAGTACAGTTTAATACAGAAGGTACAGGAGGTCCCTGCTCGTAGAGCTTACATTCTAAAGGGAGGGGTGGTGGTACAAAAGGTAATAGCTGCGGAGAATGATTTAAAGGGGGTGGCTCAGGGACAGTGGTTAGGTAGGTGTGAGATAGGCTTCCTTGAATAAGTGAGTTTTCAGGGATCTCCTAAAGGTGGAGAGGTTAGGGGCTGATCGGATATACCGGGGCAGGGAGTTCCAGAGTATGGGAGAGGCTCTGGAGAAGTCCTGAAGGTGAGCATGGGAGGAGGTAACAAGGGAGCTAGAGAGCAGGAGGTCTTGGGAGGAGCGGAGGGGACAATTTGGGCGATATCTGCAGATGAGGTCAGTGATCTAGATGGGGGCGATGTTGTAAATGGTCTTGTATGTTGTGGTTGGCATTTTGAATTTTACACAGTGGGGTAGGGAAAGCCAGTGAAAGGATTGGCAGAGAGGAGCAGCAGTCACGGATCGGTTAGTGAGGTGTATTAGTCTAGCAGCAGAATTCATAATAGACTGAAGGGGCATAGCCTGCGTAAGGGTAGGCCATTAAGGAGAGAGTTGCAGTAATGAAGGCGGAAAATAATCAAGGAGTGAATAAGTTGCTTTGTGGTGTCATTAGTCAGGAAGGGTCGAATTCTGGAGATGTTGCAGAGGTTAAGACGGCAGGATTTAGCCAATGATTGGATGTGGGGCTGAAGGAGAGGTCAGAGTCAAGGATTACACCCAGCACCCTGGCATGTGTGGAGGGACCAATGGTTGTGTTGTTGATCTTAATGGTAAAGTCATGGGGGGACTGGGAAGGAGGAAATATAACAAGCTCAGTTTTAGAAAGATTACGTTTGAGGAAGTGGTACGACATCCATACTGATATGTCATTCAGTAAGTTTGAGATCCGTGAGGAGATCGAGGGGGTGAGTTGAGGAGTGGAGAGGTAGATCTGGGTGTTGTCGGCATAGAGGTGGTATTGGAAGCCATGGAGGTTATCAACTGGCCCAGGGAAGAGCTATAGAGTGAAAATAAGAGGGGCCCAAGGACAGAGCCTTGGGGTACCCCAACAGAAAAATGAAGAAGAGCGGAGGAGATGGAGTTGTAAGTGACACTGAAAGTCCGCTGAGATAGGTAGGAGGAGAACCAGGATAAAGCAGAATCACGGAGGCCAAGGGGGAGCAGGAGGTCAACTGTGTCGAAGGCAGCAGAGAGGTCTAAGAGTATGAGTATGGAGTAATTGGTTTTAGTAGGTCATTGGTGAGTTTTAGTAGGGCAGTTTCAGTAGAATGTTGTGGGCGGAAGCCAGACTGTACGGGGTAGTGAAGGTTGTTGTCTGTGAGGTAGCGACTCATTCAGTCATGGACAAGGCGTTCAATGAGCTTGGAGACAAAAAACCCTCACTAGACTCCACCTGTTTGAATAAATTAAGACCCATCTCCCTGCTCTCATTTAAGTTTGGGGGTAACCAGTGCATATTTGAGCGGGGAAGGAAAGGTGCCGAGGGAGAGGTTGAAGATGTGTGTTAGGGAGTTTAGGATAGAGCAGGAAGGTGATCACAGCAATTGTGAGGGGACAGTGATATTGAAAATTATATTTTCATTATTAATGGAACCCTGGCAAAGGCTGTTAGATCTTGCGACTTGATCTTGGGTATTGATATTGGGGGATACTCCCACAAAATTGGGCTATTTGCCGATGATGTGGTTTTGGCACTAACAAATCCGGCTTCTTCGTTGGTTAACCACCTCAGTACAGGGCACTTACACCCCCTTCCTGCCAAGACCAATTTTCAGCTTTCAGCGCTCTCACACTTTGAATGACAATTACTCAGTCGTGTAACACTGTACCCATATGAAATTTGCGTCCTTTTTTTTTCACAAAAATAGAGCTTTTTTTTTTGTGGTATTTAATCACTAGTGTTTTTTTTTATTTTTTGTGCTATAAATATAAAAAAAAAAATAATTTTGTGGAAAAAAAGCCTTTTTCTTTGTTTTGCAAATTGGCCAAAATGTATACTGCTACATAGCTTTGGTAAAAATAACCCAAATTAGTGTATATTATTTGGTCTTTGTGAAAGTTATAGAGTCTACAAACTATGGTGCCAATCACTGAAAATTGATCACATCTGATCAGGCCTTTAGTACATCAGGTGTATCTAATTTCTTGAGACACTAACAAGTCAGGAAAGTACAAATACCCCCCAAATGACCCCGTTTTAGAAAGTAGACATTCCAAGGTATTAAGTAAGTAGCATGGTGAGTTTTTTTAAGTTGTCATTTTTTCCCACAATTCTTTGCAAAATTAAGATTTTATTTTTATTTTTTTACAAAATTTCCATATTATTAGGTTATTTCTCACACACAGCATATGCATACAACAAATTACACCCCAAAATACATTCTGCTACTCTTCCTGAGTATGGCGATACCACATGTGTGAGACTTTTACACAGCCTAGCCACATACAACATTGAAGTAGCACCTTCAGAGACACATCTCATTTCTCAACCACCTATTACACTTTTAAAGGCCCTGAAGTACCAGGACAATGGAATTGCCCACAAAATGACCCCATTTTGGAAACAAAAAAGATGTATAATCTATGAGGCATAATGAGTCTTTTGAACGGTTCATTTTTTTCCAGAAGTTTTTGGAAAATGTGTAAAAAAAAAGAAAACGCATTTTTTTTACACAAAGTTGTCAATTTATAATATTTTTCTAACTCATAGCATGTATATAGCAAAAATGACACCCCAAAATACATTCTACTACTCTTCCTGAGTATGGCGCTACCACATGTGTGAGACTTTTACACAACCTGGCCACATACAGAGGCCCAACATTAAAGTAGTACCTTCAGGCGTTCTAGGAGCATAAATTACACATCTCATTTCATTCCTACCTATCACACGTTTGAAGGTCCTTGACAGGACAGTGGAATTACCTACAAATGATTTTGGAAAGAAAACACCCCAACGTATATTCTATGAGGCATGGGCTGCAGATAGGTACTCGGGTAACTTGATAAGCTGCAGACAGGTACTCGGGTACTCTGATGGCCTGGTGACAGGTACTCGGGTACTCTGATGGTCTGGTGACAGATACTCGGGTACTCTGATGGCCTGGTGACAGGTACTCAGGTACTCTGATGGCCTGGTGACTGGTATTCGGGTACTCTGAAGGGCGGTGACAGGTACTCAGGTACTCGATACACATATGAACTGTGACAGGTACTCAGATGGACGGTGACAGGTACTCAGGTACTCTGGTACTCATATGGACTGTGACAGGTATTCAGGTACTCATATGGACTGTGACAGGTACTCGAGTACTCAGATGAACTGTGACAGGTACTCGGGTACTCAGATGAACTGTGACAGGTACTCGGGTACTCAGATGAACTGTAACAGGTACTCGGGTACTCAGATGGACTGTGACAGGTAATGGGGTACTCGGATGAACTGTGACAGGTACTTTGATAGGTGGTGACAGGTCCTCTTTTTTGGGGGGGGGGGGAATCAGTGTGTGTTGGTGTACACTGTAAGCGGTAACGAGTAGTTACCGCAATCTCCTTCTCACACAGGATCGGTGTGTGAGGAGCATAACCTGGTAACATCTCGTTACCGCTCTATGTTTACATTTAGTGATCGGCTGTGAAAGGATCACAGCCGATCACATGGTAAACAGCTGCCAGCCAATGGCTGTTTACCAGCGTCGGTGATGAGCAGTGTTCCCGGGAACACGCCACCACAGACTGGCGCTCGCGCGCATGTGCCGTGCAAAGTGGGGCGGTACCATTTGGTACAGGGCTGCGCACACATGATCGCGTGCATGCCCTGTTTAAATGGGCGGACGTCATAGGACACCCGCCCAGAACAAGAGCCATGCCGTTTGGCCGTCATGGCGGCAAGCGGTTAATGTACAAGCTTTATTGGATAAATTTGGGTCAGTATCTTCTTATAAATTGAACACTAATAAATATAATATTATGCCCATAGGTTTAACAAAGAAATGATAACACAACTTAAAATACAATTCCCTTTCCAATGGGTCACTAATAACCTATATTTCCTAAACTACTAGATATCATAAAGAAAGACTCACAACATCTATCTAATTATGAGTTGTCCTGGATGGGAAAAATAGCAGCCATGAAAATGTTAATCCAAAAAACTGGTATGATAAACAAATGCGCCCCTTTCCCTTCTCACACCACCACTGCGCACAAACAAAACTAAACCAGCTGTGTATAATAAACTAAGCAGCTACTAAAAAAAATAAAGTATATGAGTAATTTTAAATGAATAAAATAGCAGCGCTAATAATCACAATTCTGAGTAAAACTAAACAATCATCCTGTAAAAACAGTGATTGAGAATAATAGTGATAAATACTAGTGATTAAAAAAAATGATGATTAATACTAGTGTCCATGATATACAGAACAAGTTCAAA
This sequence comes from Lithobates sylvaticus, assembly GCA_028564925.1. Taxonomy (NCBI): domain Eukaryota; kingdom Metazoa; phylum Chordata; class Amphibia; order Anura; family Ranidae; genus Lithobates; species Lithobates sylvaticus. Next base: position 61,020,790 of record CM053037.1, on the reverse strand, counting down.
CGTCAATCCGTGAGCTGTTAATTAAAACATCCAAGAGATTGTGTTTCAAAGTGACAGAAATCTTGAAGTGAACAAAAATCTTGGGGTGACTTTAAGTACTCTTCCACCACACCACCTGTGTTCAGTGCTACCGCACCCTTAAGAAATGCACTCACCAATATGCCTTGCACTCTCATGCTCGGCCAATTCGCTTAATAACCCCACACAGGAATTAGATGAATCCAAAAGCGTTAGGTAATTGCACTCCACATGAAAAGAAAAAAAGTGCTTCCAATAGTGAAGTAAAGTAAAACCATTTATTTAAAAAAAAAACACACGAAACCTTCAAATATTGCACTCACATCCTTTACATAAAACAAAGGCACTTCAGCACAGACTTTCAAAGAAGTGGGGAACCTGCAGTGGTGACACGATGTAGTATGGTCTAGGCGGACCCGGAATTTTACCAGTAATGCCTCGTACACACGCTCGGACTTTCCGGCGGGATTGTCCGCCGGACCTAGTCTTATCCACGTTAGATGCTCCTCATGGTTGCCATGTAACCACGCCCAGTGAGCATGAGAGTGCAAGGCATATGCTATTGGTAAGTGCATTTCTTAACCGCTTCCCGACCACCTCCTGCACATATACATCGGCAGAATGGCACGGCTAGGTAAAAGCACGTACAGGTACGTCCCCTTTAATTGCCTAGCCGTGGGGTCCTGCGCACGCCAACGGCGGCGCGCTTGTGACCCGGTCGGGAGCTCCGTGACCAAGACCCTACACTGCCTGTCATTGATCGGCTGTTCCCTGTCATCAACAAAGCCGATCAATGACGTCAGACGTACAGCCACGCCCCCCTACTGTAAAAAAAACACAACACGTCACACTTAGCCCCTCCCCGCCCCCTAGTGGTTAACTCCTTCACTGCCAGTGTCATTTACATAGGAATCAGTGCATTTAAATAGCACTGATTTCTATATAAATGACAATGGTCCCAAAAATGTGTAAAAAATGTCTGATGTGTCCGCCATAATGTCGCAGTCACTATAAAAAAATCGCTGATCGCCGCCATTACTGGTAAAAAAAAAAATAATAAAAATGCTATAAAACTATCCCCTATTTTGTAAACGCTATAACTTTTGCGCAAACAAATCAATAATCGCTCATTTTTTTTACCAAAAATATGTAGAAGAATACGTATCGGCCTAAACTGAGGAAAAATATTTTTTTATATCTTTTTTGGGGATATTTATTATAGCAAAAAGTAAAAAATATTGCATTTTTTTCAAAATTGTCGCTCTATTTTTGTTTATAGCACAAAAATTAAAACCGCAGGGGCGATCAAATACCACCAAAAGAAAGCTCTATTGTGGGAAAAAAGGGACGCCAATTTTGTTTGGGAGCCACGTCGCACGACCGCGGAATTGTCAGTTAAAGCGACGCAGTGCCGAATCGCAAAAAGGGGCCTGGTCCTTTGGCTGCAAATTGGTCCGGGGCTGAAGTGGTTATGGGTGCGGTAGCACTAAACACAGGTGGTGTGGTGGAAGAGTACTTCAAGTCACTCCAAGAATTTTGTTCACTTTAAGATTTCACTTGGATGTTTTAATTAACAGCTCACGGATTGAAGTTGCTATTTTATTCATTTAAAATCACTCATATGAAAATGTTAATGTTGCCTAAAATGATCTACCATTTCAGAGCAATACCAATACCAGAACAATTTTTTAATGTAACAGATAAATAATTTAGAAATTTTTTATGGAAAAAAAGGATGGCTAGAATTTCATTTCCACTATTACTCAAACATAGACTAAACATACTTCATCACCCCATTGTTTATTTCTATGTATATTACTATTTCTTTGTGTTCTCTTGTTCAACACTCTCTATATACTAAGGATATGCAATTGTTAAAACTACCTAAGTTGGCAAATAGGTGAAGTAATGGAATGATCTATTCAATCCTGAACACTTCAGATGACTAACAAAGGACATCATTTTAAACTACTATGCATAGAATATAAGTGATAGGAAACTAGCAATGCATGGGGAGGGTGCCCCCACGCCCCATAGCACAGTTTGTTCCCAGTTGGGGTGCTCAGGAGGAGGGGACAGTGCCCCAAAAAAAGATGTATCCACTATATTGGTTCATGTATGGTTTTGTTGGTTTAATACTCCCTTATATGTCATATACCTTGCAAGGATTGAGTGAATTTCCAATGATAAGCATATCTTAATGTTTCTATTGTTTCTGTAATACAAACTTCTTGTGTTTATCTTCTTTTATGAAAAATTTAAAAAAGACTATTTGAAAAAAAAAAAATGATTTAATTGAGAGCAGTGGTGGCTGGTGCTCCATTTTATGGGGAGGAGGCAGCAAAACCATGACACACCACAACCCCCCCCCCCGTCGCAGCCACACTTACCCCATTTAGGTCGTAGGCAGCGCTTCCTCCTTGTCAGCTTCACCCACATCTCCTCCTCCTCGACTCCATGGTGGCTTTCCCTGCGTCTTCTCCTCCTCCTCAGCGGCCAATACAATCACTTCTTCTCTCTACCAATCGGGTCTCACCCGCTTCCTGATTGGCCGGGAGGAGAATCAGGACGACAATAGCGAATATTAATTTGCGATTGTCACAATTTGCGATTGTTTTTTGAAGCCAATTAGAGCCTCTGGCTCTAATTGTGTGCTTCTAAAAGAAAAAAAAAAACATTGGAATCCATGTGTCCGGCACCCTGCATGTAACTTATGGATGGGCTGCCAGTGATTGAGAAACTACCTTATTAACCACTTAAGGACCAGGCCTATTTTTTACACAAGGTGTTTACAAGTTAAAAAATTTTTTTGCTAGAAAATGACTTAGAACCCCCAAACATTATATGTTTCAGACACCCTAGAGCAGCGATGGCGAACCTTTTTGAGCCCGAGTGCCCAAACTGAAATAAATACATTGATTTTGTGTTGCAAAGTGCTAACACAGCAATTCGCGAGAGAGAGAGAGGGGCAGAGAGGGAGGGGGTCAGAAAGAGAGGGGGGCAGAGAGAGAGAGGGGGCAGAGATATGCTGAAAGAGAGAGGGAACAGAGAGAGGGAGGGGGGCTGAGAGAGAGGGAGAGGGGCTGAGAGAGAGGGAGGGGGCTGAGGGAGAGGGGCTGAGAGAGAGGGAGAGGGGCTGAGAGAGAGGGAGGGGGCTGAGGGAGAGGGGCTGAGAGAGAGGGAGAGGGGGCTGAGAGAGAGAGAGGGGGGCTGAGAGAGAGGGAGAGGGGCTGAGAGAGAGGGAGAGGGGGCTGAGAGAGAGGGAGAGGGGGGAGGGAGAGAGAGAGGGAGAGGGGCTGAGAGAGAGGGAGAGGGGCTGAGAGAGAGGGAGAAGGGCTGAGAGAGAGGGAGGGGGGCTGAGGGAGAGGGGCTGAGAGAGAGGGAGAGGGGCTGAGAGAGAGGGAGGGGGCTGAGAGGGAGAGGGAGAGGGGCTGAGAGAGAGGGAGGGGGGCTGAGGGAGAGGGGCTGAGAGAGAGGGGGGGAGGGGGGAGAGGGGCTGAGAGAGAGGGAGAGGGGCTGAGGGAGAGGGGCTGAGAGAGAGGGAGGGGGGCTGAGGGAGAGGGGCTGAGAGAGAGGGAGAGGGGCTGAGAGAGAGCTGAGAGAGGGGGCAGAGAGAGAGAGAGAGAGAGAGAGAGAGAGAGAGGGGTGTGAGAGATATGCTGAAAGAGAGAGGGAACAGAGAGAAGGAGGGGGGCTGAGTGAGAGGAAGGGGGCTGAGAGAGAGAGAGGGAGGGGTGTGAGAGATGCTGAGAGAGAGGGGCAACAGAGAGAAGGAGAGGGGCTGAGGGAGAGGGGCTGAGAGGGAAATGCTGAGAGAGAGGTGAGCTGAGAGGGAGAGGGAACAGAAAGAGAAGAGGGACAGGGAGAGAGGGGTGCGAGAGAGATGCTGAGAGGGGTGAGCTGCGAGAGAGGGGGAACAGAGAGAGGTGGACACAAAGAGGGGGGCTGAAAGAGAGGGATGGGGGGCTGAGAGGAGAGAGAGACCTCTAGCTCTGTCCTGGATCCTCTCGTGTGCCCACAGAAATGGCTCGGAGTGCCAGCTGTGGCACGCGTGCCATAGGTTCGCCATCACTGCCCTAGAGAATAAAATGGCGGTCATTGCAATACTTTATGTCACATCATATTTGCGCAGCGGTCTTACAAACTAAATTCTTTTGGAAAATATACATTGTACACACTTTACAGACTCCATGGCAGACTACGTGTGGGTTAACCCAGCCTCCTCTTCAATGCTATAGGACCCCACTCCCATAAATTTGAGCGCACCACTAGCTTTCCTTATTTGTCCTCATTGGACCTTATGTTTACCGATGTCCAAATCGAGATAGATAGCCCAGGGCCCAGCCACGGGTGGGGGTGTGGCTTCAGGCCCCTGTGTCCTGTGGTGGGGACGGCCTTTGTATGCCCAGGCATGGTGGATCAGCTGGCAGGACTGAAGATCCTCCATGGCAGCAGTTTTTGTATGTAGATGCCCCTGTCTGTTTCCCCCTCATGTGCCTTTCTTTCTTCTTTTTTCTTTTGCCTCTATGGCGCCTGGAACGGAGGAGCGTTCCAGGATTTGGCTCCCTCTTCCGGGTCGCAGCTCCGGCTAGCTACTGCGCATTTGCAATCCTTGGGCGCAATCCTTGGTTTTGCACATTGTGGTCGGGGACCCAGCGGCCGCGCAGGCGTTCTACGGCGGGACGCCTCTGCGCAGGCACAGTCCGGGCACGACGGTGACGTCATTCCGGCGGGGATATTTGAACCCCTGTGAGCGCTGTTAGGCCGAGGATTACTGTGGGCAGCTTGCATCAGCTCCTCCAAGCGCCAGGCTCCCAGGTCAAGGTAAGTTTCGGCCTGGGGCCAAAGTACAGGGAGAGGGGGGGCTAAGATGCCTCTTAAAGGGGAAGCTGCACTGCTATCTGTACTCCTTTGTTCCAGGACGTGTGAGTGCTCGTACAAAGCTACAGGATTGTCACCTATTTGTCTGCCAGGGTGCCATGGACAGAGCCCTCATGCTCTAGGTATGTGGGGCATGAGAAGGGGGGGGGGGGCAGGTCCACGTGCAAATGGACTGATTCCCTAACGTCATGTTTTGCCCTTGTCCCTTTTTTAGCCCTTCCAGGTCAGACCGTCAGCTTACTGGGACCTTGGGAAGGCCGCAACGCCCACCTTCTTCATCCAGGTCCAGACTTGACTCTCCGAGGAGATGTTCCCATTCCTCCTCCAAAAACCACACCCACCGCCACGACAGCCTTTCTGATCGCAGAATATGCTGGGGTTGCAGGACCCGAGTCCTGGAAAGGAAAGTCCTTATGTGACCCGTGTTATGCCAAGGCTGTTGGGGAAAAAGAAGCTGAAAGCAGGCAAATGGAGTCACTAGTCAAGTGGGTGGTGCAACAAAATGCTGCCGCCTCGGCTGGGAAGCCAGGATAATTTTTTTCTTTATTTCAGGCTTGCCAGCCTAGAGATGAGATCTGGGACTTATTGACCCCAGATCTCACTGTAAAGAGGACCTGTCACGCATAATTCCTATTACAAGGGATGTTTACATTGCTTGTTATAGGAATAAAAGTGATCAAAAAAAAGAAAGCATCAAAGTAGAAAAATAAAAGTAAAATTACCAATATATTTTTTTTAAAGCACTCCCATCCCTGTGTGCTGGCAGACTTTAGGTTATGACACAGGAAGGAGTTCACCAGCTGATCTCATTAGCACACACCCTGCATCATCTACCCTCAGCTGGTCAACGCCTTCCTGTGTCATGACCTAAAGCAGGGGTAGACAACCTCGGCTCTCCAGCTGTTTTGAAACTACAAGTCCCATGAGACATTGCAAGATCCTAACAATCACAGGCATGACTCCTAGAGGCAGAGGCATGATGGGATTTGCAGTTTCACCACAGCTGGAGGGCCGAGGTTGCTTACCTCTGACCTAAAGTCTGACCAGGAAGTAAGGCAGAAGTAACCGAGCAGTGTGTTTAAACAGCTATAAAGGGAGTTAGGTAAGCTGGTGTAAAATTAATGGAAAGCTGTTTTATTTTTGCAAAATAAGTACATTAATACTTTATTGGTACATAGGGAAGCTGAAATTTAGGGGGGAAAAAAAGGTGAACTTTGCCTTTACGTTTATAGTTTACAACCTGCATTTCAATGAATATAACCAAACACTACTTACTATCCACATTCCATCAAAAGGCACTTTATCGTGAAAATCCTTTGTCATGTCATACCACCAGCTGAAAGCTTCAGGGTTTGTGAAATCAGGAAACACTGTAAGACCCGGCCATACCTGGAGAGAGGGTTGATAAAAAAACAAATTACTTATGGAAAAACATACTACTAAACACAAACAGTTAAAAAATAAGATGATTTGAATTTAAGGTTTAGGGCACCAAGGCCAAAACAACTACGAAACAAGAAAAGTCCTTATCAAAAATTAAAGTGATACTAAGGTCTCGGTTTTTTTTTAGTTAACTTTTAGTTAACTTGTTATGTTATACTTTCCTTCTCTGTGCAGTGGTTTTGCACACAGCAGCCCAGATCCTCCTCTTCTCCGGTCCCTTTTTGGCACTCCTGGCCCCTCCCTCCTGTTGCGTGCCCCCACAGCAAGCAGCTTGCTATAGGGGCACCCAAGCCCAAGCCACAGTTCCCTGTGTCCATTCAGACAAGGAGCATAGGCCCACCCCCTTCTATCCTTATTGGCTGACTGACTTTGATTGACAGCAGCAGGAGCCAATGGCACCGCGCTGCTGTCTCAACCAATGAGGAGGGGAGACCTGGGCAGCTGAGAGCCTCCTGCAACATCGCTGGATCTAGATGGGGCTCAGGTAAGTATTAGGGGGGCTGAGAGAGGCTGCTGCACACAGAAGGCTTTTTCTTTTTGCATTCTATGCATTAAGATAAAAAACCTTCTGCTTTTACAATCACTTTAAATTAGCAGGGTGGTAAAGGTAGAGAGCTGACAAAGACTGGTTGAGAGGGTGTTAATGAAAGTGACAAAGACTTGCTTCTCAGTACAGTGGCAGGAACTGTATTTTAAAAGGATATAGTTGTGTAGGGTGAAGTCTTGCAATGATTTAGTTTATGCCACAGTTGTTTAAAGCAGAGCTCCAGTCTCGTTAGCAATTAAAAAAAAAAAACTCTTGTTATTCTCTTTTTTTGTACAATAATATTAGGATACCCTTACAAGTGTAATCATTCTTTTTTGTGCTGGTTCCGGGATTTCGTGCATCTGGCTACTCGGCATGCAACTCCCAAACTTGTGCCTGCGCAGTAATGGTAGTGTGCAGTGCATAGTGTTTACAGGTTGACATTGCAATAGCGGTGGCCGCAGAAGTTTCCGCCACATTGTTATGGCAATCAACACAAAACCCTTAGGAAGGTAAATACCAAAGCCTCGAAAATGCCACGAGATTTCATTATTAGGCTTCCCGAGGACTCTTAATAGATAACGCCCGCATCAAAGGAGTCCATGGGAATCACCTTATGACGTAAAAAAGAAAAGGATATTCATTTATAACTGTACTGCGGATGGGCTATATGATTAAGCAATGTGTAAAAATGGGTGGAACTCCACTAAGAACACAACTATGTCTCTTGAGATTTCTGGAGTCTTCAGAATGCCAAGGTTTTAGTGGTTGGGGCCTGAATCTGTTTGTAGTAAGGGGGGCAAATGTGTCCAGTGAGAATGAGAGTGAATTGCTGTAGACAGAAGAGGCCAGGTCAGGGCAGGACAAGGGTGAGATTGTGTAATAGAAGTGGTCAGTAGCAGAATAGAGAAGAGAAGGGTTAAAGGTTTCTAAGGGTAATCATTTGTTGCTTGGAGGGATAAGTGGTTGAAGAAAGAGACACCATGAAACTATGATAAGGTTGTGATCAAAGAGAGGAAAAAGGGTGTCGGAGAGTTTGCAAGTAGTGCCAAGATGGAAGAATACAAGGTCAAGAGTGTTACCATCAAAGTGAGTAGGAGTGTGTGTCCATCATGTTAGGTCAAAAGATGAGATTAAGTTGATGAGTTGAGATGTAGTCAGGCTGTTAACTTTAACAGATGTTAAAGCCACCAAGAATGTTAGTAGGTACTTCAGAGGAGAGAAAGTTGGGAACCCAGTCAGAGAAGTCGTTAAGGAAGAGTGACACCAGTCCAGGAAGCCGATAAAGACTTTTTTTTACTGTAATGCCCCGTACACATGGTCGGAAAATCCGACAGAAAATGTCCGATCGGACCATGTTGTCGGATTTTGTTGTTTTCCGACAACAAAATGCGATCGGACTAGAACTAGGTTCTGGCCAGCTTAGTAAATTGTTTTACCCACTTCAATACTGGACACTTTTACCCCCTTCCTGCCCAGGCCAATTTCCAGCTTTCAGTGCTGTCACACATTGAATGACAATTGCGCAGTCATGCAACAATGTATCCAAACTAAATTGTTATAATTTTGTTCACACAACTAGAGTTTTATTTTGGTGGTATTGAATCACCACTGGGTTTTTTATTTGTTGCTATATAAATGAAAAAAGACTGGGAATTTTGAAAAAAAAAATGTGTTTTTCTTCATTTCTGTTATAAAAAAATTCAAATAAATTACCTTTCTTTATAAATTTAGGTCAACATGTATTTTGCTACATTTCTTTGGTGGGATAATTCCCAAAAGATATTGAACAGATGGTACCCAACTCCTTATAAATTGGTTAAAATGTATTCTACTACATCACCACTATGCTGGCGTTGTAATGAACAAACTGGATCCTTATATGACACATTATGGAGCTGTAAAAATTTGACTAGCTTCTGGAATTCAGTATCAACTTTCATAGCCTTCCTTACAGACAACCTATTAAAACTCTCACCAGCTACGGCCTTATTAAGTATTAACCTTGACATCTTTCTGACTCAGTATATTTATTATTATTAAAAAATAATAATAATAATAGTATAAAATAATAGTGGCAAAAGTACTCATAGTTGCAAGACTCACTCTATCGAAAATTTCACTTTAAGAAACATTGGCATTTATGGATCATACACCCCAAAGCCTCTAAAGTTTTAAAAGAGTTCTACTCTCACTCTTAATAACTGAAATTACTGTAGTTGGTATTGAACTTTTTCTTTTGTGATGTATGCTAATTCCATTTATTACCTTATTTACCTTACCCTTTTTCACTGGTTCATTTACTGTCATCCTTTTTCAGTAAACCTATTTACAGTTAGCTCCCCCAGGGGTGAATAGGTTTGCTCTTTGTTTGTTATTATCCAGAACCAAATATAATGTTTGCACTAGAAAGCTTCTAACTGTTAAGTGTACCACCTTATTATACCTAAAATTATACCTACTACCTATGTAACGCAATCATAGCAATTTATTTTGTTACAACTTTCTACCTGACATCATATGTTAACCCTTTTTCCTGGTGCCTCCATGGCAGCATACATGTGATAGAGCTCCGCCTCTACTCCGCCTTCAGGACTAGTGAATAGCATAAATTAAAGGGCATAGCCCCTCCCCCAACATTCTCCTTTTTTTCCTCATTCCTCTTGACTGGTGAAGAGTAGCAGTATGTATGTCCATACCTCTGCAGTCGGCAGCGTCCGCCGGGTTAAGCCTCTCCCGTGCGCAGTCCCTGTTCTTGGGCCGCTCAATGCACTGATAAGACTGGGAACCCCTTCTGAGGATTTTTTGGGGTCTTGCAGAGTTTCCTCATAGGAACGCAGTCTGCTGAATTTCCAGAAAAACGAATGCTGGTGATGACGGCGGGAGGATCAGATTCTCTTCCTTCTTGGTCAGGTTAGGTTTTCCTTTTTGCTTCCATGTCTGCACTGTTTTTGAGCCCTGGTGGTTAAAGTTTATAGGTTTAAAAAAAAAAAAAAAAAAAAATGTCCCCTTTAAGACCTTTATTCCTGGTCTGCACATGTGCAGAAGGGGCGTTTCCTTGTTATTTCTGAGGTTTTTTCTCTAGCTTTTTTGTACTACCCTTCAGGGTTCTCACTCTCTTGCCGTGGCCTTGGTTTTGTTTCTTTTTTTTTTGCCAGTAATAGGGTAGGTCCTTTTTAATTAAGCTGCTCTCCCTTTTTAGCTTTAAAATGTTGGCTCTAAATTGGACTCAGGGCTGCTCTGCATATCAGGTGTATGCCCTGCAGTCCAGATTACTTCAGCATTACAGGTATGTGTGGAGATGGCCATTCACCATGCAATTTTCTTGTTCAATTTCCATTAGGTTTGCCTTCAACTGTGTGGTACAGGGGCCTGCCTGATTGCATGCAATTTGGGGGTGATTAGATTTGACCACATATTATATGTTTTTTTATAGTTCTGAGGGAGATCTATAGACGGGGGTTGGGTAGTGTATGGCCAGCCTTATACTTTTATCTTACTCCTATTGCGTTGACTTCGTTTAAAAATTTGGTGTGCAAATAGACTCTATTTCTTTTTGCTTTCTTACTTCGCCTTACTACAGCTGATCCTCCTGCCCATTATTTACCATGAGCCATTCGTCACAAAGCCAAGATCCTCTCATATCCAATAGGTATGTGGACCACCTGTACGTGAGTATTTAAAAAAAAAAAAAAAAAAAAAAGAGTGCGCCACTGACAAACTTTGTTTGTTTCAGCCCTGTTTCTTCAAAGCGGTCCAGAAAGTCCTCAAGGCGCTATGACAATGACGATAGTCCTGAGCGAAGACCGCGCTCTTCTCATCATAAATCTTCCAGAAGATCAGGATCTTATAGACGTCGTCATTCGCCTTCGCCTCCACCGCGGGCGTCAAGGAAAAAATGTTGGGCCTGTGGCGCGGTTCCACTCCCTGATAAGCTCGTCTGCAGAGACTGTCTCAGGGACTACGCAGCTAACCGGGAATTAGAAGGCCAGCAGGTGGTTGACCTGCTTAAGCAAACCATGAAAGACTCTTTCTGAACTGACGGCCATGATTCCAGCTCACCCGGTTTCACAAGCTGCCCAGGTGTTGGATTTGGACCCCGACATTTCGGGCCCATCAGCTGTTAGTACTCCTTTGCTTCCATCAGGAAAAACAGCTAAACAAATCCCACCGGTAGATTCATCCGAGGAGTCCTCAGATGATACAGAACCGCCTGGTTTCAATTTCTCCCTGGTTCAACCCTTTGTACAAGCGGTGAGGAGCGACATTGCCTGGGAAGACCCGGAAGGGCCTCCTCAAAAATCAAAAAAACGATTTCTCATTCCTCAAGAGAAACCAAATCTTCTTCCCATTAATGGGGGAGATCATAGAGGATGAGTGGAACAAAACTGATAGAGTTTTCTGTAGCACGTTTATGCAAAATGTATCCACTGGCAGATTCGGATACTCAGTTCAATGACTGTGGTTGATGCGGCTGTAGTGCGTCTGGCAAAAAATGTAACAATGCCAATGGAGGATTCAACGTCTTTCAAGGATCCCCTAGATAGATGTATTGATCTAGACCTCAAATGGAGCTATCTAGAAGCAGGGGTGGCTTGCAGACCAGCCATTGCGCTGACATCTGTTTCCAATGCCATCAGGGCTTGGACGGAAAATATTGAGACATCCCTGCACCAAGACGTTCCCAAAGATGACAATCAAAGCTCTGGAGGAGCTTAAGTTGGCGGATTTCGTGGGAGAAGCTGCAATTGACACAATCCGGTGTTCAGCCAATTCAATGCTGCAACTCTGTTATGGCAAAGCGGGCCTTATGGCTAAAGCCTTGGACAGCCGATCTAGCATCAAAGCAGAATTGGTGCAAGATTTCCCTTGATGGAAAATCTTGGTTTGTTGAGAAACTCGACAAAGTAATCTCCTGAGTAACAGGGGGCAAATCTGGCTTACTTCCTCAGGACAGGAAGGTCCGGAGAACAAAGGCCTATTTATCACGATTCCGGCAATCAAATTCTAGAGACTTCAGGCAGTCTCGCCCCTTTAGGGACAACAAGAAATCGTGGAGAGGCACCCAGACTTCTTTTCTGGGAGCCAGAAAGTACAAGTCCCTCACTGCTCCCCAGGAGGGGACAAAGTCCTTTTGACGTCAGCGGGGAAGAAACGCCCCCAGTGGGAGCCCGGTTAAAAAAACGTTTTCCCCATCTGTGCCTCCAAATGTCAAGACCCATGGGTCCTAGCAACGATCCGGTATGGTCACTTCTGGACTTTCTCTCAGCAGCCTCCTCACACGTCCTTCAAAGAGACAGTTACCAGCCTCCCCACAGAAGGCACTGGCCTTAAACCAATTTTTTTGGAGTCCCTGCAGCGTCAAGGGGCAGCAATACCTGTCCCCCCATCAGATCGATTTTACAGGTTTTTCTTCCACCCTTTTCCTGGTGCAGAAAAAAACAGGCGACTGGAGACCTGTAATAGATCTGAAAAAGCTAAATCAATACATCCATCTCGAAAGCTTCAAGATGGAGTCACTCCAAACGATCATACAAACCATACAACCAGGAGATTGATTAATCTCGATAGACCTGCAGGATGCGTACCTCCACATCCCTATTCTACCATCCTTCCAAAAATACTTAAGGTTCGCAGTGGGTCATGTCCACCTGCAATTTCAAGCTCTGCCCTTAGAGCTATGCACCTACCCTCTGGTGTTCACAAAAGTGTTGATATCTGTCTTGGCCCCTATGAGAGAGAGAGGGGGTTAAGAATTTATCACTACCTGGACGATATTCTCTTGCTGTCAAAAAAAACTCGAGCCACCTTTTAGTCCACAGGGAGATTCTTCTCCAGTCGTGGTCGGAGTTCGGGTGGCTGGTGAACCATCGGAAGAGCCAATTAGTTTCAACACAGCAGATGGTTTACTTAGGGGCAATGTTCGGTACGCTCCTAGGCACAGTCTCTTTACCCCAGATGAAGATGGAGGGCATCATTCAGAAGGTATCCAAGGTCATAGAGATCCCATCTATCAGCCTTCCAGTGTCTGAGCCTTATTGGCACGATGTCCTCGTGCATACCTCTAGTTCCATGGTCTCACTAGCATCTGAGACACTTCCAGACGGGATTCTTAATACAATGGAGACGACAACATCTGTCTCAGACAATCCGTTTAACAATGCTAATAAGCAGTGGTCATTACACTGGTGGATGAATACAGAGAATCTCTCCCGGCTCTATCATTTGGGTTCCCACTCATGGTCCACAATTACGTCAGATGCGAGTGGCCAGGGGTGGGGTGCCCATTGCAGAGAATTCAGGGAAGATGGTCCTTTCCCACCAGAGGGACAGTGTCCAACGTCCTAGAAATGAGGGCAGCATTTCTAGCCTTAACCTCTTGTGCATCTCAGGTCAAGGGACAGAGAGTACTTCTATGTTTGGACACCAAGGTGGCGGTCTCGTACCTTCAGAAACAAGGGGGCACCCACAGCAAGACACTTCTGAGGGAAGTGGAACCTGTAATGCTCTGGGCAGAGAGGAACCTGGTAGACCTCAGGGCAATGTATCTCCCAGGCAAGATGAACACAGAGGCAGATGTCTTATCGAGGAGGTTTGGGGACAACGAGTGGTCTCTACATCCCCATGTGTTCATCCAAATCTCCAATCTAGGGCAGACCCCACTGGTGCATCTTTTGCTACGCATGAGAATTGCAAAATCAGGAGATTCTTCTCTCACCTTCCACATCCACAGGCGGAAGGAGTAGATGCGCTATCTTGTCCTTGGACCTTCAAGACAGCTTACACCTCTCCTCCTCGCCCACTCATTTCGAGGTTTCTCCTCAGACTCCTGAACGAGCCAGTTAAAGTGCTAGCAGTGCTACCCTATTGGTCGAAGAGACCGTGGTTTCCACTAGCCATGCACCTCAGTGTGGATCATCCGATCAGAATTCCTCCCTTTCTGCAGTTGTTGACCCAGGGCAGGCTGGACCATCCAGACCCACAGAAGCTGGATCTTTGTGTATGGAAGTGGAAAGGAGGAGGTTTGAATCATTAGGCTGTCAAAAGTTTGTAGACTTCACCTCCGTAACATCTCTAAAATTCGCCCCTTTTTAACAAATTACACCACCAAGCTCCTCATTCACTCCCTTGTTATCTCTCGCCTTGACTATTGCAACTCCCTCCTCATTGGCCTGCCTCTCCATAGGCTCTACCCTCTTCAGTCTATCATGAATGCTGCTGCAAGACTTATCCACCTTACCAACCGTTCAGTGTCTGCCAACCCTCTCCTCCAATCCCTACACTGGCTCCCAATCGCCCAGCGAATTAAATTCAAAATACTAACCACAACTTACAAAGCCATCCACAGCTCTGCCCCGAGCTACATCACCAATCTTGTCTCCAAACATATCCCAAACCGTCCTCTCCGCTCTTCTCAAGATCTCCTCCTGTCAAGCTCTCTTGTTTCCTCCTCCCATGCTCGTCTCCAGGATTTCTCCAGAGCCTCTCCCATCCTCTGGAACTCGCTACCTCAACCTGTCCGGCTATCCCCTACTCTAGCTACCTTCAGGCGATCCCTGAAAACTCATCTCTTCAGGGAAGCCTATCATGTCTCCAACTAATCTTTTACCACTTCCATCAGCTCATTCCCCACAGTTACAACCTTTTGTATCACCTCCCCCACCCTATTAGATTGTAAGCTCTTTTGAGCAGGGCCCCCTTAATCCTCTTGTATTTTATTGTATTATAACTGTATTGTCTCCCTTTTAATATTGTAAAGCGCTGCGTAAACTGTTGGCGCTATATAAATCCTGTAATAAATAAAAATTAGGCTGTTCCCAAGAGGTCATATCCACCCTGTTAAAAGCTAGAAAGCCTACAACCAACACAAACTATGCAAGAATTTGGGACAAGTTCTTATCCTATGCCCCAGGAAAAGGATTTGATCCTATCTCTCTTTCCACTGCTGATGTTCTGAGTTTTCTGCAAACTGGTCTCGATTTGGGGCTCAGCCAGAGTTCCCTCAAGGTACAAGTTTCCGCAACTTCTGCAGCAACTAACACCAAGGGGGCAGAAGACCCTCTAGTGGTTACGTTCCTCAGGGGAGTATTGAAGATGTGTCCCTCATCCAGACGTTCCTTTCCAAAGTGGGATCCTCCTCTAATATTGGAAGTCCTATCCACTCATCCGTTTGTACCGGTTGAAGAGGTCTCAATTTGTAACTTGACTTTAAAAACAACTTTTCTGTTGGCTATTACATCCGACAGGAGGATTTCGGAAATCCACTCCCTGGGCATTGGGGATGATCACATATCCTTTTTTTTCCAGATAGGGTAGAACTTCGCCCTCTCAGAGGTTTCACACCCAAGATCACCTCAACGGCAAACCTATCAGAACCATGGGCGTTACCAGTTTTCATGGACTCAGAATCAAACTCCTGTTATGAGTTAGACATATCCAAAGTTCTCAGGGCCTACTTGGAAGCCACAGCAAGTTTCGGCTCAGGTGAATGCTCCTTCAACAAGAGCAGTATCGGCATCTTGGGCAGCGAGGGCAAATGTTTCTCTTGAAACATTAGGCTTGGTCTTCCCGACACACGTTCCTCAAACATTATCGTATTGATCCCGGGGCTCTTACAACCGTAGAGTTCGGGAGAAAAGCGCTTCATGCTGCTATGTCTGTGTTTGATTAAAGTTTATTTTTTGTTAAAGCATTAAACCCACCCATGTGAGCTAGTTATTTATCACATGTATGCTGCCATGGAGGCACCAGGAAAACGGAAAATTGTATCATACTTACCGTAATTTTCCTTTCCTGGTGCCAATCCATGGCAGCATAAACTCCCACCCTCGGTATTCTATATTACGAAGAATGTTGGGGGAGGGGCTATGCCCTTTAATTTATGCTATTCACTAGTCCTGAAGGCGGAGTAGAGGCGGAGCTCTATCACATGTATGCTGCCATGGATTGGCACCAGGAAAGGAAAATTACGGTAAGTATGATACAATTTTCAGTTTTTTTATCCTATAATAATCTTTTGAAAGTTGAAAAAAAAAGAAAAATGACAGTTTTCAGGTACAAATTGCTTTGTAGTAGACATTGATATATGTAGCCTAAGTGCTCCACCTGTTGAAGTAAATGAAAAACAGCTACTAGAACAATTTTTTTTTATTTTAAATTGTAGCATTCTACCGCAGCCCCATGTACACTATAGTCCTCCAATTCTATAGGGAATATAGGGAAGTTTGCTTGCTGGTCTCTGTATTTTCAGAAAAGAGTAGGTAGAGGTCAAGTGAACTAAACGCCATCCACCTTTATTTTGTTTTTGTCTTATTTATATATTTTTTTTATTATTATTTTATGGTTACCGCACCTTGCTCATCAGACCTATTCATTGTAATTTTTTGTTAAAGCCCAGTTAAAATTTCACACACATTTTTTCTCTTTATAGTTTTCTCCATGTATGAATCTCAATTAGTAATGCTTTAACCACATCAATACTGGGCACTTTCGCCCCCTTCCATCCCAGGCAATTTTTCAGCTTTCAGCGCTCTCACACTTTCAATGACAATTGCGCGGTCATGCTATGCTGTACCCAAATTACATTTTTATAATTTTGTTCGTACAAATAGAGCTTTCTTGTGGTGGTATTTATTCATGACTCCCCCTCCTTCTGAGGGACGTTCCTGAACGTCCACTCAGAAGGAAAGAGCGCCCACCCAGCTGTTTATATACATTGGACGGGTGGGAAGTGGTTAAAGCCCAACTTCGGGCTACCATTGTTTTTTTTATTTAGGTCCCCCAGATGATTAAAAAAAAACACCCAAATCAGTGTATATTATTTAGTTTGTAGGAAAGATATACGTTCCACAAACTATGGTATATATGAAAATTGATCAATCCTGATGTACATATATGGCCAATCTAATTTGAGGCCCAAAAATGTCAGTACAGTAGAAATACCCCCAAATGACCCCTTCTTGTAGCCCACGGTATTTAGTGTGAGGCATGCAAGTTTTTTTGAAGTTGTAATTTTTTGTCATAATTTATTGGAAAATGAAGAAAGGAAACAAAAAATATATATATATATTTTTTTACATACTGTCACCAATGCAGTACAGCATCATCATATAACTGGTGTGGTGATGATCAGGGACACTGATTGGTGACAGTACAAAAAATAAAAATAAAAAATTCAATTTTTGTTCTTATATTTTTTTACAATTTTTTTTTAACACACTTTGACCAGAATAATACAGTATAATGTTACCATAGTACAGTATGATGTTACCATAGTCACATTGTACTACTATTTTTTTTATTTCATTGCTATGAAGCAAGCATTTTACTGAATGAAATCGATTCATTCAGTTTTTTTGTGATTTGCTGCGATTGACCACATCTTATCTTATGGCACAGATGGGCTGTGATTGGCCTAGTATGTAACATGTGATCACTGTGACCAATCACAGCTAGCAAAAAAATTGTACATAATGGATGGCTTGAAAGAAAGCCATCCATTGCTGACAAATGTCATGTGACCTGCTGTAATTGGTTGTCGGTCCTCTTCTCCCCCTCCGACCGCCCACATGTACTCCCGGAGTGACTTCTGGGTATCGCGGCTCCGGCGCTGTGATTTGCCAGAGCCGCAATGCCGTCGCGCGCATGCGCACGAGAGCGGCATACAACAACTGAAGCATCGGCATATAGCGCCGTTGCTTCAGTTGCCGCAAGTGCGCATGTGGCTCCTGTCTAAAATTGTAGTATGTCTATGTATGAATGTGAGATAGGGACCGTAGATTTTGTGCTCCTTGAGGGCAGGGACTGATGTGAATGTATACTATATACAGCGGGTAAAATAAGTATCGAACAGGTCACCGTTTTTCTAGGTAAATATATTTTTAAAGGTGCTATTGATGAAATGTTCAACACATGTCGGTAACAACCAATGCAATCCATACAAAGAAACCAAAACAAATAAATTCAGAAATTAAGTTATGCGTAATAAAATGAAATGGCACGGGAAAAAGTATTGAACACGCTAACTGAAATGTAGTTAATACTTCGTACAAAATCTTTTGTTGGTAATGACAGCTTCAAGACGCCTCTTGCATGCATTGCTCGGGTGTGATTTTGGCCCATTCTTATATCAAATCTTGAAGGTTCTGTGGGCCTCTTCTATGAACTCTGATCTTTAGTTCTTTCCATAGATTTTCTATTGGATTTAAGTCAGGTGATTGGCTGGGCCATTCTAGCAGCTTTATTTTCTTTCTTTGAAACCAATTAGAAGTTTCCTTGGCTTTGGGTTTGGGATCATTGTCTTGTTGAAACGTCCACCCTCATTTCATCTTCATCATCCTGGTAGGTGGCAGCTGATTTTTATCAAGAATGTCTTGGTACACTTTTCCATTCATCCTTCCTTCAAAGATATGAAGTTTGCCAGTACCGTATGCTAAAAAAACAGCCCCACGACATGATGTTCCCACCTCCAAACTTCACTGTTGGTATGATGTTTTTGGGGTGATGTGCAGTGCCATTTGACCCCCAAACATGATGTATACTATGGCATACTAAATTTTGGTCTCATCTGACCAGACTATATTCTCCCAGTATTTCACAGGCTTGTCTAAATGTTGTGCAGCAAACTTTAAACGAGTTTCAACAAGCTTTTTCTTCAGCAATGGAATCTTGCGTTGTAAGTGTGTATACAGGCCATGGCAGTTGAGTGTATTACTTATTGTTTTCTTTAAAACAATTGTACCTGATAATTCCAGGTCTTTCTGAAACTCTCCACAAGTGGTCCTTGGCTCTTGGACAATTCTTCTGATAATTCTTTTCACTACTCTGTCAGAAATCTTGCCAGGAGCACTTCGTGGCTGGTTTATGGTGAAATAATGTTCTGTCCACTTCCGGATTATGGCCCCAACAGCACTCACTAAAAAATTTACAAGCTTCGAAATCCTTCTGTAACCAATGTCATCAGTATGTTTTGCAACAATAAGGTTGTGAAGGTCTGGAGAGAGCTCTTTGCTTTTACCCATCATGAGATGTTTCTTGTGTGAGACCTTGGTAATGACACATCTTTTTATAGGCCATCAGTTCAGACTGACCCAGCTGATATTAAATTACACTGACAAGGGGCAGAACTGCTTTCTAATTATTGATAGATTTCAGCTGGTGTCTTGGCTTTCCATGCCTTTTTGCACCTTCCTTTCTTCATGTGTTCAATACTTTTCCCCTGTGTCATTCCATTTTATTAAAACATAGCTTAATTTCTGAGCTTATTTGTTCTGGTTTCTTTCTATGTATGGATTGCATAGGTTGTTACCGACATGTGGGGAAAATGTCATGTCAATAGCACTTTTAATAATGTATTTACCTAGAAAAATTGTGACGTGTTCAATACTTATTTTACCTGTTGTATATGTAAAGTGCTGCACAAATTGACGGTGCTATATAAGTACCTGTAATAAATAAATGTAGATATGTAAATCACAGCAATTCTCAGAAAATAAAGATGAATACAGTGAACCTCAAAACACTAGATGGTTAAAAATGGAGGTTTAGGAAGAACCTGAAACAAGCTCAGTGGGGATAGGAGTCCAGCTCCACCTCCTTTTTGTCCACAGTCCAGTGGTAACCACCCTGAGAGAGGGGAGCAGGAGAGACAGAGTCATATTCTTTAGGCTAGGTTTCAGTGACTGAAAATAGGTTAAAGGAATTGTAGATAAAAAGGTAATGGATAGCAGTAAGCTTGTTTGAGACAAAGCAGGTATTCCAGAGGGCACATGAGAAGGGGGTCTGTCTCTTGGAAATAGAGGGATAGAAATTACAGTGAGTTAATTGTGGTTGTTGCTAGAGGAGAAAAGGTCTCACAAGCAGGGGTGACAGTGGAGGGCCAGCATTAGGAGAGATATTTGCAAAGGTTAGGAGAAGCAGGAAGGTGTGGTAAGCAAGATAGGAGCAAGATATGCATGAGCGCACATGACACACTGCCCTGGAATGCTGTAAAGAAGAGGGTATATCCCTCAAAACTCTTGGTCAGCTGAAATGTGTTATCCAGGTCTGGTTATTGAACATCGAGGTTTCCAAAGCTGTTCTCAGGCTGATATCTCGGTTATTTTTTTATGCTTGTGAATGCAATTCTTTTGTATTATTTTAATTTACTTTTAATAAATGATGCCAAGGGTAATACATGATGCTGGTGCTCCCTCTTTTTTTTTCATTTTGTTGTTGAGCGCACATGCCAAACTTCTTAGGTGTGTTTATGTCAGCATGTGGTTCAGTATTTGCAGCTGTGGTGAGTAGTAATTTGTGATACATATATTCTGCGAGGTTGAGATGAGGGGTAAAGTAATGAGAATTTGAGGATAGGGGACACTAATGTGAGAAGGAAGGGTAGAGGAAGCATAGTACAAGAAGGCAATAGAAGGAAATGGATGTAGAGGGATGGCGCAGAGAAGTATTCATCAATTAATCAATTGGGAACAGATAAGAGACACTACATTTTCAAAACCAGGCCAGCCACAGAGATAGGCTACAGTCACAAAAGTGAATTGTCTTCACAAGGCATTAGGAGGTTAATATATCTCGAAAAGTATAGACAAGTTTAACAATTGTTCAATGGCATTTACCATGGAGCATTTATTAGTAAGGTGTTAAGTTATCATGGATATTCAAAAGAACTTGAGAAACATGTAATGACCCTGTCCACCAGAAAGAATTTCTCAAAAATCATATATCATACCTTGCCTACAAGAGGTTGGCCAGTTGCATTAGTGATAAACACCCCTCTCTTCAGTCCATCATCATAAGGTGGGTAACTTCCAGGGGGGCTTGAACTGCTGATAGCTGGGTCCTAAAAATGAGCATGATAGTATTTAAAATGTAACTAAGAATCCTCTGGAATTCATAAACCACTTTTACTATGACAATTAAGACAATCTCTAACCAAAACCTTTTTTAATGTTTGTTTTTGTATAAAAGTAGAAATTTAATCAACGGCCGCTGGATTTTTTTCTGGTCCATTGGGAGACATTTTACTTCAGTCCCACAAGCACAAGAGGAAGTAAATAAAAATCCTCCTGGACAATTGTCCCCTTGAGCCTTGAGGCTTAGGAATTCAGATACATACTCTGGAGAGAGGGCATGGAAACCTTCTTGTGGCCTCTGCAATAGTAGTCAGCTATCATGGCTTCGATATTTCCCATAAACTCAGACATATTAGCTTAGAATTCTTCCCTAAATAAAATTCAGGAGTCACCACTGAAGATGTTCAGACACAAAGGACAGCTGCGACTCAGGCAGGGGACAGTGTTCCTGGCCATCAGTGTGAACTCCTATAGAAGAGGCAGCACTGTCAGCAGGTCATAAGCTAGTCAGACCCCCAGCACTGCTGCCCTTGCACTTATGACCCACCAAACTTATTGTATAAACTAAGAGATTGCCCACAAGTGCATTCACAAAATTACTGCCAGAGTAGGAAGGATTAATGCTGTCTCCGGTCAGGTCACTAGAAGGCAGCAAGGATCACAGGCCCAGAGGATTGTAAATTTAATGTAGGTGTAGGGGAGATGGTGGGAAGGAAATGGGGGCTACATGTGCCCTGAGAAAGTGGAGCGTGCATGTGCAGTACAGTCAACATAAAGGGGATGACAGCAGAACCACTCAGAAGCTGCTTGAGCACCCATTATTAAAATTGGTGCAGCTCCCTTTTCCAACCCTAGATTTGTGACTAAGAGCCCAGGAGATTAAACTCTTAGGGAAAACCAGGAATGTAAGCACCAATATAGGCTCCCTGTAATATGTGTGTGAAAGTGCTGCGGCTGTGGACTAGCAGGAGCCCTGCAGCACCCCCCCCCCCACTGGTACATCTATAGATAGATTAGCAGGAATCCAGATATCATGCTGCTCTTGTCAGTCGTCACCCCTCTGGCAGGCAGAGTCCCTAAAGGGTCTTCAGGAACAGGGTTCCAACAGATGGGTGCAAAATGGCCCTGGATCTATAACGCTCTATAATGCTCTCTGCAGGTGACAACACATTTCACCATATTCACCCAAGTAAGCGCCTAAAACAGAATCCCATGCACAAAGGCACGTTACAAGCTCATTTCTTCTCAAGGGGGTCCGGGTACAGCCTTAGTGGCAATGATAGAGATCAGCCAACCTGAAAAGCTTCCACACAAGGAAGGGTCAATGCACTCTAAGCACTTAGATCATAACTTGAAGCACCTTGCTGCTGAAAACTCACCTTAGCCTGAACATCCAGCCTTTAAAAAAAGCATGAACAGAAGACCTTACAAACAGATGTCCACATTCATATATCCACATACTAGGGCCAAATTAGAAGGAGACAATTAATTAACTTAACAACATGTCTTTGGAGTGTACCCAGAGGAAACGCAGGCACAGGAAGAACATGCAAACTCCAGGCAGATAGAGCTGTGGTTGGGATTTGAACCAGCAACCATCATGCTAAGAGCCGGACATGCGATTCACTTAGCCACTGTGCTGCCCATGGCCTTCATGTGGGACAATGCTCAAGGAAGATGTTGCAGCTAGGTAGACCCTAACCGCTCAGATGATATCCTGGCAGTGCACTGAGATCACAGAGCAGGACATAGGAAAGGGAGGACAATGTCCTCTTTGAAGTGGGAGGGGAAGGAATCACCGCTCCAGGTGGTTATATGAATAGAAGACTCTCCTCAAAACTAGAATGCAGGCTAAGCATGTAGCAAATGAAGCACAAAGAAAGTTCTGGACAGCCGCACTCCGGAATATAGCCGTTATTGTAAATAAATCCATAAATACAAGCCACAGCAGAAAATGGGACAAACAAGTTGATGCGTTTCACACTTAACAGTGCTTAATCATAACTACGATAAAGCACTGTTTAGTGTGAAATGCGTCAGCTCGTTTGTCCCATTTTCTGCTGTGGCTTGTATTTTTGGATTTTTTTTACAGTAAAGGCTATATTCCGGAGTGCGGCTGTCCAGAACTTCCTTTTTCCTCATTGAAGTGAAAGGAAGAGACTACTTTGGGGAGGAAGGAGGGTTTGGATTTCTGGACCATTTGTCTCTTTGTAAGGCTCCATTCACACACAGTAGTGTGACTTTGGGTGGGTGTGACTTGGATGTGACTTGTCCCTCTGCAAAGTCGGACACACTGTTTCACCACTGTTGTAGAATATTCAGGTATGACTTTCATACAACTTTTGGAGGGTAACATTGCAGTCTATGGCCCCCAAGTTGCATGAAAGTCAGACTGCTGGAATTATCAAGAACTGTTTTTGCCTGTTCTCCATCTTATAGGCTTAATTAAGGACACTTAAGAAGTATTGCAAGATGGCAATTTATATCCTGCACACACCCAAGCCTTGTTTTTCTTTGTTATAACTGTATATGGTAATATTCTAAGATTCTAAGGTTTGCAATAAAGTTAAGTCCAATGAGCTGCCAGCATATACCTAGAGACTTATCACTCCTGTACCTTCTTTTTTTTACTACTATTAAAGGCTGAGCCTGTGGTCACCGGGTGTGACTCCTCGCTTGAATCTATGCATGTAAGGATCTCACCCATATGCATCGATACTTATGAATAAAGCTTCCTTGCTACGGACCGGGAGTCTTGACTGATCTAAGGTGACCAGGAGATTTTCCTGACACAGACTAAAGTAGTGCATAAACTAAGTCGCACATATATGAATGGTTATCATTGAGAAACATGGGGTACAACCTGTCATGACACTTTAATGTGTGAATGGGGTGTAAGATAACCAAAGACGCCTTGTATGAAAAAGCTGCCAACTCAGACACACCTTACCTGTAAGATCCACCAGTGGGATATCCTGAATTTGTCCTAAGGGATTTTTTTTTAAGAACTGAAAGTACCAGACTCAGGTCCCATGGAAATACAGGCTGTTGAAGGGGGGAATTAACAAGAGCAGTGTCTTGTATAATGGTCTTGACAATGAACTGCAAAGTCAAAGGTTTCTGAAACAGAATGGAAAAGGGAGAAACGTGTCCCTTTAGGAGTACTAAGGGCCACAATCTGGTCCAGGCTGGACTGAAGGAAAGCCAGGATGTGAGGAACAGAATATTTTTGGGGCTTGAGGTGCCTGCTTTCATATTAGCTATAGTAGGCACTCCAGATTCTGAAGGTAGATGCTACAAAAGGTGGATGTTATCTTGAGCAAGGTGGGAAAGACCAAGTCTGTGTAGCTGGGTCAATTTGGAGCAACGAGGATCACCAGAATGTTTACTTTCTCTATTTTGCAGAGCAGTCAGGGGAAAATCTTCACTGGAGAGAAAACATATACTAGTCTAAATTGTGACCAAGAAAATAACATAAAATCCACTGAAAAGAACAGGGAATCCCTGGACCTGGCCACAAACCCATCCAACTTCTTGTTGAATCTAGAAGCTGTTCACATGTTGCGTTTCCTATTTCTGACAAAGCATCAGGAAGAGCTCTGGATGGAGGGACCACCCCCCTGAGATCAAGCACTGGTGACTCAGAAAGTCTGTTTGCCAATTTTCTACCCCCAATATGTAGACAGCAGGGAGAACTGTAGCATGGCTCTCTGCCCAGGAGAGGATTAGTCTTGTTTCATTCATGTCTGTAACACATATAAAGAGAAAGAGAGTGCACAGTTGCCCTAGTGCGACACGTTTATTCACTTAAAATCTTGAATAAAAAAAAAAGTTGCACTCAAAAGCGGAGACTTGATAATCGCAATTACACCAACATGTGTGCCTCCTCTCCCGGCCTGTAGAATTGACTGAGCTCCAGGACCCAACGAGCGGGGATGGATGTTTGTAAGATCCTTGCTGCAGCGTCCCGCTGGACAGTACGAGGAGCCGCGCCCAGACCAGCCGTCGCTGCATGACATCAATCACGCGATTGGAAGTGGCGATAAGTGGATCGTCTCCCCGAATGGGCGGTTGCTATGACAACGTGTTTTGGAGGCGTGGCCTCCTTCAGGTCACACCCTTCCTCTCAGTTACCGCGTTATATATGCAACCCAAAAACCCCTCCCTGGGAAAAATTCTTAAATCAACCAGGCCGGGAGTATGGAGTTCACATAACAGTAATATTAAAAAGGAAAGGTAATCAGCAAGCCACCCTAAAATACATTATTCTTTGCAAATTAATTTAAAATGAATGAAATGATCACATACACTGCCATAAACATTAAAAATAAGATCATGATTGCAGTAATATTGTCAACAGTACAACTCCTATTAAAATAAATCACATTGAGAACACATTTTACAAAAAAAAAAAAAAACACTGCATTAAAGAAAGCCCATTTGATCTTTTACACTCATCCATAATCAAATATAATGGTATTAATTTTGTACAGTATATATTTTTAAAAATTCAATTATTATTGTTTAAAACTATAATACATTTGAATTCAATAAATTTTAATACAAAATTGATTATAAGAGTTAATTAATTGATTAATTAAAGGACCCCAACTTCTCATTATAATAAGTAAAAACGCAAGGGCACCTCAACCTGTACATGACAAATTGGGTGCTACAGCAAATTAACTGTTTTATATGGAAAATACATCTATCTCTGCTGGCAAAGGTTTTCTTGGCCATGAGAAATGAACTTACATGCCTTACATTTACTCAGCTTACACTTGTGGCACCCTATAATATAAAAAAATTGGGGAATATTGTTAGCCTTAAAAGTGTGTTTTTTTACTCTTAGGTGGCTGGAGGCAATTCATTCATGTCTGCCTAACTTCTGGAACCCCCTTGATGGTTTATGTAGGCCACAGCTATGGGATTGTTTGACTTCACCCTGACTGGGTGACCATGAAGGAGAGAGGTCTAGTGTAGGAGAGTAAGTCTTATAGCTCTCAGTTCCAGAATATTGATGACGAACCTCAACTCCTGTGGGAACGATGTTCCTTGTACAGTCAAGAAGTTTTAGGCCCTGTCCCAGCCCTTCAGACTTGCATTGTTGTTACAACCTCCCAGGGAGGGGGAAGGAGCAATTTTTCTGATTTCTATCTCTGAGATGGAAATCCACCACGCCAGAGAAATTTTTCCTGGCTGAGTAGCAGTAGTGGGTGATCCAGAGAAGGGATCTGCCTGTCCCACATTATGAGAAAGTTGGGCTGCAAAGATCTTGAGTGGAACTGAGCAAAGGGAATGGCAAAAGATGCCACCATGAGGCCAGAACCCTACTGCAGAAAACAAGTTGAGGGATGCCTGGTTGGACCTCAAAGAAACAATCGTTTCCTGGAGAAGGAGAATTTTGTCCAGGATCAGCTTCAAGTTTTCCAGATGACAGGAAGGCTGCAAAGCAGACTTCTTAAAGTTTATCAGCCACCCAAAAGTTTAAAGGAACTGGATTGTTTTTTGGATGTTGGAAGACAGGTCCATGGCTGTGGGATCTGGATGCCTTGAGATCTGCACAGGGTCAGGAGAGAAGCAAGCACCTTTGTGAAGACTCTTGGTGCAGAGGAGAGCTGAAATGGTAAGGAGACATATAGAAATGTTCAATCCTCACAGGAAAGCCTATAAAGTGTTGGTGTGCAGGAAAGATAATAATGTTAAGATAGACATCTTGGATGTCCACTGATACCAGAAGTTCCCTTTTGAGTGCAATGTCAGATCTTGTAGATTTAATGATATATAGGTACACACAAAAATCGGTTTAGAGATAATAGGTCCAAAATGGGGAGAATGTCTGTATTAGATTTGGGACTGAATAGGGCTGAGTAAAATGGTTTGAACCTTTCCACTGCAGGAACTTTGATTACCACTTCTTGAGCCTAAAGTAGGGTTATGATAACCCACAAATCTGCCTGTCTTTGAGGTGAAGCTGGTAGATTGGAGGGTAGGAATTGAGGAGAGGGCAGAGATAGAAATTCTATATTCTAGCCCCTTAAATTATTTCACACTGGACATAGAGGTCCTGGGTGTCTCTGATCCAAAATGGCACAAATGCCAACAGATGTCCTTCCACCCTAGAGAGTGAGGGCACCCCTTCATTGTGAGGAGGGTTTATGGGTAGGCTTGGAGGGTTTATAGGTCCAGGGCTTGCAACAAAAGGATGGACTAAAACTCACTTTTGAACAACCCCATTTGGTTAGAAGAGGTATCAGTAGTATTCAAAGGCTTTGGCTATTTTTGTGGGATACAAGTACTTTCCTCCCAGTAAGTTCTTTAATAAATGTATTAAAGGATTCGCCAAACAGTCTTAGCAGATCAAGCCTCTAAACACAGTACTCTGTGCATGTGTACAGAGAACAGTGTTATCCTAGAGACCTAGTGATTTCCATTCTCTAGGACACAGGTGTCAAACTGGCGGCCCTCCAGCTGTTGCGAAACTACAAGTCCCATTAAGGCATTGCAAGGCTGACAAGCATGACTCCCACGGGCAGAGACATGATAGGGGCTTGTAGTTGCACAACAGCTGGAGGGCCGCCAGTTTGACACAAAACAACAGCTACAAAGGCATGACCTGCAAATATTCCAGGAGTCCAGGGTCATCAAAGGCAGGATTGTTTATTTGCCAAATACACTTAGCAACAGTCTGACAAACTGACACGGACACAATCGTCAGTTGAAAGGCAGCACCAGCAAAGGTTGCCTTAAATAGGGCTTTAAATATCTATCAACCCAATCCTTATCAGTGATGTAAGTAACTGAGTTAAAATAAACTGAGTTACGTAACTCAGTTACTTTAGAGGGTAACTAGTAATCTAACTGATTACTTTTCCCCTCATGGTAACTCAGTTCCCATTACTTTGGCTTAGTTACCCCAATTACATCTACCGTCACTAGATGGCAGTAGTGTAATTCCGCTGTCCTGACAAAAAAGTTCCCCCGCCGGATAAGGACACCCTGTACTGCGCAGGCGCAGCGCTTGCGCAGTACGAAGGACTACGGAGCTTCCGAAAATTGCCGAACCTAAACAGCTCTGAGTGAACTCTACACAGCGCAGGCGCAGTTAACATGTAATTGAACGAGGCGATGCCGCACCCTCATGATGCTCCTGCTACTCTGCAAGGGGCGTCTATCGTGTAACTAAGGGGCGGGTCTAGTATTACTGTAACCAAGGGGCGCATTTATTATTATTGTTATATATCGAGCTCTGCCCATTAATTTAACATTCGCCCTCTTCTGTAGAAATCCACCCCTTACACGATATAATAATAATAGACCCGCCCCTTGCTTACACGCTATAACAGATCTGCCCCTTGATTAGAGTAATAATAGAGCAGCCCCTTGGTTACACGATATATAACAATAATAAATGCGCCCCTTGGTTACAGTAATACTAGACCCGCCCCTTAGTTACACGTATAGAATATATTAAAAAAAAGTCAGTCACTTTGCTGCGTAACTAATTACTTTTCCAATGTAGTAACTGAGTTACTAACGCAATTACTTTTTGGGAGAAGTAATTTGTAACTTAACTAAATTACTTTTTTAAAGTAAGATGACCAACACTGATCCTTATAGGAGGGAGCATCATCAAGAAAAACAATGAGATGCATGTTGAGAACAGAAATGGCAAAATCCATCCCTTGGACGTGACATTTTTTTAAAATAAATTCCTTGTCCATAAGACATATCTCAGCAAAGAGTTTTGGAGGAAGGAATACCTTTTTAGGATTTGGCCAATGCCTCTGTAAAACACAGTTAATTTGTGCAAGGGAAAGGTCTTTGTAGACTTCGCCAGCCTTTCTGTACCCATAGGAGATTTAGACTGAGGATATTCTGGGTGCTAGTACGCAACACATCAATTAGTGAGCTCAAAGTAGAAGGGAGACACGATAACCCAGGCGGGTCAAGGATCCATAAAACTACCAGTGAGCCCTGAGGCAATCATATCTTGATAAAAGTGTCAGTGAAAGAAAAGTTAAAAAGAATG
The DNA here is from genome assembly GCA_028564925.1 of Lithobates sylvaticus. Classification (NCBI taxonomy): domain Eukaryota; kingdom Metazoa; phylum Chordata; class Amphibia; order Anura; family Ranidae; genus Lithobates; species Lithobates sylvaticus. The sequence goes on along the minus strand of CM053037.1, from coordinate 60,992,040 downwards.
CTTTAGATTCACTAAGATTCAGGAACTGAACTATAAAATATTAATGCGGTGGTGTTATACCCCCGCACTAATGCATACATTTTCCCAGACAACATCGGATAGGTGCTGGAGGGGTTGTCAAGAGAGAGGCACCATAGCACATATCTTTTGGACATGCCCAATAATTAAACATTTCTGGCAGGAAGTCCAGAAAATTACGCAATTATTCTCGGAATACCAGATCCCATGGGACCCGGCTTTCTTCCTCCTGCAATCTTCTCAAATCCCAATAGTGAGTTATAAAAACTCATCATTGAGCCATATGGTGAATGCTGCTAAAAGTTGCATAACTTTATGCTGGAAGAACTCAAGAGCTCCCCAGACATCCATGTGGCTTAATAAAGTGAGAGATATAGGGATTATGGAAAATCTGATCCCTATGTCAATAAACAGAAAAGAACAAACATCTCAAATATGGGCCCCCTGGGAGAGGTTCTTGCAAACGGAGGAGGGAAGGAGACTGATCGGGGAGGAATCAAGGGATTAACTTAGATAAGAATATTAACATGGCCGAGGGAGGGAGAGAGAGAGGGGGGGGGGATGTCCCCTTTTCTTTTTATTTATTTTTTTTCCGTTTGGGGGGTGGGGAGGGGGCCCTAGTTTAGGAGGAAAGAAGGTGATACCTTCTGAGGGAAGGAGTCGGGAGGGGGGGATGGAGAGGAAATGGGAAAGAAAATAACATGATCACAGAGGTAGAATATGAAAGTGTAGCATGTATGTAACATGAAAAAAAAAAAATGGGACATAATATATAAAATGACATGCTGTATCTTCTGTTAATGTTTATGTTTATTTTGACAAACCTCTGTTTTCGAGTGAAAAGAAAATAAAGAATTGTAAAAAAAAAAAAGAATGCTTTAGAAGACTTCTCCATATCAAAAGGGGTCCATCACTGAAGGACACTAGCAAAAAATTGGAACGGGTGGGGTTTTATGAGGGAGCACTGGGGGTATTCCCAACAAAGCCTTTGCCTGTGTCCAATAATCTGAAGGTAAAGGCATATAACCCATAGTCTATCACTTACTGTCCTGTGCTTGGATTCTATCATCGGTTCTTACCACAATCATGATGTATTTACGACCTTGCTCATGGAATTCTTCGACCATCTCTGCATAGTTCTTAAAACGTGTCTGGTCGTATGTGAAGTCTCTGTATGCATCCATGTAGTCAATGTCATTCCATTGTACATCCTGGGAAACATCATATAGGTGTGAAAAGATTAGACATCAGAATAGGTTAAAAAACTGTCTTCTCTTGGTCACCATTTGTTTTATTTTCTGACTTCCTGGACATTACTCTGGCAGAGCATTCAAGGCAGCCATTACAAGAACCTCCTAATATGCAAGATATGTCAGCTGCCACTGCTGAACTCCTTTACACGTGCTATTTGCCTGGCATTTGCAGACATTTTGGAACAAATTTGAAGATTAAGAGTTCAGACTTTACTGCGAGTTACCAATTCAGAACTATTATGCAGTTAGTAAGGTCAAAGCCACGTGGCCATAAGATCAACATGACAAGTGTTTTCAGAAATCAGTGGTCAGAGGTCAACAATGGTTGTCTGCATAATGTAGTAAATTGTATGTAAACCTCAAAAATATACTTTCCTCCAGTCCATTCAAATCAAAACTTTTGCCAAGTGTAGAAAGAGCAACATTTTCCTGAACATTTCATCCCCAGGTTAAAGCGTATGTCAAAACAAAACAAACATACAAAAATGTGCAGTTCGTCTCTGCAATACATACACCTTTTTCTGTGTTTTACCCATTAAAAGACCCGGAATCCACTGTACAGACTGGGAGAGGCAGAACTAGTGGCCAATCACATGTTGTGCAGAACACATGAGCTGGCAAGAAAATGTTGACAGTAGGAAAAAGCAGAGTGAACAGAGAGATGACTATAATTTTTCGGCGCTTTTACTGTACAATCACAGGTTGGGGGCAAATAGATCAGGTTGTATTCCTTAAAGCTGAACTCCAAATTAATACAGCACCCTTTTCATGAATATATAATTACATATATACTATTTTAAGCACAAGCAATATAAGCACATGAATTTGAACTGTTTTCAGCCTCTTGTGGTCCCTGTACAGCAGAGGATAGACTGAGAAAAGGAGAAGCATTGCAATCAACTGTGCTGTGTTACTCATGCTGATAGAAGAAGAGAGCAGAATGACATAAAGATGAGCTCATCAGCTTGCTGCTTCCTTTTCACTGCCCAATCACCAGCTTGGGGAAGGACAAGATCTGTATTTGTTACGTAACCACAGCAGAGAAAAATCAGGTCTGCGCTCTATGGCAGTGTTGTGTATATATCAGGATTGGAAGGACAGAAAAACAAATCTTTTTGTACAACAACTCTTGTATACGCATTTTATCTGTATATACAGCATTGCTCCGAGTTCAGTTTTAAGATTTATGAATGAAGAATTTAGAATTTTTACCCCAAGAAGAAATAATGTATAGGTTTTTCTGTCATCTTACCAAAGGCATATTGGCCTTGCTCATATTTTTCACCACCTCCCGAGTCATTTCAGTAGTTGAGTATCCCCAGCGACATATATGGAATCCAAGTCCCCAAAAAGGTGGCATGAAGGGAAGTCCTGTGCAGAAAATGGATGATAAAGATTATAGTTCAGTTGTAAGAGACTAAAGTCCCCAAAGAAAAACCTTTTCCAAATTTCAGTTTTAGTTCAAATTAAAGCAAAACAAAAATTTACAATGTTACACTATCCCATAGATGCTAAATAAGAAATGTTGTGTCTGCCACTGCTTTCTCCAGCTGTAAGTCTTTAAACAGTCTACCAACTTTTAGGGCCCATTCACATCTGAAACTGCTCATAACTGCGCTTATTTTTTTCTTGTACCTATGTATTCAATTGATGCGTCTTTTACATGCAGTTGACAAGCGTTTTTCTATCTGAATTTGTCCTGTGAGGTCACTTCCTTCTTCTTGCTTTCCTTGGGCTTCTACCTGCACTTTGATGCTTTGCAGTGCATTTGCATGCGTTTTTGCGCATTTGTGGTGCGTAAAAATGCAGCATGCTGTACTGCACTGCAATGGTGTGAATTATGCCCATAGGATAGCCTGGATTTCAGACTGCCTATGCAGTTGGAGTATGGTCCAAAATAAATCCCACTGCGTTAGGTGTAAAAGGGCCCTTAGGGTCCATTCACCACTAGCCAGTCTATTGTGCAGTTAGGCCCCTTTCACACGATAAGCCCGCTCAGATCCGCCTGTCCGTTTTTCAAGCGGATCCGATCGGGCCACCCATTGACACCTAAGGGCAGGTGGATGTCAGCGGAGATGTTTCCGCTGACACCCGTCTACCATCCGATCTGCTAAAAACAGACATATCACGATATGTTCAGCCATCCGTCATACATAAAACAAGATCAGTTCAAGCCTTAAGTGTGGGCACTGGACGACGCAACTCTACTGCGAAACTGGTAGGGCGGAGCGACGCGCTGACGTCACCTCGACTATATTATCGGATACTCTGGGAAGGACGGGTCTGTGTTTAGTGTGTCCGGCCGGCGCGCCACACTTAAGGCTTGAACTGATCTTGTTTTATGTAAGTGCAACCAGTTTATGTGTTTAATAAATGCCACAGGTTTTGCACTATTCGAGCCCCCTTATTTCTTTTATGTGCTGATCCATACCCATGAGAAATTGTTCTGTGCAAGCTGGACTGTGGAGTGGTTTCATTAAGGCTGCTGGTATCTGCTGCATCTCCAGGGAGATCTAAGGAGTGTTACCTTCATACAGGCTTATTATGACACTCTGTAATGGGGTGTCATATGCTTTTGGTAAGAAGTGAATCTCAACTTTTTTCCTTGGTGGCGGATCACTTGGGGTTATCTTGAAGATCCTTTTGGAGAGATGGACTGATTTATTTTATCAATCACTGCATGGGTGGAATAATTTTTAAGACGCATCTAATTATTTGTGTTTCATTTGGACTTTCAAGATTCATTTTTATTGTTTATGTCTATTTTTTCAGTCTATTTTTTCATTTTACTGCTTATAATATTGATTTATTCACTTGAGGGTCGTTTTTCATGCACCTATTCATTTTTCATATAGGACTGCTTTTCTTGTGGTCCTTTTTATTTAATTGTGCTGTTTATACACACAGGGTTAAAGTCCCTGTTTTCTCACCTATGATTACCGTTTAGGCACGGCTAATTCATCACAAGGTTATTTAATTATAACACTGTTGGTTTAGTGCTACTCTTTTTCACTTTTTTATTCTTCTGTCACTGTAGTTATGTTTTACAGTTGAGTTGCAGCTTCCAGTAAGGCTTTTTTAAGCCTATATATTGATCACACACTATATACATCACTTTTGAGTATATTTCCGCAGCGCAGTTTCTTTTTCCAATTTTCCATAATATCTAAGGCAGACAGACACAATAGAACATTGGAATACAGCCACACCCCAAAAGAATCACAGCAAATAGTCCAAAAGCATGAGAAAGCACACATTATATATACATATTATATATACAGGGGGTCCCCGGGTTACAAACAAGATAGGGACTGTATGTTTGTTCTTAAGTTGAATCTGTTTGTAAGTCGGAACAGGTATATTTTTTAAGTGTAGCTGCAGCCAAAAAATCTATTTTTACGTTTTTTAGATAACATAGAGAAGGGTATCACCCCTGTAACATTTGTTTTGCTGTCTGTGCCCCTGTTCAGAAGATTTCACTTCACCTTCTGTCCAAATGACAATTGGATTTTGAAAGTTTTGGGTTGTTAGGGAAGCATGGACTGGTGATAAAGCATCAGTGGAGACACCTTTTTCCCATAATAACTCTTACAGGAGTGAATTTCCTTTCCCAGGGGTGGATTTCCTCTCACTTCCTGTTGTCTCCCTCCGTTTGTAAGTAGGAGTCGTTTGTAAGTCGGATGTTTGTAAGTCGGGGACCCCCTGTACATTGAATCTGACTAGCACAGATTATAGTGGGTGTTCTCATTCACCCTGTGCCCTAGAGACACATGGTGATTTACACATAAGAGGGTCCGGAGAAGCTGGACAAGGAGCCTCCGGAACTCTCCAGGGCAAGCTGAGTTCCACAAACCCCTGACCCAAAGTCACTCCTGTCACAGTCCCTTTAAGAGCTATGGGCGGAAGTGACATTTTGACGTTGCTTCCGCTCTGCAGTGTTATGGAGCCGGGTGGCTTCCCCTCAGTCAGCTCCATACCACACACGAAACAGGACCCGATCGACACTGCTGCTGGCTTCACCGTTACGGGGGCCTCTCCCACCACCGAGAAAAGTGATCTTGCGGTAAATCTGCCGCAGAGACTACTTTTATCTGAAAGCGGACCACCCGCTGAAGAAGGAGGATACTGGGGTTATGGCAGATGTCTGCTGCCATAACAACGATATACCTCTTCAAAGTGCCGCCGTATTTTGACAGCGGGTGGTCCGTAAGTGGTTAAAGGACATGTGCTCAAAAGGTACAGTAAGTGAAGTGTGAGGGTTGCAATAAATTCTCCAATATGATGCAATTCAATAGTAAGGCTGCATTCACACCTGCACGTTTTTTTGCGATTTTGCCCCATTTTTTGCCACGATTTTGTACAGGTCAAATGCCTGTAATCTGCCTAAATAAAAGCTCATGTACTTTTTTGAGCTTCAGGCGTTTTGCTTCAGGTGACAAAATGCTCAGATGTGAACAGGTGTCATTGAAATTAATGGGATTTTGCTTGTTGGGCATTTTTTCGGGCGTTTTACGCACGTTTTACGAGCTAAAAATGCTCAGGTGTGAATGCAGCCTAAATTAATGAACAGTATGTACAAACAAAATTGTTGATGTTTACCAATCACTTCTTGATACTGTCGTATTACAGCCTTAGGGTCTGGGCCCAAGAAGACATAAAAGTCTAAGATTCCTCCTGTGGTTCTCCAAGTCAGGGCTGGAGCTGGTTGCAACAGAACATCTACAAACAAAACATATTGGCAACAGTAAGTTGATAGTCTCAGCAATTATCAGCGATCAACAGAATAGAAATATAGAAAAGAATCAAGTGCTTAGAAGTATAAGCAAATCACGCAGACAGCTCTCACACTTGTATACCCTCTATGGACTATATATATATATATATATATATATATATATATATATATATATATATTTACATTTCTGCTTTGGACTTGTTTATTCAGCAATAATGTTGTAATGGCGTAATAAACCTTCCTACTTGCACCTTGTTTTTTTCTCTGGCATAAGATGTGCGTTGATCATGTACTGTAGATCCATACTGGCATTTGTTGCCCTGTACACACAGCTTACACAATGTGCTTTGCCCCCCCCCCCCCCCCGGCCTGGTATGGTTCAGGAGGGGGGCCTGGTATGGATGGGGGGGGGGGGTCTTAATTTTTCATTGCAGGCAATTATTTTTTTTTACATTCAGCTATCAGCGGGGAATCTCACTGACAGCTGATGACACATTGGATGTTAAGGACGCGACAGCCACCCCCTCCTTAGCAACCATGACAGTTAGTGGTTGTTAAGGACGCCTTGTTTCTTAACAACCAGTACACATTCCTTACATTCTGCATGCCTTGACAATTACTGCATGCAATTAACTATTTATTTCCCTAAGTGAACAGAGTTTAACACCTGTTCATGCGGTATTTAGCAAGCATTTTCAGCATTTTGCTGTAAATACCGCAAAACCATATAGTGAATTGACTGTTTTCAGGATCGCATGCGGTATCTAGCAAAAATGTGTCTGGATATCGCATGCAATCTGGTTTGGGAATGGAGCCCATTGTCTTGCAATAATAATTGTATTTGTGCAATCAAAAAAAACACATACACACTACTTTGATTAGTGTTGAGTTCACACCATAGAAACGCAGTCCGGATGTGTTCCAGGTACTTTTCTGCATACGCGTTTTTGATGCGTTCCAGTGCGTTTTTGATGCGTTTTTGGTGCATTTTTTTCTTAACCTTAAATAAAAACAAGTGTGTTTTTGGTGCATTTAGGTGTGTTCCGGTGTGTTCCAGTGCATTTTTGATGCGTTTTACAGTGTTCCAGTACAGTCCAGTGCAGAAAAAATGCAGCATGTTCTACTTTTTTTTCTGGAACTGGAACACACTGGAACTGACCGCACTGGTGTGAACTATGCCATTGAAAACCATATAACCTACTTTCCATGCGTTTTTGATGCAGAAAAAAAACGCACTGGACTGCATGTGGTGTGAACTGGCCCTAAATGAACACATGGTATATATTGTATAATTAGCTCTGCTAAGTTATCTATAAATGAAACCAAAAACTTAAAAAAAAAAATATGTTGAGCTTTATTTTAAGTGGCACTAAAAAATAAATGAACAAAAACGAATTAGAAAAAAAAGTTTAAGAGCCAGTTCACACCATAGAAACGCAGTCCGGATGCGTTCCAGGTGCTTTTCTGCATATGCGTTTTTGATGCAGTCCAGTGCTTTTTTCCCCCCTCTTTTTTCTTAACCTTAAATAAGGACAGGTGAGTTGCAGTGCGTTTTTGGTGCATTTAGGTGCGTTCCGGTGCGCTTTTGATGCATTTTACAGCGTTCCAGTACAGTCCAGTGCAGAAAAAATGCAGCACGTTCTACTTTTTTTTCTGGAACGCACTGGAACTGACCGCACTGTTGTGAACTATGCCATTGAAAACCCTATAACCTACTTTCCATGCGTTTTTGATGCAGAAAAAAAAAACACACTGGACTGCATGTGGTGTGAACTGGCCCTAAATATTAATGGTTGAGACAACAAAAATGAAAAAATACATAAAAAAGCAGGAGAATAATAACTAAAGTCAGCCGCAGATGGATTGATTTTTTTCCTGCAACCACAGGAAAGAAAACCAGTCAGTGTTCAGTCAGGAATCCCTTCCGCTGAGCCATTGTGTTCTCCCGGTGGAGGGGGGGGCAGGGGGAGCTCTCCTGGCCAAGAGAGCACAAAGTGATTAGCCGATAGCAATAATCGCATGTAAAATCGAACAGAATGGTTGTACCCAAGTTGATTGATTGATCGATCGGTAAAGTTGGGTACATAAAGCCTGCCAATATATGATTTGAATCTCTATGGCCAGCTTAAAAGGGATTGTAAAATCTAATTTTTTTTTCCTATAAAAATAACAAACATGTTATACTTACCTGCTCTGTTGTAGTGGATTTGCACAGAGTAGCCCAGATCCTCCTCTTCTCGGGTCCCCACAGCAAGCAGCTTTCTATGGAAGCATCTGAGTGAAGTCATAGCTCCCTGTGTCCATTCAGACATGGAGCCCTGACCCGGCCCTGCCACCTCTCTCCCCTGATTGGATAGCTAACTTTGATTGACAGCAGCAGCAGCCAATGGCACCTCTACTGTGTCTCAGCCAATCAGGAGGGAGAATCTTGGATGACTGAGACACTTGTGGACATCGTTGGACAGAGAGGAACCTCAGGTAAGTATTAGGGGGGCTACTGCAAACAGAAGGCTTTTTATCTTAATGCACAGAATGCATTAAAGTGGTTGTATAGTCAAATTTTTTACTTTTACCTACAGGTAAGCCTATAATAAGGCTTACCTGTAGGTAAAAAAAATATTTCCCTTGCAATGAGCCGCTGACTGCAGCGGCGCATGCGCACAGGGGATTTTCGGCTGAAGGCCCGGCAGACGCCGGACCTTGCTGGAAAGAAGTCTCCCGTACGCATGCGTGGGAGTGACGACATCACAGCGCTGGAGCCGTGATACCCGGAAGACACGCTGAGGCAACATGTCAGCTACCTCGGCGTGGACCAGGTGAGATACCGATGCCTCGTTCTAAGGTAAGTATTTCATAATGAGCTAGTATGTGGTACATACTAGCTCATTATGCCTTTTGCCTTACAGGGGTATAAAAAACAAAAAAAAAGTGTCAGCAGGTATACAACCGCTTTAAGATAAAAAAAACTTCTGCCTTTACAACCACTTTAAGGAGAGAAAAGGAAAAAGAGTGGATGGAGAGCAGATTAGGCTAATTGATAGAATGTACTTGCTCACATGTCCACAGGAAAAACACTATGCATTTAAGGTTTAGCACTGTGAGAGGGACAATGAAACGATAAGATGCATTCACTCCATCCCAAGGGTCTAAATATTGAATTTGATCTCAATTGCTTCTTGTGAAAGGGAGAGGGCCCTGTGGATAGATTATTATATATATATATATATATATATATATATATATATATATATATATATATATATATACAGGGCTCAAGTCCCGTGGGAACGCATGGGAACAAAGTTCCTGTACTTTTTCCACAACAGGAACTCCGTTCCCGTTAGCAGCCGTGTCCTGCAAGACTTTGAAGTATGCAAGCTGTGTGGAAGGTGCTACACCAGCAGTTGCCGACACAGCTCGCCATAGTAAGTGCCACACACCTGACCATTCAGGCATTGCCAGTAGGGGGCCCCATGACAGCTTCCGCTTTGATCTGCCTGTCAATCACAGCTAGCTGACAGGTAGATCAGGTCCCTGCTGCTATAAGATTGTATTTCGTCAGACCTCTCGTGAGGCGCTCCTCCCCGCCGGCCCCTCCTGATTTTCTGTCTCCTCATCTAGCCCCCCCCAGTCTCCTACATACTTGTTCTTTGTGTCCCGCTGAATCCCCCCTCCTCTATCTTCAGTGCCATATAATGAGAGAGCCTAGAGGAGGAGCACAGCTATTCTGCTCACAGGACATGCAGGGATAGAGGTGAGCTGAGGGAGGAACATCAGTTTGGGGTGGTAAGCTGAGAACAATACCTGGCAAAGTTTAATGCCAGGAGGGAAGTTTATGTGGAAATATGTGAAGGGTTGGAATAGCAGCGAGTGTGTGTTGGAGCCCTGCAGAGTTTGCAGCCCCCCAAGCTAACATACATCTCCTAAGCAGGAACACATCACTATCTCCCCAAGCATTCTGTCCAGATAATGTGCAGTTAAAGCGGTTGTATACCCGTTTTTTTGCTTTTTTTTTTTTTTAAAAAACTACCTGCAAGACAAAGCCATAATGAGCTAGTATGACTAGCATACTAGCTCATTATGCATCACTTACCTTAGATCGGGGCCCCCGACGCCGTCCTCGTCTCCCCCTCCAGCCGCAGCCATCTCTCCACAGATACCCTTCCGGGTATCGCCGCTCCGTCCAATCACAGCGCCGCTGAGGCGCTGTGATTGGCCAAAGCGGCAAAGACATTGCTCCGCGCATGTGCGCGGGAAACTTCAACTTCGGCAAACCGAAGTTTTGAATGGGGATTAACCCTCTGAATGCACCGTTGTCTACGGCGCGTATGCGCCGTAGACAACGTTGTAAAACCTTCTTTGCAAATATCTCCTAAATCGTGCAGGTTTAGGAGATATTTCTTGTACCTACAGGTAAGCCTTAATCTAGGCTTACCTGTAGATGCAAGTTGTAATTGGGGGTATACAACCCCTTTAATTTATGACCTTTCCGTTTAACCCTTTGTTATCCAACCACATAAACACTCTATATACAAAATACAATTCCCTAATAAAGATCAGAACATGATGGAAGCACAATTGAATGAATGCTGATTATTCAGAGAATTACCGTATTTATGTTTATTGACGATTGTTTTTTTTATGTACTAACAGTTAAGCTTCATACACACAATATGAAAATTGGATGAAAAATACCACTTTTGAAGCATTCGTGAATATGAACATATCATTTTTCTTTTTTTTGGTGGGCGAGTGGATCTTGGGTGGGAGTTCCCACACTTTTTTCCCCATGACTTGACCCCTGTATATATATATATATATATATATATATATATATATATATATATATATATATATATATATATATATATATACATACACACACACACACACACACACACACACACACACACACACACACACACACACACACACACACACACACACACACACACACACACACACAGTAGAAGTAGTGGGGTTAGGAACCCATAAACCTGAAACCTGAAGACGAGCGCGGATCACGCTTGAAACATGTTAAAGGGATTGTTAACCCTCTTGGTTTTTCACCTTAACGCATTCTATGCATTAAGGTGAAAAACCTTCTTTAGTGCTGCAGCCCCCCAATTTTACTTACCTGAACGCTGACATCCTCCAGCCGGGAACAAGCACACGGTGTCTCGTGTCCTGATTGGATAGATTGATAGCAGCGCAGCCATTGGCTCCCGTGTGACGTGGCACTGGAGGGCGAGGCCGAGTCATGCATTCTGTGTGAATGGACACAGATGCAGGAGCGCGCCCGGGAGCCTTCTCCAACATGGACACTTGATGGGGGAGGAGCTACCAGCACCGCCGGGAGATCCCAGAAGAGGAGGAGGACAGGGGCCACTCTGTGCAAAACGAACTGCACAGTGGAGGTAAGTATTTACAACCCCTTTAAGGATTGGTCTATGATATTGCTTTAAAAAGTTTTTTTAAAAGGTCTTTTAAAGTTATATTGGGCTTTTAAAGTGAAACTATCCAGCTCCAATCGGATGAGAAGTCATCTGCAGCATTTGGTACAAGCCAACAATACCATGCGCCACAAATGACACTTCAGTTCTGAGAAGCAGCGGAAAGGTAATGTGATTTGCTGACAGTCACGACTATGAGCAAATTTTTAATAAAATAATTGTGTTTTTTTTTAAAACACTGCACAAGGAAAGGGGCATTTTTCTTTATTTTTTTTTGTAGCACTTGACTGAGGAGATTGAAATCCTGGTTCTGATACCTGTGCAAGTGATAGAGGAATTAAAAGCACAGAGCACTGTGTGAAGACAGAGAAAGGGGTCTCTGCAGTGGCAGGAGCTGATCTCCTGGAGAAAGCGGCGACTGAGTGACCTGCAGGCCTGGAAGCAGTCGGAGGGAGACACCACTACTGTGAGCACTGTGAAATAAAGCAGGATAAGAAAGAGCAACAGAACTGGTGCTGTATGTTTTAAAAATGTCCTGTGGATTGGGCTGATTGTTGATTTGGAATGCAGCATGAGACTGGCTTTACCTGCTACTAAGGCCCCTTTCACACGGGCGGACCGTCTGTCCGTATTTTATCCATCCGTTTTCGGATGAAATACGGACATACATGCATCCCTATGGGATAGCGGGTGTCAGCGGATGAACATCCGCTGACACCCGATATCGTCCGTCTCCGCTGTGGTCCGATTCTGCAGACGGAGGAAAACCCTATTTTTCCATCCTTCTGCAGAGCGGATCAGATAAACACAGACAGACGGTCTGTGTTCAACTGATCCCCCATAAAGGAGAGCGAAGATCTGACAGGGGGGTCCCTGCAGAGTGTACAGGGACCGCCCTGTCATCCGCCGGCTCAGTGGGGATCAGCAGAGCGATCCCCGCTGAGCAGCGGATCTTTACGGGGCAGATCATTACGGATCCGCCCCGTGTGAAAGAGCCCTAAGACTAAAGTAGCTTCACAACATACAGGTGTGACCAAGCATGCACACGTTTCTACGTATCACATGTAGAGCAGTCTTTTAATTTCAAAAGGCTACCCTATACGTGAGAAACAAGGAAAAGAAGTCTCTAACCCTTTTCCAAAAACCATGCTGCACCAAACCACATGGCACTGGCACGTGTCTGCTGAAATGCACGCTTTCCCAACATGCAGTAGTGTGAACCACATCCAAGCAGCCTTTTCAGAGTGGACTGGAGTTACTCAGCATGGTGGGTTGTAAATCAATTGGTACAATATAACTAATGGGAGAGGAAATCTGCAACATTGGATCTTGTATGCTGATTGATCTCTTTTAAGTCCAGGTTCACAATAGTGCGACTTCTAATGCAACTTGAGTCATGTAGACAAACAAGAGGAGCACCCTGCTCCCTCATCAGTGCCTCTCATTAGTGTCCACCTGTGTCATAGGTAAGGATGAGTACGGCGTGTTCGCACACCCCACGTGCAGAGCCCGCCAGGAAGTCGGCACTGCGCTGTCCCGATGTCTCACTGCCTGCGATTAGCGCAGCACAGTGCCGACTTCCTGGCGGGCTCTGCACGTGGGCTGTGCGAACACGCCGGAGCTCATCCTTAGTCATAGGTGGAGTCCTTTAGTCCTCCCATATAGAGGAGTGTATGGCTTCCATGGTTCAGAGAAGCAGGATCTCCCATTCTATGGATAGCATAGGACCCACGAACCATGGGGTACTTTTTCGCAGTAAGTGGGCTTAAGCACCATATAGCGATATGGTGTGACCAAATCCCCATATTTTTTGATAATGTTTTTTGAAAATGTTTAGGTGTTTTAAATAGCCTTGCAGGGGGGTAAATGTGTTTTTTGCATGTGTGCGCTGTAATCATTTGTTCTGTTGAGTCGTATAAAGTCTCATGACAAGGGAAAAACACATTACATTCAATCGTGCCTGTTCTTATCAATGCAACTTAGCACAGTGTGACTTTAGAAAGGTTCCTGCGCTACTTTGATGTGATTTACAGTGCGATTTGACCCAATAGAATATGCAAAGTCGCACATAATCGCACTGAAGAAAATCACTTTAAATTCGTATTGCAGCAGTGTGAACCGGGTCTAAGTGCTGAAGAGAATATCTATGGAACTGGAGACATTTACACAATTTAGCCCAAATAATACTAACCCATGGCATTGCTGTTAAGTAGAAAAACCCCATGAGCAGAACCATCTTTTTCCAAGGCCAAGTAAAATGGATGCGAGCCATAGAGGTTTGTATCTTTCTAGAAATACAAAAAGAAATTTGATATATCAACAGCAGGTAAAGAACTAACATAGTTTATTATAAGTGCCATTCTGTTGATCTGTTGAGATCTGCCAATGACACAAAACAGAACACTGTGCATTCAATTCTGGTGTTTTTAATGTTAAGATTCATAAATGCTTTGCATTAATTAATGAAAGCTATGATACGTCTGCAAAATTCATTGAGGTAAACAAATATAAAACTATAAACTATGCATGATGACCCAAATGTGCAAAAAGCATGAAGTACAGTTAGCGGGTGCCCAACGGCCCCACACTTCCCAGCAGCCGCTGCCAGAATTACCACAGGCACTGATCAGCTCTGACAAGGGAGAGCATGCCTGTCAGCTCCTGCAGGGGAATTCTCCCCCTCCTTTCGCCTCGCATTTACACTGTGTGCGAGCGGCGATCACAGAGGCAGCCGCCCTCCTTGCTCCCTCCCCTCCTTTCTCATTGGCAGCGGGACAGGGAGCCAATCATCAGCCAGAGCTGCTGCAGGAAAGAATTGTGGGACATGTAGTCCCTAACACAAACGGCCCCATAGCCTTATATTGGAACAGGACCACACATCCCAGCATGCTCTGGGGCAGAAAAGAAAAGGAGACCCAAAGGCTGCCTTGAAGCTGGGCTGATGCCACGATGCAAGGGAGAAGACTGGACCCAGGGGAGAGGTGTTGCCTCCCGGGTCAGTGTGCCATTCCTCCCACAGATCCACGGCCGGTCAGGGACATCCCGCCTAAGAGGAGATACTAGGTGCATTCTCCAGGCGCACCTGTACAGACGGCATAAAGCATTCCAGTTGTGAGGTACCCAATCGGGCTACCTGAGGAACCTACCTGATCCAGAACACTTTTTGCTTGGGCCTTGATCACAGGATTGATGAGCGGGCACTTGCCCATTTTACAGAGATACAGAGACACTGCATGTAGACAATGTTGCCTGTGGTTACCTACACTAAAAGAACACCGTGTTGCACTCATCCGCTGCCAGGCAGTAAAAGTGTTCTTTCTGCTCCAGGAATTACACAGTACACTTTTCATCACTCTTACTGAACAGGGTTCCGAAGTGCACCAACTAAAGTGGCTAACTGAAGATTTAAGACCTTTTTCTTCCAAGGTACTAAAGTTACTGGTGCCATACGGGCATACAAACATACCCAGGGCTCAGTTTATATATAGTATATGAGCGGGATAATCTAAACTTGAAAGTTACTCTATTGACCGCTGAGGCCTGTGGTGTCAGGGGAGAGAAGGGAGAGGTCTGACATAAGAAAGGGTCATTCCTCTGCTCTCCTTCTGCCTGGGCTCATTGAGCCCAATTTAAGTAGAGTGGTGACCAATCCGTTACAGTGTCTGCTATTTTGTGATCTGTCAATTGTTAAAGTGTTTGGCTCTGCTCTCGGGTTACTCGCCTTGAGGAGTCCCCTCAAAGCAGCCATACAATACCATTGAGTTATTATTTCTCCTGATTTCAGTCCTTATTATATACTTGAGATACATATGCCTATTGCTCAGATATACTGCTGTTGTTTGTTCCCATTCTAAGGAAATTTCACAGTAAAGACTATTTCTGTGTTATAGTAAAACATGTATCTTTCATTGGTGATGTTTGCACTAACATTATTGCCAGGTGTGCCAGAGGGACTGGGGTTGAGAGGCAGAGTACAGAACAAAATATACTCAAGCGGCTCCTTCGGGGGAAGCATTACATACATAAAGCGGTAAGTACACTATGATTCATAAATGCTGTCCAGGGGTGACACATTCAACACTCTGTGAGTCCCCCGTAAATCCCACCACTACTAATAAACCCAGCTGCTTACCAGAGAGGAAGACCCCATGTTTTAAGAGGTCTACAGTGCTCATGAACACCAAAGAGCCTTTGTAATAATCTTGTGCGTTCGGAATTACCAAGGCAACCTGCAGAGTCCAATTATATCTGCCAATTCTGCTAAACATATGCTACCATTCAAATGTAAAAACAGACACAAAGCTGTTTTATTATATAAAGAAAGGTACTCAAATTGAATAAACTTAACAGAGACACAGCAAAAACAAATCCCTGTTACATCCAGCGGAAGTGATGACATCAGCACAGACTCCTCTCCAGTGTGTTTTGTCATAGGAGACATCCTCAAGGGGCCAAAATTAATGAAAACTAAGATATATCTGCAGCTTGTGTTCAAAATCCTAAGAGAATGTTGCATCAATCAAGTGAAACACCTTGTCAATATATGATAAGACCCAGCATTCAAAATGGACACACAGCTTTCCCAACAAACAGAGGACCCTTCACTTCTCCAGACTCACGCATCCATTTAGCAGGAAGATGACGCTCTTCACAAAGCCATGTACCGTTCTTCAGAGCCGTCAATCAGGAACCCATTGAATTTGGAGAAGAGGAAACTTTATCTCAATGGACAGAATGATATGCATTTTACTTTACTTCTAAACAGACTGTTGGAACTGTGTTTTTAGCAGGAGGAGCTGAACACTTGGACTCTTCGGCTGTGTGGCAGTTGACTGAGAATCTGTATGTTCTTGATATCACATTTTCTGGACCTTTGCACATTGATGGTAGATACATTATAATTTGCGGTAGAGTCTTGGATACAAGTCATTTGAGCCAACTCTCTGGCTTTTATCGCTTTGTAAGCAAACAGTAATAAATGTATTATTTTTGGCTTCAAAGCTTTTAAGACAAAACAGGGAATGTTACATACTGCATAAGATGTGTGTGAATGAACACAGCCACAACACGGCTTACATGGGATCAAATAACAGAAGCTAAATTCAACTGGTACACAACTGCTCAGTCATGAAAAGCCAAGAAATAGAAGTGGTCCAATAGGTCCCTTTTTTTTTATTTATTTTTTATTTATTTTTCTCTCCACTGCAAGTTCAAAACCTAACTATTGGAGACATGGGGCATCATAAATTTGTCTTTCCCAAGAAAGGGTTTCTAAAAAAAAATCACACTATGGTCTACTTATACAGGTGGATGCAAACGGCTCTAACAAAATATATTCTTTAGGTAATTAATAAAATTAGTAAGGTTGGCTAAAAGGAGCCAAAATGTTCCCCTCCCAACCCATTCAGTGTGAAACACAGTATAGCCATAAGAAGGCAATCATAGCTCATTCAGGGGTGGACTGACCATTCGGCCACTCGGCACTGCCCGAGGGCCCCGGGCCACTAGGGGGTTCATCAGGGTTGCCAGCCTCAGTAAAAGCAGGGACAGTATGTAAAAATCTGTGTTTTTTTTTTTTTTTTTTTTTTTTACATCTGTCTCTGAAATGTCCCTTACCGACATCCTTTTGGTTGAAAAATCCCAAGATTATAGCTGCTCCACCTCTCCAGTACCTTCTCAGCCAATAGAAACATGTCTGTGTATACTGTGTGATTGTATACTGTGCGTGTGTATACTGTGTGGCCTCATAATCTCTGATTGCCTGGGGGCCCCATAATCTCCTATTGCCTGGGGGCCCATGAGTTGTCAGTCCGCCCCCGATCCATCCATATGCAAACACAAGAGGATTATACCTCATTTCAGGATAGTGGGCAGAGCCATCAACAGTTGGTCACAGTTCTAAAGAAATTATTTGTGTAGTTCCACCCACTAGCCTAAAATGAAGAAAATCTCCTTTTTTTGGCGCTGTGATGGAATGATGCATGTAAAGACCGTTTCGTTTTAAGAAGTCTCTGCTCTGCTCCAAAGAGAAAAAGCTAACTTTTTTACCTTTTATATAAACAATTGAATCTAAAGTGTAGGCTTACAATATACATAGTTGACTTTGGTTTTGTAGACACAAAACCCCTGAGTTTCTATTTTACTTCAATAAACTGTTCCATTACTCTTACCTCAGGTGAAACATCTCTGTTCCAAAATGTGAGGCGGGACCAGTTGGTGTTTAAATTAAGGGAAGTGAGATGTTCCCCCAAACCATACAAGTACTCAGAAGGCAGCGATGTGGAGATCTGTAGGAACTGGTCTGCAAAGAATAATGGAGCCAAGGCAGTGTTTATCCTGGAAAAATAGCAGAAAGCAAAGATAAAGAACAGCACCATCCTAGAAGTATAATCACATAATCAATTGCTAATGTATTCAAATAAAAATTGCCTTGATGCTTCTCAGAACATCCCTCAGTTCACCACAAAGCTTTATATCATTTTATCACTTTCTTATTACACACAGCTTTCCAAAGCAGCTCTGTAGCTTTTAAACAGTCATTTTGAGCTTTGGATGCATTCTTCTTGAGAAGCAGGAAGAAGGATTCCCAGAAAACCATGTGGCCTATTGTACTTAACAAATTCTTGTGCCTGTATACCCCTTATGGACCAGAGCTATTTTTACATCTCTGCTGGGGGCCTGTTTATTCAGCAATGACTTTATTAACCCCTTCATGCCTAAAGCCTTTTCTGACATTTGTTGCTTACAAGTTAAAATCCATATTTTTTGCTAGAAACATTATATATATTTTTTTAGCAGAGACCTTAGAGAATAAAATGGCACTCATAGTTACATAGTAGGTGAGGTTGAAAAAAGACAAAAAGTCCATCAAGTCCAACCTATGTGTGTGATTATATGTCAGTATTACATTGTATATGCCTGTAGTGGTCGTTCAGGTGCTTATCTAATAGTTTCTTGAAACTATCAATGCTCCTCGCTGAGACCACCGCCTGTGGAAGGGAATTCCACATCCTTGCCACTCTTACAGTAAAGAACCCTCTACGTAGTTTAACCACTTGCCGCCCGCCCTATTTTATAAAGACGTCAGCAAAGTGGTTGTAAAATCCTGACCGGACGTCATAGGACGTCCTCAGGATTTTGAGCCGCTGCGCACCCCATCGTGGCGATCGTTGTTGCGGGGTGTCACTCTGACACCCCGCAACTACGATCTTGGTAAAGAGTGTCCGACGGAGACTCTTTACCACGTGATCAGCCGTGTCCAATCAAGGCTGATCCCAGTGTAAATAGGAAGAGCCAGGGATCGGCTTTTCCTCACTCGCGTTTGTCAGACGCGAGTAGAGGAGAGCCGATCGGCTGCTCCTCTGACAGGGGGGGTCTGTGCTGATCGATTATCAGCGCAGCCCCCCCCCCCCCCGAGGATGCCCACACTGGACCACCAGGGATGCCACCAGACCACCAGGGATGCCCAGCACAAGGTATGCCACCCTAGACCACCAGGGATGACACACAGTGCCCACAATGGATGCCAATCAGTGCCCACAATGGGCATCACTGATTGGCATGCATTATTGTTTGGCACTGATTGGCATCCATCAGAACAAAACAATGCTGCCTATCAGTGCCTATCCGTGCCACCTATCAGTGCCCATCCGTGCCACCTATCAGTGCCCATCCATGCCGCCTATCCATGCCAATCCGTGCCAGCTATCAGTGCCAATTTCTGCCACCTATCAGTGCCCATCAGTGCCGCCCATCAGTGCTGCCTATTGGTGCCACATATCAGTGCCCATCAATGCCACCTCGGTGCCACTTCATCGTTGCCCATCAGTGCCGCCTTATCAGTGCCCATCAGTGCAGCCCCATCAGTGAAGGAGAAAACTTACTTATTTACAAAGTTTTGAAACTGAAACAAAAAAAAACATATTTTTTTTCAAAATTTTCGGTCTTTTTTTATTTTTTAGCAAAAAAAAAAAAAAAAAAAAACGCAGAGGTGATCAAATACCACCAAAAGAAAGCTCTATTTGTGGGAAAAAAAAGATAAAAATTTAATTTGGGTACAGTGTAGCATGAGCGCGCAATTGTCATTCAAAATGCGACAGCGCTGAAAGCTCAAAATTGGTCTGGGCAGGAAGGTGTTTAACCACTTCAGCCCCGGACCAATTTGCAGCTAAAGGACCAGGCCCCTTTTTGCAATTCGGCACTGCGTCGCTTTAACTAACAATTGCGCGGTCATGCGACGTGGCTCCAAAACAAAATTGGCGTCCTTTTTTTCCCACAAATAGAGCTTTCTTTTGGTGGTATTTGATCGCCCCTGCGGTTTTTATTTTTTGCGCTATAAACAAAAAATAGAGCGACAATTTTGAAAAAAATGCAATATTTTTTACTTTTTGCTATAATAAATATCCCCAAAAAATATATAAAAAAACATTTTTTTTCCTCAGTTTAGGCCGATACGTATTCTTCTACATATTTTTGGTAAAAAAAAATCGCAATTAGCGATTATTGATTAGTTTGCGCAAAAGTTATAGCGTTTACAAAATAGGGGATAGTTTTATAGCATTTTTATTAATATTTTTTTTTTATTAGTAATGGCGGCGATCAGCGATTTTTATTGTGACTGCGACATTTTGGCGGACACATCGGACATTTTTGACACATTTTTGGGACATTTGTCATTTATACAGCAATCAGTGCTATTTAAATAGCACTGATTCCTATGTAAATGACAGTTGTAGTTAGGGGGTTAACCACTAGGGGGCGGGGAGGAGTCAGTGTGACGTGTTGTGTTTTTTTTACAGTAGGGGGGCGTGGCTGTACGTGTGACGTCATTGATCGGCGTTCCCGATGACAGGGAACCGCCGATCACTGACAGTCAGTGTAGGAAGCGCGGGGAGAGGTTTGTTTACATAGACCTCTCCCCGTTCTTCCGCTCCGTAACCCGATCGAGGGATACCAGCGGCGATCGGGTCTGCTGGTCCCGCGGCCGGGGTCACGGAGCTCCCGACCGGGTCGCGAGCGCGCCGCTAGCGGCGCGCGCGCGACCCACGGGCAGGCACATGCACGATCACGTACAGGTACGTGATTCTGCCTGCCCGAGCCATTCTGCTGACGTATATATGCAGTGGCCGGTCGGCAAGCGGTTAAGTTTTGTTTTTTGTTTTTCTGCTGTGTTTCTTTTTTTACACATTTCTCTACAGCCATTTATTTCACCTGTGTATATCTGGTATTGTCATAGAAAGGACCCCACAGGTTTTGATGGATGATTCACCTGTGGAGTCTCTTTTTACTGTTTAAGATGTTTGCGTGAATTTTCTAATAAAGTTTACCATTTTTTCATTCATTATATTTCTTAGCTTTCTTGTCCCGATGTGAGCATTCGTGAGTCCGCTATGGTCTCACACCCTCCCTCATTGTTTGCCTCTATAATACGTTTTTGCTCCTGGGAAGGAAGCCCGCCATGTTGACGGAATTATCCTTTAAATTGAATTAGATCTCTGAGTGGAATCAAGTGCTTTCCTTTATTATTTATTACAAGGTGTTTAAGTGCCCTGTATTAAAGTGGTTAAGGTTAAACCTCTTTTCTTCTAATTTTTATGAGTGGCCACGTGCCTTGTTAAACTCCCTTCCACAAAAAAGTTTTATCCCTATTGTGGGGTCACCAGTACAGTATTTGTAAATTGCAAATATTGCAATATTTTATTTCATACTGTATTTGCGCAGCGGTCTTTCAAACGCAATTTTTTAGGAAAAAAAATACACTTTCATGAATTAAAAAAAAAAAAAAACGCAAAACAGTAAAGTTAGCCCAATTTTTTTGTATAATGTGAAATAAGTAAACAAGTAAATACCAAACATGTCTCGCTTTAAAATTGCACACACCCGTGGAATGGTGACAAACTATGGTACTTAAAAATCTCCATAGGCGACATTTTAAAAATATATACAGGTTACCTGTTTAGCGTTACAGAAGATGTCTTGTGCTAAAATGTATGCTCTTGCTCTAATGATCATGGCGATACCTCACATGTGTGGTTTGAACACTGTTTACATTTGAAGTCGCGACTTACGTATGTGTTCGCTTCTGCACACGGGCATGAATGATGGGCAATTTTTTTTCTTATTTATTTTATTTTTACACTGCACTGTCCCTTTGGAAAAAATATAAACATCCCTTGTGACAGCAATAGGCAGTGTCCGGTACTCTTTATGGAGCGATCTGGGGTCTATAAGGCCCCTTTCACACCACACCGCCCATAGCGTCACCGGTAAAACGACGCTATTTTTAGCGGCATTTTACCGCCGGATTTGTAGCGCATTTCGACCGCTAGTGGGGCGCTTATACCCCCTAGCAGCCGAGAAAGGGTTAAGACCCCCGGCAAAATGCTGCAATAGCGGCGTTTTGCTGGCGGTATTACAGCGCTGCCCCAATGATTTCAATGGGGAACAGCGGTGGAGGAGCGGTGAGTTCACCGCTCCAAAGAAGCTGCTGGCAGGACTTTTTGTGACGCCCTGCCAGCGCACCGCCTTTCCGAGGTTTGCCGAGGTCAGCCGAAGTGTGCTTGGGCCTTTCCGTGCATTTCCAAATGCCGACGATCGTCGCTGTTCAGCTCCGGCGCCCCCCCACCTCAGGCCAAAAGCGGTACTGCACACCGCTTTTGGCCTGAATCCTGCTCGTTCCTGCTCGCAAACCGAGTTAGGTTTTTCTAGAAATACAGTGCTCTTTTTCCGAACGCTCGTTAACCGCGTTACTCGCAAACCGAGTTTCCACTGTATTTTGGGGGGATATTTATTATAGCAAAAAGCAAGAAATAATGTGTTTTTTTCAAAATTGTCGCTATTTTTTGGTTTATAGCGCAAAAAATTTAAATAGCAGAGGTGATCAAATACCACCAAAAGAAAGCTCTATTTGTGGGAAAAAAAAAGACGTCAATTTTGTTTGGGAGCCACGTCACACGACCGCGCAATTGTCAGTTAAAGTGACACAGTGCCGAATCGCAAAAAGTGCTCTGGTCTTTGGCCAGCAAAATGGTCCGGGGCTTAAGTGGTTAATCCTTTTTAATAAAAGTTTTTTGGCAATAATACACTATGAGCGTTTTTTTCTCTTAGACCCTATCTGGTGTCCTGTTCTGAGTAACATCATGT
Organism: Lithobates sylvaticus; assembly: GCA_028564925.1. NCBI lineage: Eukaryota > Metazoa > Chordata > Amphibia > Anura > Ranidae > Lithobates > Lithobates sylvaticus. Next base: position 60,969,439 of record CM053037.1, on the reverse strand, counting down.
AATCTCTTCTGGAAATGCAGGGACTCCCTTGCAGCAAAGACCATAATATGAGCCTGTTTAGACAATCCGTTATAGGTGGTCTTAAAGTAGTTGTAAAACCCCTGAGATATTTTTTTTTTAAAGAGAAACCTCTGGGACATTTTTACATATAGGTAAGCCTATAATAAGGCTTACCTATTTGTACTGAAAATACCTTCTAAATGTGTGCCGTTTAGGAGATACTTAGATTGTAGTGTGCCAATGAGGTCATCGTTCCATGCGCATCGAAGGAACAGCTCTTCGCGCCATTTCTTCCCCAGCGTGTGCCGTGACATGCGCAGGATTGACGTCACGCGGCTTCGGCTAGTCACAGAGCCGGAGTCCGCGGCCCCAGAAGGAAGAGGAACAAAGATGGATGCTTCCATCAGCGGGGACATTGCAGGCTTTGTTTGCAAGTAAGTGCCACATAATGGGCTAGTATGCAATGCATACTAGCCCATTATAGTTTTACTTTGCAGGGGAATAAAGAGGAAGTAAAAGAACATCAGTCATAGGGGAGGAACTCCCAAGCTTTCATCTCTCTACTTAAAGTGTTACTAAACCCAGGACCCTGCATTCACTTTATCTGATCTCCCACACTACACAGAACATGGAAATGCAATTATTTTAGTAAATATAAACAGCTAAATATCTTTTCTCATCAGCAGTATATAGCAGTCTTGTGACTTACATCAGTCTCTCCTTAAAGCTTGTAGGAGGAGTTTTCATTCTCACCTGATCCCCTTTCTGGACAGTGCTGATTGGCCCTGTGCTAATCACATGCACCCTCCAAAAAAAAAAAAAAAACTCTCTAGCAATAAACACCAAACTGAGCATGTGCAACCTGACACCTAATGCTCTGTTCAATCAGCAGATGGTTTGGAGACAGTGGAAGAAGTGTAAGATCAGAGAAGACAGGATTAAACAGCCTTTATACACAATGCAGAGGATTAATCCCTTAGGTTCCACAGTGAGTATAACAAGCATGCTTTATTACATATATGAGGGGAGGCCAATAGGTTCTTATCCTTACCATGACCTAGATGTTCTAGGGATCTGACATTTTGCAGGTTTATAGGTGGATATCTTAGTAATATGCATGCCAATTTTAGTTTTTGTAGGTCGTGGTGAATTATAGTTAGAGCCAAGAGAAATTAAGTAGGTGTTATGCCGGACAAAGTTGAATACCGAGCCATAATTAGGTTCCTCCATCTTCAAGGGAAATCTGCCCAAATAATCCATGAAGAGATGGCAGCTGTGTATGGAGAGGATTGTCCATAATATGAGACTGTCAAATGGTGGAAGAGAGAATTCAAGTGTGGTCGCACCAATATACAGGATGACCCAAGGGAAGGTCGTCTGTCAACTGCCACAGAACCAAGTGTGGTGGCGAAAGTTGAGCAGCTAGTGCTTGAAGATAGATATGCGACTATTCATTTCTTAGCTAAGGAGGTGAACATTAGTAGGGGGCAGTTTACAACAGTTTACATAACATCTTACATATGAGCAAAGTGGCTGCACGTTGGGTTCCCAGATTACTGACACCTTTTCAAAAATAGAATTGAGTGGAATGTGCACAAAGCATTTTGGACATGATTGTGGCTATGAATCTCTGCCCCATTCACCTTACTCACCTGATCTGGCAACTTCAGACTTCTTCCTGTTTCCAAATCTGAAGAAACATTAACGGGGAAGACGTTTCCACAATGATGAGGCAGTCATTACTGAAGTTGATAGCTGGTTTTCCTCCAAATCTGCATACTTCTACGCAGATGGTATTAAAGGTCTGTTCCACAGATGTGAAAAGTGTGTAACCATAGGAGGTGGATATGTAAAGAAGGAAGAGTCAGTGAACTAAATTTCAGATCCCTAGCACATCTGGATCTTGGTGAGGGTAAGAACTTATTGGCCTCCCCTCGTACAGACTGATTTTACTGTTGTGGGTTTGGTAACACTTTAAATGTGTTTTTGTCTGTGTCTTCATTGGAGAGAATTTCTAGAACTTCACAGAAGTGAGGGGAAAACTCCTCAACACGGACCCAGTCCACAATAAAAAAACCTGACAGAGGCATTAATGTTTCTTCAATCTCAAGAAAAAAATGTTGGCGGGCTTTAAATGACAGACCAGGAAACTGGTACAGTTACACACCCCTGTAAACGCTAGAACGAAAATTTGATGTACATGATCTAGAATAGGGGTCTTCAAACTATGGCCCTCCAGTTGTTCAGGAACTACAATTCCCATCATGCTTAGTCATGTCTGTGAATGTCAGAGTTTTACAATGCCTCATGGGATGTGTAGTTCTGCAACAGCTGGAGGGCCGTAGTTTGAGGATCCCTGATCTAGAAGATCCAGGCTCCAGCAATGCAATCGGAATGTATACACACTGCTGTAGAGTGTCACATGACCAGATACTTTATTTTGGCTGCTATGTTGGTTTGAAGCTCCTTTTGGCCTAATTTACATGTTGGGAACTTAGAGGATACTGAGCTGTGATCCGTCAATACCTTTCACCATCAAACATCAACAACTTCATGGAGGCCACACTGTAGGTCTGTTGCAAACCATAATAAAGCAGGTTATCGGATGAAATCATCCACATTTCAGAAAAATGTGCATCAGTTGATTTGTTCCATAGATACTTCCTTGTTTATGTAGAAGTATAAAAAAAGAATAAAGATTAAAAAAGGGGAAAAAAAAAATTTCTAAGTTTTACAGCCTTTCAGTTGACTATCTAATACTTACAAAATCTGTCCATTGGAATTTCTTCTGACCATGAGACTGAAGGGGTCATTAGTAATCTGAACATCATATTGGACTTTAGATGCCTTTCCTTTGACTTTAGGGGTATGTATGGGCACCTCATAACGATTTTTAGTTGGGTCCTTAATCTATGAATGCAATTATAGAAAAATGAATTAAGGTTCAAAACACAGAAAGAAATAGAGAGCTTGCCATTTAGCATACATTTGTTAAAATGTAAAGCATGAATGGTGTTGTTGAGTTTGAAATAATGCAGAAATAATTTTAATCATTTAAATTTTTTATTATTAACACTGCTATGGCATGTAAAGGGCACTGGACTTCTGCAGTTTGGTAGCCATTTAAATTGTACAGTAAACAGTGCTTACTATAGGATAAAGCTGCGTAGATTAAAGGATAAGTTCACATTTGTAACATGTTACACCAATATCTATGGTATTACAGTCATTTTCAAGCTTAAAATTGGTGCTACTGCATGGGGTTCTGCCCGCACAGCTGCATCATTCATTCACAGGGTTCCACGAATGAGTAAACTACAACTCACATTTTCCAATGCAGCAGACAGTCTTGTAGTTCTCAATGGCTAATGAACGCCCTCATAGTTCACTGACATTTCCTTCAGCTTTGTAACAGAGCCCGTACAGAGGCAAAGGCAGAAAGCTAGAGGACGTGTCTGCATTAATGATTAAGCACAAAGATGTCTGAAACGTGTTTACCTTATTCGTGAACTCCTGTAAATTTATCGGTCTTCACCAATAAAGAAGTTTACTACTGGTATCCCATTGTGGTGTGCAAGTGTCTATATCAGTGTTTCTCAACTCCAGTCCTCAAGGCGCCCCAACAGATCATGTTTTTAGGATTTCCCTTAGAAGAAACGGCTGTGGTAATTACTAAGGCAGTGAAACTGATCAAATCACCTGTGCAAAATAATGGAAGCCTGATAACAGGACCTGTTGGGGGGCCTTCAGGACTGGAGTTGAGAAACACTAGTCTATATCCTATCCTTCTCTCTGTCCCGGTGGCAAGCTGGGCAAGCACCTGTGTGGTTATCTGCTGTGGGACTGAATTCCAAGTCTCACCTGGAGCGGTGATTCCTTTTTCTGCAAGCATGTCTGCAGGAACCTGACATTGAACCCACAATCCACTAATGACAGGCGCAATGCTTTGTAGGCTCCTGAGTAAAAAAATAAATGCACATTTTGTTGCGTCCAAAAACAGGTGCATTTATTTATTTATTTTTACAAAGGTGAATTTAGCCTTTAGAAGAAGCTCAAAAGCTGTGTCTGGATATTCTAGATAATATTTGTAACATTATTCCAAACACAGAAGCACTGTTATGTTTAGGGCTGAAACAACTAATCGATTAATCGACAACTAATCGATTATGAAATGAATCGATTACTATTTTCATAATCGATTAATCGGCCAGTAACATAATGGGGTTAAAAGAAAAAACTAAAATGAGCCCTTTATAGTACAAAAAGAGCAAATCGCTACTGTAAATATTACTTTCACAGTTCTACAGTAAAAAAGACCTCCTTGCAGTAGTGACTATCTGCTTTTTTTGTACTATAAAGGGCTAATTTTAGTTTTTTTTTTTAACCCCATTATGTTACTTAATGTCTCAGGCCTGGTTCACATTTATGTGTTTTTTGGTGCTTTTTGCAGAAACACACTACAGTTCATTTACATGGTTTCCTATGGGACACGTTCACATCTATGCTTTTTTCAGCTGCTGCGTATTTGGAAAGGGTCAGGGACTTTTTTTTTAACGCAAAGCAGTGTTTTTTTGGTTTAATATACTTCAATTGCGAAGCAGCAGAAAAGCATGCAATACGTTTTTGCAGCAATTTGTGTTTTTTCATCTGCCCAACAACAAATTGGCCAAAAAACAGTATGTCTTTTCTAATAGTATATACAGTACATCTCCTCTAATATTATATACAGTATATCTCTTCTGTCTGTTATTCTCAGAGTGGATTTGATATTTTGCTCCCTAACCATACAGTTGGTTGTCTATATTTACCACTGCATAGAGATATTGAAGAATAAATTGCCTTTTTTTTTAAAACTTTACATATTAACTAAATTATACACCACATATTTTTTTAAGGTTAAACGATTAATCGATTAATCGAAACAATAATCGGCCAACTAATCGATTATGAAAATAATCGTTAGTTGCAGCCCTAGTTATGTTTTACTTTGAATGTCAGGCTGATATTATAAAAACCACATTACTGCAATTATGTATTTATTAAAACATGATTAAGTGTATTTAAAGGTACACTTTTCATCCCAAAACCCCAAGTTCCCCCTTCTACACCCTTAAACAAATCTAACCTAGAACCCCCCCCCCCCCCCCCCCCCCCCAATCCTGGTGCATACTTAGCTCTCTGACAGTGGTAGCCTCTTGTGTTTCTAAAATTCTGCATGCCGAAATCTCCAAAACTCTGACTCCTAGCATCTCTACTGTGGGAGAATACATTCATTCCCTCTGAGAGGTAAGTTTGCACTAGAAATGTGGGGTTCTTGGCTAGAACAAGATTTTGGATCTTTTAGGCCCCTGCAAATCGAAGAAAAAAAGTCCCTGATCTCATTGCTCTCCTGGCCACAGTCGGACAGGATCTGAAAATAGTTGAGTACTTCTGGTTTCACTAAAGGAAGATAAGATAAATGAAACAATGTTCACCAATCCTCCTCTGATCTTCATCCTGAAGGAGGAGCAGCAAAGGAGCCTGGGGAATGAGGCAGGGTCACACTTTACTGAGGTACTCAATTTGGCATTCAAGATAAAATTTGACTCATACTAAAAGGTTAATGCTACACTAAAAGTTGAAAAAAATACATAAAATAATCATACTTACAGTAAAATGCAGCCTGCTGTCAGTTTCAAGTAAAATATCCAGCTGCAACTCCATAATGTCATCAGGCATAAATGTTTTAATGGAACGTGTGAGTGTGGCAGTAAGTCCGTTTTCAGTTTCAGATTTGTTAATCACTTTGTAGCTTGGATAGTTGGAGGCAAAGAAACACCATGGCTGTCCTATTCCCAAGTGTTCTGATGCTGGAGAATAGCAACACCCTCGAGCCTCACACTCCTCCTTACTTAGACCCTTGTCAGGTGCACAGTCAAATCGGCTGCAGGGAGCCACAGAGCACTGGGAAGGCTGAGGATCTTCCGCATGTAAGGTTGCTGTAAAGCAAGCTGTACATGCCATAAAAAGCACACAGATAGTCAGTAGAAGTTTCCGTCTATCCATCGTTGTTTGCCTAAACATTCTGAGTCATCTGGAAAGTCCTCTGTAAAAGCCAAAGATGTCCTGTTAAATGTCACTTCATTGATATAAGATTTTACAAGCAATACATTTCAGATACAGTAAAGGGTAAAGGTGTGCATCCCCTGTACAAAATCACAAGATGGTTCACCCTGACAGTTAAGTGGTTGGATGTGAATAGTGTTGCCCACAGCTTCTTTCATAACATTATAAGCGAGAATTTATTTTGTGAGTCCCTGCACATACGTTTCCAGGTTCAGTAGCAAATAGAAGAGCCTGATTTTCAGAGACCAATACACTAGTGATCCCCAGCATGGGAATATAAAGTAAATATATAAAAATATGCATTATACAATTTTTTCTTATTCAATTTCCTTTACATTTACCTTCATCTATGTAGTGCAAGGGTCTGCCTGATTGCATACAAATTGAAAGTGTTTAGGTTTGACCTCATATATTATATGGTTTTGGTAAAGCTAAAGGAAAATTGTATAATGTATGACCAGACTTACTTTTATTTCAAAATAATAGAATTTTTATGATTTATAATTAAACTGTCTATATGCAACTGTAAATAAGTACGGTAACTATTCTAGTGTGAGCTTATTATCTATTAGAATGAAGACCAAACCTCTACTCTAGGCTGCCTCATCTCTTGAGAACTCTGCCTCTCAACGTGGTCTGTACCAGACATTGTGCATAGCCAGTACCTAAAAAAAATATTTACACAAATTCTGAAAGATGATAAAATAAAAGATGCTCAAAACATGTTCTCCAAAACGAACTTGAGCTTCAAGGTTCACATACTTGGAGGCCTTTACATTGGGTCCCTACTCTCACTGTTGGATTTGTACTTATTTGCACAAAGGACAAACAGGAGGGATGGAAACAGCAGAGTTTCAAAGTTGGTGGGAAAAGTTCCAGGAACAATGTCATGGAGATCTTGCTGTCCCAAAGGGACAGTAAACCATGGAAGGGATCGCTGTATCAATGAACAAACTTACAGTCTTGCATGAGTCATTATACCATCAACAATTGGTCAAATACATAATTTAGGGTACACTTAAAGTGGATTTTCGAGATTACATTGAGAGTACCAGCATGGTTTTATTCCGAAGTCAACGTATATATTCACATAAACATTCCAAAACTTTATGAAATTTAAGAGAACAATTTCTCCTTCCATACATAAGCTTCTCATAAAGAATAATCTAATGTATTAACAACTTCCACTGGGATACACTAGGGGAAGATGGGTTTCCATCAAATAGCAATGGCCTTGCAAGCCATGAACAATGTTTCCTACAAGAATGTTTCAGTGTGCATGAAACTGAGAGACTGAAGCCTCATACACAAGATGAGAATATTGGACGAAAGATAGTCCATTTTTTTTTTTACATGCTAGTCTCATATGAAAAATGAAGAGGTTACTCAAGTTACGAAAATTCTCGTATGACAGAATACAACTTCAGAAGTCATGTAATGTATTGTATTTATTGTAATGTATTCTTTTGTTCCACGCATGTGTGGTCTAGGCTTTCCTTTTATTTTGGACCAATACTGTATTGATTGAATGAAAATTGTTCATTCTGGTATCGTACAAGAAAGATTTGTGCGTTTGTCAACTCGGATAATTTCTCAAGAACTGTCATGATCAGCTCTCGAAAGCTATGTACTAACAATCAGATTATTGTACGATCGCTTTGAAAATGTTATTTCTCGTCTGATTTTCTAATCGTGTGTACTAGGCTTTAGTAGAATAACAAGGAAAATAGTCACTTGCTTCCAGAAATCACCTGCTACTGGACAACTCCACCAGAGATGCATAAAATCATCTTGGAGTTTGATACAGTGTATACAGTTATTGGTGGTCTTAAGGTGATTGATTGTAAATTATCAAAACAACCCATTTGATTTAAAATAGAAATGAAAGACAAAACATTTTTGTTTAGATCTGAAAAAAAAAACATTATAAATGCATTTTTCCCCCTTTTTTATAAGTGATCACATTCCCTCTGTTCTCAGCTGCCTAAGGGCTGGGGGAAGGAAAAGGAGCAGCACACTGAGCTTCCCAGTGAATTGTTGTGCAGCGGGGGCGTGTCAGGACAAGGCTGATCATTGGAGGAGAGCAGGCAGAGTTCCCAGCACATCGAGAGAACTGACCACAATGTGCTTTCATTTTTTTTTTTTTTTGAAGCAAGCGTTTGCAGGGTAAAAACCTTGCCTACATTCGTGCATGACATTAGAAGTCATTGAATTAGAACAAGTATGTTGCTTGGGTGTTTTGACTTGGTCCTGACTTTACTTGCACCACAGCAACAAGCAGAAAGATAAGGAAAGTTAGGACTTCTAATTTACATACTCGCTCCGAGTAACTAAGAAGTACTGAAGGCATTGGATTGGCATTACAGATGATTTGTATCTTTTGAAGTAAAGTAATGGCAGCCCCTATATTTCTACAATATTTTTTTCAAAATAAATATAAAATCTTACAGTTTATTTTTGATGTTAATATTTAAAAAAAATGGACTCTATGTATAGTAATAATAAAATATGTAAATTGTACAGCCATACCTGCACAATAAATATGCAGGTGCTGCTTTATGGTTTTTAGTACTCCACACCCTGTCTTTACTGCTCCATCTCACAATGCAAACCAAGTAGGTCAACTCATACTCCCTGCATGACAGATCAATTTTTGTTAAGCAGAGTCCTTGTAGTAGCTAATCTACAAATCTCTATGTTTAATGCAATACAAATATGAAAAACAAGAAAGAATGGAAGTCACTTAAAGCAGAGTTCCACCCAAAAGTGGAACTTCTGCTTTAAGGACCCCTGACCCCCTGACATGCCACATTTGGCATGACATTTTTTTTGGGGGGGAGCGGGTACCTAGTTTTGACAGGTATCCAGCTCCCACTTCCGCTCGGACCCACCTAGGCGGCCCCTCCCTACCTGCATGTCACAGGTTCCAGAAGATTGCCCGGCCATTCAGGACACGCAGCATGACTCGCACCCAGCTGTGAAGCTGCAAACTGTCACAGCCGGCTGCCTACAGTAGTGAGGCCTGCACTGTGGAGAGGCGGGGGTCAGAACTGAGGCTTCGGGTGGCCACATTGAGTGTGTTTATTAAAAGTCAGCAGTTACACTTTTTGTAGCTGCTGACTTTTAATAAATGCAGAAATGGCTGGAACTCCGCTTTAAAGAGGAAGTAAACCCTGATAGGTTTTTCTTCTTCTCTGCAAAGTAAAGGCATAATGTGCTAGTATGCAACGCATACTAGCACATTATGTGACACCTGCAAACGAATCCCGCACCGTCCCCGCTGCAGGCCTTATTCATCTGCGCCGTCTTCTGTGTGACTGGCCAGAGCCGCGTGACCTCACTCCTACGCATGGGCCCGGGACCCGCCAGTCAAGGCACAGGTGGCCTGAAGAAACGGCACAGGTGGCCGTTGCTTCAGAAAGCATGCGCTGATCAGCGCAGTAAACAGTGAATATCTCCTAAACCGCGCACGTTTAGGAGATATTTACAGTACCTATAGGTAAGCCTTATTCTAGGCTTACCTATAGGTACAAATGTTACAGGGAGGTTTACAACCTCTTTAACCACTTGCCACCCGCCATATAGCAAAATGACAGTGGCAAAGTGGTTTCAATATCCTGACCGGACGTCCAATGACTTCACCAGGATATCAAGCCTCAGTCTGACACACCGCAACTCCGATCTACGGAGACTCTTTACCATGTGATCAGCCATGTCCAATCACGGCTGATCACAGTGTAAACAGGAAGAGCCATTGATCGGCTTTTCCTCACTCGCATCTGTCAGGTTATCATCTGTCAGGTCATCGATTATCAGCGCAGCCCCTCCGAGGATGCCCACACTGGACCACCAGGGATACCACCAGGACCACCAGGGATGCCAATCAGTGCCCACAATGGATGCCAATCAGTGCCCGCAATGGGCATCACTGGCATCCATCAGTACCATCTATTAGTGTACATCAGTGCCACCTATCATTGCCCATCCATGCCACCTATGTGTACCTATCAGTGCCGCCTATCAGTGCCCCATCAGTGACGCATATTAGTGCCCATCATCAGTGCCACCTCATTGGTGCCACCTCATCAGTGCCCATCAGTGAAGGAAAAAAATTACTTATTTACAAAGTTTTGTAACAGAAACAAAAAAAACTTTTTTTTTTTTAAATTTTGTTCTGTCTTTTTTTTTTATTTGTTTAGCAGAAAATAAAAATCCCAGAGGTGATCAAATACCACCAAAAGAAATCTATATTTGTAAGAACAAAATGATAAAAATTTAGTTTGCGTACAGTGTAGCATGACTTCGCAATTGTCATTCAAAGTGCGAATGCGCTGAAAGCTGAAAATTGGTCTGGGCAGGAAGGTGTATAAGTGCCCAGTATTGAAGAGGTTAAATGTTACTTTAAAAGCTGGGCAGGAAGGTGTTTAAGTGCCCAGTATTGAAGAGGTTAAATGTTACTTTAAAAGCTGGCAACATAATTGGCAAAAAGTTGCTCCAATGCAAATTTACTGTTAAAAAGGAACTAAACTCTCTTAATCAACATTAACTATTTTAATACTTCTGTTGCTAGCATTAGTAAATAGATAGGAAGGAAGGTCTATTATATGTACTTGTTTTAAACTTTATTTTTACATATATTCAGTTGCTTTCTTGTTTCTGGCTTAGGCCAAAATGATGTCATATATCCTAGGAGACTTCATGGGCATTTTTTTGCTTTTATCTGGAGGAGGGGGCTTACTTAGCTAAGCACACTATCCTACCTGCATGCCTGAGCCGAGGACAGATGGATTGCAGGTATTAAATGCTACACGAATCATCTGACCGTAATGAAGATGGCCGCTGGACAGACTTGCTAGGGGGCGTTTTTTCAAAGTGATTATTGAACAAAATATCTGCAGTTAGGGAAGAGTGTCATGAGAGTACCAAGCCTGGACCCATCTGACTGCATCCTCTACTGCTTCTGCACCAGCCACTAAATAGAACAGGAACAACATTTTTAATCCATGCTTTCACAGCAAAACATACATATGTGTAACAAAAATATAGTTGGAACATATTTAAAACCCATGAACTCCTTTTTACTAGTAATGGCGGCAATCTGTGATTTTTATTGTGACTGACACATTATGGCGGACACATCGGACAATTTTGACACATTTTTGGGACCACTGGTATTAATACAGCGATCAGTGCTATAAAAATGCATTGATTACTGTAAAAATGTCACTGGCAATGAAGGGGTTAACACTAGGGGCGATCAAGGGGTTAGCCTCCCTGGCGGTATAATTATGTCAGATTTTTGCGTCTCAAAGCGGTACAATAATTTTGCATAGAAATTTGGCATTTTATATTGTAGGCCTGTAATTCTTAGCAATAACACACTTATGCCGCGTACACACGATCGGAATTCTCGTCGGAAAAAACTCTGATGGTTTTTCCGACGGAATTCCGCTCAAGCTGTGTTGCCTACACGCGATCACACCAAATTCCGACGGTCAATAACACAGCGGCATAAAACACGTTCGACAGCACTATAAAAGGGAAGTTTAATGCTTCGAATTGTTTCCGAGCATGCGTTGGAATTTTGCGTGTCGGAATTGCATACACACGATCGGAAAATCCGATAGAAAGGTTTTCCTTCGGAAAAATTGAGAACAGGTTCTCAATTCAAAGTTCGTCGGAAATTCCGACAGAAAAAGACCGTTGGGCATACACATGGTCGGAAAATCCGATGAAAAGCTCCCATCGGACTGTTTCCATCGGAAATTCCGACCGTGTGTACGCCGCATTAAAGTGGTTGTAAACCCTTACAGACCACTTTGACCTACAGGTAAGCCTAGATTAAGGCTAGATTCACACCTATGCATTTTTTGTGCTTTTTGCATTTTGCAGATTTGCACTACAGTCCATTTAACATGGTTTCCTATGGAACACGTTCTGTAGTGCAAATCTGCAAAATGCAAAAAAGCACTAAAAATTCATAGGTGTGAATCAAGCCTAATGCCGCGTACACACGGTCGGAATTCTCGTCGGAAAAAGCTCTGATGGTTTTCCCGTCGGAATTCCGATGGAATTTCGCTCAAACTGTCTTGCCTACACACGGTCACACCAAATTCCGACGGTCAGTAACACAGCGGCATAAAACACGTTCGACAGCACTATAAAAGGGAAGTTTAATGCTTCCGAGCATGCGTCGAATTGTTTCCGAGCATTTGCGTGTCGGAATTGCATACACACGATCGGAAAATCTGATAGAAAGGTTTTCCGTTGGAAAAATGGAAAAAAACTGGTTCTCAATCCAAAGTCCGTCAGAAATTTCCGACAGAAAAAGAACGATGGGCATACACACGGTCGGAAAATCCGTTGAAAAGCTCCCATCGGACTGTTTCCATCGGAAATTCCAACCGTGTGTACGCGGCATAAGGCTTACCTGTAGGTCCAAGAAATATCTCCTAAACCTACACGGTTTAGGAGATATTTGCAAAAAGACAGGCACCACTGTCTACGGCACATGCACCGTAGACAGTGGCGTGCAGGCGCTGCTAAGGGCGATATGCCGCTAGTGGCGGCTCCCGTGCCAATGTGCGGGAGTAACGCCATCGCGGCTCTGGCCAATCACATCGCTGGAGCCGCGAGACCCGAAAGTCACTCCGGGATACATGGCAGCGGTGGAGATGAAGTAGGAGGATCGCTTTGGGGGCTTCGTTCTCAGGTAAGTTATTCATAATGAGCTAGTATGCTATGCATACTAGCTCATTATGCCTTTGCCTTGCAAGGTTTATTTTTATTTTTATTTTTTTGTAGGGGTTAACTTCCTCTTTAAATCTGTCCAAACAAGAGTGTAGTAGATATCCCGGGTATGATAAAGTTTGAAACACAAAATCATAAATTATAATATAATAATTATAAAAAACAATAATATAATAATAATAAAATTAATTTCCCTATCGCTCAATTCTGCAAGTGTTCTAATTTACTATCACTGTTTTCTAGCTGGTCTAAAACCACTTTTGACATAAAGGGACACTTTTTGGTTGCTATGGACAATCTCCAGTTTGCAGGCAGAAAGAACAGTATATATCATATAAAACTGCATGCAGGGCACCGGACAAAGCACTGGGGACAAAAGGGATGTGAAATAATTTCACACAATAATGTAATCTGTAAGATTACACTGTACTGTATGCATTAGGATTTTTTTTAATTTGCCGCCGGGCTCCGCCCCCATGCGTCGCGACGCTCGCAGGGAACAGAGCCCGGCACAGAGAGGCTTCGGGCAGAGGATGGAGCCCACTGACACATTGGGGGGGGGACATCGCAGGATGCTGGGGACAAGGTAAGTGTGGCTCGGGGTTACCGCTAATGGTGCTGAAATTTAACTCCGAGCTACATTCGGGAAAAAGGAGGTTAATTGTGTTCCCAAGTGTGTGTTCTACTGAAGGGGGGAGGGGACTGACTAGCGGAGATGACGAATCGCTGTTCATACTTAGTATGAACAGACGATCTGTCACTTCTCGCCTCAGAGAACCAGAAACTGTGTGTTTACACACAGAGATCCCAGTTCTCGCCGTGTTACGAGCGATCGCGGGAGCCCATCGGTCATCGAGACCACCCGGCACTTGCATCGACTCCGGGGGCGAGCTGCGGGCAATTGTCCGATGGAGCGTACAAACGGTCGAATTTTCCACCAACAGCCTGTCATCACACATTTACCGTCAGAAAATCCAACCGGTGTTGACTGGGATGCCATTAAAGTTCATGTGCGTGTAAAGGCATACATCCCAATACTTTTGGTAATATAGTGTATCTCTTTTTGCTTTTTTACATAAGGAGATCCCCAGATGAACCAAAATGAGTCAAAATGCAGGCAGACTCTTCTCTTTATTGGGTCCAAAAATCACTGTCACTTAATGGTAAGAGAAAATGGATATACGATGTGTGACAATTAAATTCCTGGAATGGACTGTAAAAAAAAAAAAATGTTTGTGCAGGAGCATTGTCATGGTGGAGAATCCACTTGTCAGGCCATAGTTCCAGTCTTTTCCTTCGAACAGATTCCTGTAACCTTTTCAGAATTTCCAAGTAACAAAGCTGGCTCACCGTTGTACTACTGTATGTTCTAGGAAACTGTAGTAAACTGTTCCCTGCATCTGCATGAGTGTACAAGGGTTTGGATCTGTCCTTTACATTTTTGGCTGCCCACTTGTTGTCATCATGGACATCTTCCCACCCCTCCTCAAACCACCTATGCCATTCAAAAACACTTGATTTGTTCATGGAATGTTCACAGTAAGCCTCTTGTAACTGAGCTAAAGTTTCACTTTTTGCACTTTTGCAAATTTTCATGCAAAATTTGATGTTAATCCGCTGCTCCAGATTCCTGTTACTCTTTTTTTGCCAAAAGCACAATGTGCACGTGTTATTTCTTCTACTATTCTGTAAAGACTGAGTCAACTTGTCTGCGACCCAGGTCAGTGCAAGTTAGAACATGTCAGAACACGTTAGATTGCGAACGGCTATGTGACTCACCACCATAGTGCTATGCCGCTGGCATTCCAGGAATTAAATTGTCTAATACTTAGCAGGTTAGTCTTTATCCACTATTTATTTGTGATATCTGTATTTATTAGACATCTGCGATAAGTTTTGTTGAGAATCAAAATTCAGATAGTATTTTTGTTAGTTGGAGATTCAGATGCGTTGGAATCACAATAGTAATGAATTTTAACAAATCCAAAATAAATTACTTCAAACTGTTGCAATAGTTTGGGCCTTTTGTTAATGTTCGAAGCATCCGAAATAACATATACAATTATCTGAACTAATTCGGATCAATTTAGTTGTTTTTTTTTGCATTAACATTTTTCATTAGTATAAAAAACGCACTACATATGAAATGGAAACATATTGCAATAAATACATAGTGAGGTATAATGAAATGAGATGATGATTCCTATTTATTGTGTTTGGGTTGGATGGAGATGGATCCATTAGAATCTCCTAATCATAACAAATGAATCTGAAATTCAATTTTGTTCTATTCATTCTTTCGGATGCATGCAACTCCAGTCGATATCGTCCAATCAGCTCATCCCATTTTTCTTTGTTGGTTCGACTAGCAGGGGTGACTCAGAGTGCATCAGTAATCTCCCAAAATAATGAATTAAAGTGTTACTAACCCCAGGACACTAGATACAAAAGAGGGGTAACTAGTGCGCACAACCTCGCTATATACAAATATTACTAAACTAGGAAGCTGCCAACATAAATGTGATCTCACTCAATAAAATAATATGATAAATAGGGTATGTGGCGCTACCTTACTAAAATGTAAAATAAATACCGTAACAGGTGTACTAAATAATGTGCTAAAAATAAATCGCATACAAGTTAATAAAATATGATGTATATAAATGAATCCTCCTGTGCAAAATAAATTGTGCAAAAAATTCCAACCATATGCATAAATATGAAATATCTGAAATATCCAAGAAAAATATTCATCCAACAATAAAGTGCAATTCCTCTATAAAGTAATGTGCCAATCAGTGAAGTATGAAAAAACAATGAAATAAGGTATGAAAGTGCAACATCAATCCATTGTGCAGCATCAAAAAACTGTGCAAATATGCAAAATAAAAAACATAAAAATCTGACCCTCTGTCTGGACAGTGCTGATTGGCCCTGTGCTGATCACAAGCACTCTGCCAAGAAAAAAAAAAAACAACTCTCTAGCAATGCACACCAAACTGAGCATGTGCAGCTTGACTCCAAAGGCTCTGTCTTATCTGGACTTGTCCAGGGGGACAGTGCAGGGAGGGGATGATTTGTGCATTGAAGATCAAGCATCCTTTTCACACAATGCAGAGGATTAACTCCATAGGTTACTGCATATACAGACTGTTTTTACTGTTGTGGTTTCAGTAACACTTTAACATGTTAAAACCCATATAGCCAATCTTCTGAAACAATTTCCCAAAAAACACAAATTGATTCGAAATGAATATGATGAAACAAAATGATTAGCTTAACAAATGAATCCAAAGCTAAACACATTTTTTTGTCCTGCACATCTCTAGTATCTACTGTATCACTGTGATATATATAAATATGTAATATCAGCATTTAATGAAGCAATTTCAATACTTAGTATATCCAACAAATAGCAGACTATCCCCCTTTATTTATTATATGCAATCTCGATAGATAGATAGATAGATAGATAAGGAATTATATAGATAGTCCTCATATGGATTAGGAAATAACTTCCTAGGTGTGTTGATGGCTTATTAAAAACAACAATCATATAGAGCACAAATATCCAGCGGGGCTTCTCTCCATATATAGTTAAAGTGTATGTAGGCTGGTTATTACATACTGACGCTGGGAAATGATAATAGAGACCCAGATATAGGATTCACAAAGTATAGATCACAGGTGGCTTATCAATGGGTCTCGGTGATTAACATAGTGTAAAATAAACATACAGAGGAGAAGGCAAATTAATCATGCTGTGCTACATAGGTAAGAGGCAATAGAAACAGCCATATATACAGTATATATCTATTGGAAACTATAAGAACTGCATGCAGCACTGCAAAGTAGTGGTGCATGAGCCAGTTTCAGTCCTTAGTGTCAGATATAACAAATCTCAAATGTCCATAATGAGCAGAGAACATTCATTTCAGTGTCAGGAATCACAGTGCACAGTACTCACCTCTCTCACACTCCAGCTTCTCTTTTGTCCTCTGTCTATCAGTTCCTTTAAGAGCACTGAGTCACATGACTGGGTGACATGTGACCAAGCAGGAAGACAGCTGAGAAGCAGGAAGTGGAGAATGTGTGTGTGTGTGTGTGAGCTGGTCACTGTATCAAATTGCAGGAACAAGAAAGTCCCCAGACAGCAGAATTTATAAGCTTGTGTTATCACTTTTGAGTGTGACACAAAGGAGAGTGACCTCAAGATGTATGACATTTACTAAGGGCTCTTTCACACTGTCGGCACTGGATAAATGCATAGAAAACAATTGGTTTGTATGTTTGCTCATACTGCAGCACATGTGTGATGTATGGTAAAATGCAGCATGTACAGTATGCATTTTTCTGCAACACACTTGGCACCACATGATGCCACCGCACTGCACTGCTGTACACTGACAGGTGAGAACTTACTACGTGGCACTTCGAATAAGAGCAGAAATGCGCGTTGCACTGCTAGCTGCCGGAGGAAGCGCTGTCACTAACCTGCACAGTAAAATGCTGTGTTTTATTATGTAGGCTATTGTGAACGTTCAATCACGTTTTGATAAGAAAAAACAAGTTCAGTTTACATTAGTTTGTACATCCCTCTGCAGCACAGTTAAAGGATAAGTTTACCTTTCATTACATGTTACCTGTCTTGACGGACAGTTGTGTATGTGTACACAGAATTTTTTAATAAACTTTTGTACATATTATTTTTGACTCATTTACTGCAATTCAAAACATTCAGGGAAATCTCCATATTCTACATGTTACACCCATATTCAGGGTGTAACATGTTACAAGTGGACTGGCCCCTGCACATGCCTGATCTGACAGCTAGCAGGGTTCTTCCCGCGCCCTGCCGCCGATCTGCCATGTTTTAAAAAAAAACATGGCAGAGCGGGGCTTCACCCGGCCGCGTCACTCATTCACAGTGTCCTGTGAATGGAAAACTACAAGGTCTGGCAGCCTTTGCAGCTGTCGGCTTGTAGTTTTCAATTAACTACCATGGTGCTGTGGAGTTTTGCTTTTGGCTGGGTTCACACTATTACAAATTGAATGCGGATTTCCCTGCATCCAGTTCGCATGACAGGAAACTGTGACTGGCTTTCTATGGAGTTGGTTCACACATCTCCAGGGTGGCCATACAGCAGAAGAGTCCTGTGTGTCTTTAGCTCCATTTCAGGTCTAAATTTGGACCTGAAATGGTGAACGGGAATGCACCGGTCCCCCTGCTGTGCCCGTAGCCGGACTTAGCCCCACAGCCTCAAGCCAGACCCCTCATAAAAGGTGAGACACAGAGCAGCCATATTTTATGTCAATTGTTTGTTTTTGCAGGGAAAGCTGATAAACTGCATAGGAAAAGATTGGGTCAGTTAAGAGACTGTACTGGGTCAGTTAAAGCCGGCTTCCAGGAATTCTGCAACTTTGCAAAAAGTGCAGGCACACTATGAGTTAAGCTCCAAGAAAGATGTAGAATCCCATGAAAATCCAGAAAGGTTAAGATTAGAAACAGCTGATGCATTTTGGCAGGAAGAGCAGTGTCAATAAAACAGATATTCAACTAAAATCAAAAACTGGCAGATGACAGAAAAAAGTGGCACTAGATTATATTCATATTGGATGTGGGCTATGAAAAACTATGGGTTAAGCTGTGTACACAATATGACAAAATCTGAAGAAATATTTCCGTACGAGGAACGATCGGTCGATTTATCGGTTCGTTAGTATAGTGCTTTCGACAGCCGATTATGATGCAAAAAACCGAAGGTGCAAGCTAGAAATTTTTTATCATACATGAACACATTGTGCAATTTTTGCTCAATGTGTACAGTTATCGTATGAATATAATCAAATAGAAAAAACACACATGATCAGAAGCAATGAATGACCTGAAAGATGGTTGCAACGAACACAGAAATTGGTTTTGGCACAAATGAATACCATTGACATCATGATATGCACCTTTGTGGAAAATGAGATGATTGTTTGTCCAATTTTCTCATAGTGTGTACTTCACTTTAAGGTGCATATCATCTCCGGGACGTATCTTGATTAATTAAAAATTACAGGTTTAATGCACTTACACTCTAGCTTTGAGAGGAGAGAAGCCCACAAAGCAACTATGCCCACCCCTCCCCTCTGCTGCCCATTTGTATTTCATGAATGAGTTCATATTAAACAAAGGATTCTGTGAATGGTTAGAATGTGGGGAGGGGCGGGTATTACAGTTCCAGCAATTCTGCTCTTGAAGAAACTGAGACCACAACTAGCAGTTTTGGAGCTCCAGTAGTTACCTTCCTGGAGCACAATAAACCTGTCAGATGTGAATAATAGAGATAAGTCTACAAGTCAGCAGGCACCTCATTAGACTTAATTTGCGGTATGCCTGCAGTTTTTACAAAGTAGCTTAATTCATGGAATTCAACTTTAAGAGCATCTGAGCACCTAAATCACCTCATATTATTTAGATCACATTTGCCACACACCCCTATCCCCATAGATAAAAATAGGATGTTTATCCTACATGTAAAATTGTATCCTTTGTAAAATGAGTACATTACAGGACAGTGGATACAGTAGTATTCTGAAACACTGGGTTATACTGCCACTTTCAGGAGAATTGGACACTGGCAAGCAGGGAGCAACCTGTGTCCATTCATATACTTCATGAAAAGGATTTTACAGATAAGATAAAAAAAAAAAAATTTCTCTAGCCATACACAGGATAGTATCCCGAAAAACTGGAACATCCAAAAGTTAGCCCAGTTCAGGGGTTGACACAGCAAACAAAAAGCTAAAAGACCCACAAGGAAAAAACTGGTTAACAGAAGGGGCTCAAGAAAGCCTACAGAGTTGCCTGTAGAACCTTATGATTGAAGCCGTCCTGAAAAAACACCTGGTAAACCCAATAAATGTGAGAACAGAAGACCAAAAGTTAAAGCGCTATTAACCTCAAAATATAAAAAAAAAATCATACGGGTAGGGTTTTTATGACAAAAGAGACCCTAGGGGTAAACCTGCTGAATAGGGAGTAACCGGAAGGAAGTTTGAGAGAGCAGCATTGGAGGGCAGGTAATCTGTCATAAAGCACATTATGGCATAAACCAGCAAGGGGTAAGTTTATGATTTTTTTTCATGAAGTGTAATTTTGCTTTAGCTATCGAAAGTCTGGAATGAGAAGCAGACTGTATCCAATGTAAGAGGGCTGTAGCTGAAAGATAAACAACACGTACCACATCCAGACAATAAAGGAAAATGTCCTTAGCATGTGTAGGAGCAGGACAGAGAGATAGACAACAATGTGGATAGAAGAAACCACCTTGAGAAGAAAAGAGGCCCTCAGCCTTAAAACACCTTGTAAGTAAAGGTTCTCTACAATTTAAAGTGGTACTAAAGGCAAAATAAAAGATTACATCTTATCAGGGGTGTGAAACTCAAATTCATGACGGGCTGCATCACCAGAATGGTTTCTCTCAAAGTGCCAGTTGTATCTGTAAGACTATGAATCTACTATTTTATTATTCAGGAATATGTTACATACATGTTGCAGGGGAGTTCATGGGTGCTCTGGGTACAGAGTGCAGGGTTTAGGGGTGTGATATTCACAGAGTGCAGATTTTAAAGGTGAGCTATGTACAGAATTCAGAGTTTATGTGTGCATGGCGTACAAAGTGCAGAGGTGCATCTCATAAAATTAGAATATCGTCAAAAGGTTAATTTATTTCAGTAATTCTGTTTAAAAAGTGAAACTCATATACTTTATATCGATGCGTTATGCACATAGTGATATATTTCAAGCATTTCTTTTATTTATTTTTGATGATCATGGCTTACAGCTAGTGAAAACACCAAATTTAGGATCTCACAAAATTAGAATATTACATAAGACCAATAAAAAAAAAAGGATTTTTAATACAGAAATGTTGGCTTACTGAAAAGCTTGTCCATGTACAGTATAGTATCCACTCAACACTTGGTCAGGGCTCCTTTTGCATAAATTACTGCATCAATGTGGGGTGGCATGGAGGCAATCAGCCTGTGGCACTGCTGGGGTGTTATGGAAGCCCAGGTTTATTTGATAGCGGCTTTCAGCTCTTCTGCATTGTTGGATCTGGTGTCTCTCATCTTCCCCTTGGCAATACCCCACAGATTCTATATGGGGTTTAGGTCAGGTGAGTTTGCTGGCCAATCAAGCACAGTGATACCATGATCATTAAACCAGGTATGGTACTTTTGGCAGTGTGTGCAGGTGGCAAGTCCTGCTGGAAAATAAATCAGCATCTCCATAAAGCTGGTCAGCAGAGGGAAGCATGAATTGCTCTAGAATTTCCTGCTAGAGGGCTGTGCTGAATTTGGACTTGATAAAATACAGTGGACCAACACCAGCAGATGGCATGGCTCCCCAAATCATCACTGACTGTGGAAACTTTACACTTGTCAGGATATTTCTATATAAAATTATAAAAACGAATAAACTATGATTTTGTAATAACTAAATTCGCCCCTCTCCTGAACCATTTAAAACAAGACAGGAAGAAAGACCTTGAGGAACTGGTTCTCAGATAATCAAGTTAATTATATTTGCATTGATTAAACTTGATGTTATGGTTATGCAACTACTCAACCCCAGCTGACAATGATGGGAGGAACTGAATTTTGATGTCAGTAAATAGGTCAAGATATCACAGCTCCATACGAAAGGTTGAACTGAAAACCATAAAATCTCCAAGATAGTCAATTAAGCCCCATTATTTAAAGGTTGACACTGTCTCCTCAATAGAAACCTGGTGTTGGCTTAACTATGGCCCAAGACAATGGCAGAGACTCCCAGGTAATTATACACCAGATGGGCCCCAGTTTCATTTCACATATATATTTATTAATTTACTATGCTGTTATATTCAAGAATTAATGTATGCTAGAAGTTATCCACCAAAAATAACAAGAAGACACCATCATACAGGGACATGAAATATTCCTATCCACATATTGTGAAAGAACTTGGCAACAAATATTATGCATGGAGGGGGGGGGGGGGGCGAAAGAGTTTTTATTTGTTGTGTCCCATGAAAATAGGACAACCCAAGATAGAAGAGAACAACGTGGTCTTCTTGGGATTTGTTTGTATATTCAGAAGGAAAAGGTTACTAGAGAGTTGTTCTGGGGAGTGAGGTCCCCCGTCTTTGTCTTTATTAACTCACGTAAGCAATCCATCTCCTCTGGGAATTGTCATTGTGGTTTTTTTTTTTCCCCTGTTAAATAAAAAATAATGGGAGAGCTGAAGGGTCCATTTGAGTAAATTTGGGTACATTATTGTTAGTCTCATGGTAAAATATGAAAATAAGAATTTTTATTTGTTTTTTTATTGATGCTGGAATATTATGTTCTACTGTACTCAGTTATGGGATTTTGAGTGATTTTGAAATGTACTACAGATCTTGTACTTATTTCTTTGGAACATTGATGAATTATACAACTGCAATGACCACTAGTGGAATAGAGAAATGGTCAGTTACTGCACAAATTTGGAACCAATCAATCATGAGTTAGTAAACATGAGGAGGGGGGAGTACTAATTCAAAAATAGTACTCCACACTATAAAAAAGACAGACACACCCACAGAGGACCACTCACCCACATGCTGATACACTTCATGGACGACTGAAAAGCCTGCTGCCGATTGACAATGCCCCATATCGCTGAACTGTGCTGCTGGAACTGATCACACTGTTAATACTTAGGACATCTTCCCCTTTGAAACAGTGATGAGATACTGAATATATATATTGGAAGGCCAGTATGGTGGCCTGAAGTTATGGGAGGAGCCCGGAGGGTATATAACCAGCCCACTTCCTGCCGGTCTTTGTCGGTTTCCTGTGTGAGATATCTGATACGTCAGACATCATGGGCCGACTATTCGAGACAAGCGTTTGTGAGTTCCTGTTCATGAGTTCCTTGTCGTTAGTCCCGTCTTCCTCAGCGGATTGCAGTTCCGTGTTTCGTGTTCGTCAGTCGTTGTCGTTCATGTCGTGTTGCGCTCGTGTTCCGGGTCGCAGGTTCGTACAATCATAGCTGTTTCGGCTGCCGCAGGTAGGGCTTCGGCTCCCATTTTTCGTTTCATGCAACGTTTTCATGTCACTAAACTGTGGTTACGCTTAAACTCACGAACACTCACAAACATGTCTCGAATCGCAAATATTTCACCTGCACGTGTTCCTTACCAAACAAACGGACGTCGCCAGGTGTTGCACGACTCACAGTCGCTCGCCCACGACACGCCGACCAATGCCGCATCCGGCACTCATTTCATATGTTACACGTGGTTGAGTCGCACAGTTGTTTGTATCGTTGACGAGTAATTTCGGATCTGTTCGAAACACTCCGAATCATTTCTGTCATTTCAGGTTGTTTGAATAATGCCGCGTCCGGCACTCATTTCACAATTTCACGTGGTTGAATCGCACAATCTCACTGATGCCGCATCCGGCACTCGTTTTGCAACTTCGCACGGTTAGGTCGCACAATATTTCAATCGTTCAAACATTGGCGAGTCATTTCGGTGCCGTTCGCACACCCCGCAGCATTTCTCTGGTCCAGCCAGTTCGTATCATTTCTGTCATGTCGCATCGATTCAAATCATTTCTGTGTCGGCAATCATCCGAATCGCTGTTTGCATGTCAGTCCTTTTGAGTCATTTTTACCATGTCAAGTCAGTTCGTATCATATTTTGTCATGTCGCACCATTTCGAATAATTTCTGTTGGAAAATCTTTTTGAATCGCTGTTGGCATGTCATTTATTACGAATCACTTTGACCGTGTCCAGTCATTTCATTCATTTCTATCACGGCAATCATTTCATCATTTCTAGCATGGCTATCATTTCATCATTTCTAGCATGGCTATCATTTCATCATTTCTAGCATGGCTATCATTTCATCATTTCTAGCATGGCTATCATTTCATCATTTCTAGCATGGCAATCATTTCATCATTTCACCACATTTCATTTTTCATTTCTGTCACCAGCTGCCTCCGATTCGAATCGAGTCGCATCCCTGATGCTCTGATTCGTTCCGGGGTGCCCCAGACTACGGCCTCATTTCTATACATGCTTCAGAGACTAGGCTCACCATTCATACGGATGCAGGCCCGAGTCTAGTCTTTGTCATGGTCTCGGTCACTTATTACGTTTCGGTTCGAATTCAGTCACATTGAAGATGCAACGATTCGCTCCGGTTCGCCCAGCTGCTCGGCCTCATTTCAGTACATGCTCCAGAGACGGATTCACTTAGAAGTTGCCTCGTCGTCTGATTCCAGTCTTTGTCATGGTTCATTTCTGTCACTTATTACGTTCCGATTCGTACCGGTCGCATCCGCAGATGCACCGACCGATTCGATCCGGTGCACCCAGCTGCTCCGCCTCATTTCAGTACATGCGCCAGAGACAGAATCTTTAAGTTGGTCCCGATCCCAGTCGTTCGATTCTAGTCTTTGTCATGGCATAATTTATGTCACTTATTACGTCCGGTTCGGATCGTGGCGCATCCACAGATGCACCGACTCATTCAATCCGGGCGCCTAGCTGCTCGGCCTCATTTCAGTACATGCTCCAAAGACGGATTCACTTGTCGGTGGTAGCCTCAGTCGTTGATTCTAGTCTTTGTCATGGCATCGTTCTGTCACCTATTACGTTCCGATTCGAATCCAGTCGCATCCGCAAGATGCACCGACCGATTCGATCCGGTGCGCCCAGCTGCTCGGCCTCATTTCAATACATGCACCAGAGACAGATTCACTTCGAAGGTTCAGTCAGTTTTGATTCTCGTCTTTGTCATGGTATATCATTTCTGTGTCACCTTACCACGTTCCGACACAAATTTAGTCACCTCCCCGTACTAATTCGTCTCGGCGTGCCCAGGACCGGCCTCATTTCAGTACATGCTCCAGAGTCCATCGTGCGCAGTCGCTAAACAAGTGGCATGGGCGATTCAGGCTCTGTCATGGGAGTTTATTAATTTCACCTCACCTAGTTTCACTCTGATTCGAATTCCATGGCATCTACGATGTTGTCAATTCGTCCCGGTGTGCCCCAGGTATTGGGCCTCATTTTACAGTTGTCTCATTTTAGTACATGCTCCAGAGTCTGGTTCGCAGTCACTCGCAATGCGGTACGACCGGGCCAGGCCTCTGTCATGGGAGTTTCATTTCATCAAAGGCAACATGTCGTTTCATTTCATTTGTTTTGTTGTCTGTCATTTCATTTAATTTCATTTCATTCATTTCATTACGGACTGGAATACTGTGGACACCAAGCTGTTCTGACGGCACTTTGTAGGCCTATGGCCACCACGGTGCGCCATATACCAGTCAGTGACCCACACCGCCTCCTGGTGTGCCAACGCAGCCTCCGTCTACCAGGTTGACAACACGGCCACCACTAGCACGGGTCAGGGTCAGCAGGCCCCTGCACAAGGGCTGAAGATGGACGAACTAGGACGACCAGTGCGGACGGCCGGGGCAGCAGCAATTTGCAACATCTATAGTTATGGCTCCGGCAGCTGTAGCCAGTGTCGTTTACTACGTGTATGTACCCTATGCCAGAGGGCGCACCCCAGGCTCCTAGGTGAGGTCAAGCAGAGGAAGACATGACTAAGCCGGGGGAATCTCGTACGGCGCGGTATCTAATCGACCTCACATCCCACGCCATCCTTGGCTGTCTACCGCATCCAGGCGTCTCAGACGGGTTCCACATCGGGCTCATCTCCCTGCCCCACACCACCCATGAGTGCAGGAACCTACGTTCAGCGGCCACAGAGGATCAAGCCATTGACCAACTCCTCCAGACAGAATTAGACCGGGGAAAGTTCTGAAAAAAAAAAAAAAAAGGGGAAGAAGACACGTCTAATTTACGAATTGTCAGCGCCTCACTCTTCCTCCAGTCTCGAACTCTCTTACTCAGACATATCAGATGCCTTCGAGCGGTTGCCTATATGTCCCTCCCTTCGGTGCTGGCAGGGCATCAAAGGAGGCATACCGTTTTCCTTACCAATCGACCTGCGGGCCCAATAGTAGCCCCTGGCTTAGACACGTTCGCCGAGACCCTCACGTGGGTCCTCCTGTGAAAGCACAGTGCCAGGAGGTTGCCCACTAACTGGACGACTTCCTGCTGATAGAACCGCCCGGGACAACCCCAGGGCATCCCAACAGGCTAGGGTCGTTTTTAAACAACCAGGACCCAGGTCGGGTCATCAGTCTTGGTGCCGCAGCAGTAGCAGACCTGGCCATGTGGGAGGAGTTCCTGTCTAACTGAGAAGGCGTCTCACTCTTCATTCCCTCGGTGTCCCCCTGCCACCACGGGTGGTGACAGAGGCGGCGGCTTCCACAGGGTGTCGCCATTTTTGGCCATTTATAGTTTACAGCCCCCTGGCCTCCACAGGCACTGGCCACACCTGGCTTCATCACAACGTCTGCCTATTTGAGCTCCACCCCATCGTGGCAGCTGCTCACTTATGGGGCCACAGCTTCTCCGGACAGATCGTAGCGTTACAACCGACAACCTAGCCACAGCAGAGATCATCAGCGAGGCAGGTCCAAGTTCAGGCCCGTCATGTCCCTCCATCGTAGGCTGGTCCAGTTGTCCCTTCAGCATCAGTGTAACAGCTGTTCCCCTTTTGCTGTTTGTTCTTTATGGCGGTGGTTTCCATCCAGCTTGGGGGCTGCGATGTGCATAGGGGAGTTCTGTTTCTGATCTCTTGCTGTCCTCCCCTGTCTGTTGACGGGGGGTGGCCACCTGCACATCGGCGCCATGTTTTCCACGCCCATACACTGACGTCTCCCTGACGTTATTGAGGTGTGGGCTGTGTGGGTCATCCTGGACGGTTGGGTGGTTGCTGCATCCATGCACCCCCGTTGATGTTGGATGTCTTATGGACACCCATGCGTCACCGCCCATACATGACGCTGGGGGCGTCACCTACAGACCCTTGTGGGTATATCTATACGTTCAGCGCGGCTGGGATTTTGCTTTACAACTTGACGATTGGATAGAGCACCTACATCTCTAAGAACAAACTGACAACCCTTGGTTTTTTCACTCCATTGAGGTACGACCTTTCTACTTTCTTGACACCCATTGGGTTTGTTACACTGTCTTTTATACACATGTAATATCCATATAATTTCTATATTGCCCCGTAGTCTTTCTGCCCATACCAGCTTTATAACTATGTTGGTCTGCATTCATGCATTTACCATATTCCATATTTCAGTCCTTCTTACCAACATATTCCAATAAGCTTAATTCATTTATTTACATCCTTTTGTACATATAAATAACATTTTAGAACCTTATACATTAAGCTCATTTTGCAATTATGATGCCCTCTGATATATGTGCATCCTTGCAGACATTTTCCAGACATGATTCTTAGGGGCTACAGTGGTGTGAAAAAGTGTTTGCCCCCTTCCTCATTTCCTGTTCTTTTGCATGTTTGTCACACTTAAGTGTTTCGGAACATCAAACCAATTTAAACAATAGTCAAGGACAACACAAGTAAACACAAAATGCAATTTGTAAATGAAGGTGTTTATTATTAAAGGTGAAAAAAAATCCAAACCATCATGGCCTTGTGTGAAAAAGTGATTGCCCCCTAAACCTAATAACTGGTTGGGCCACCCTTAGCAGCAACAACTGCAACCAAGCGTTTGCGATAACGTGCAATGAGGCTTTTACAGCGTCCTGGAGGAATTTTGGCCCACTCATCTTTGCAGAATTGTCCTAATTCAGTTACATTAGAGCGTTTTCGAGCATGAACGGCCTTTTTAAGGTCATACCACAACATCTCAATAGGATTCAGGTCAGGACTTTGGCTAGGCCACTCCAAAGTCTTCATTTTGTTTTTCTTCAGCCATTCGGTGGTGGACTTGCTGGTGTGTTTAGGATCATTGTCCTGCTGCAGAACCCAAGTTCGTTTCAGCTTGAGTACACGAACAGATGGTCGGACATTCTCCTTCAGGATCTCTTGGTAGACAGCAGAATTCATAGTTCCTTTTATCACGGCAAGTCTTCCAGGTCCTGAAGCAGCAAAACAGCCCCAGACCATCACACTACCACCACCATATTTTACTGTTGGTATAATGTTCTTTTTCTGAAATGCAGTGTTCCTTCTACGCCAGATATACTTGGACACACACCTTCCAAAGAGTTCCACTTTTGTCTCATCGGTCCACAGAATGTTGTCCCAAAAGTCTTGGGGATCATCAAGATGTGTTGTGGAGAAATTGAGACGAGCTTTGATGTTCTTTTTGCTCAGCAGTGATTTTCTCCTTGGAACTCTGCCATGCAGGCCATTTTTGCCCAGTCTTTTCCTGATGGTGGAGGCATGAACGCTGACCTTAACTGAGGCAAGTGAGGCCTGCAGTTCCTTGGACGTTGTTGTGGGGTCTTTTGTGACCTCTTGGATGAGTCGTCGCTGCACTCTTGGGGTAATTTTGGGCGGCCGGCCACTCCTGGGAAGGTTCACCACTGTTCCATGTCTTCGCCATTTGTGGATAATGGCTCTCACTGTGGTTCGCTGGATTCCCAAAGCTTTGGAAATGGCTTTATAACCCTTTCTCAATTGTTCCTGAATTTCTTTGGGTCTCGGCATGATGTGTAGCTTTTAAGGATCTTCTGGTGGACCTTACTGTGTCAAGCAGCTCCTATTTAAGTGATGCCTTGATTGTGAACAGGTGTGGCAATAATCAGGCCTGGGTGTGCCTAGAGAAATTGAACTCAGGTGTGGACAACCACAGTTATAGTATGTTTTAACAAGGGGGGCAATCACTTTTTCACACAGGGCCATGATGGTTTGGATTTTTTTTCACCTTTAATAATAAACACCTTCATTTACAAATTGCATTTTGTGTTTACTTGTGTTGTCCTTGACTATTGTTTAAATTGGTTTGATGTTCCGAAACACTTAAGTGTGACAAACATGCAAAGGTACAGGAAATGAGGAAGGGGGCAAACACTTTTTCACACCACTGTAAGTGGAGACCTGCAGTGAGAAATACCCCTATCCAGACTATGCTGATCCTACGGATGTTCCTCTGTTGTGGCCTTTGTTTGTTCCGCCCCCTCAACACTCGAGCTGGATGCACTACATGGCTGCCATTTTTGATATCCAGGGTTTGGCGATTTATCTCAGACCTTCGGTAAGTATGAGGTCTGTTTCAGACCTCTCTTACCAATTATTCCGCCTGCCCCCATTTATCAACAACATACATTGATTGATCTTACTATTTACATTGCAGATACAACAATCATGCATCCGCCCCTTAAGAGCGAGCAGGGTCTCGCGAAATGCATAGGGCTTTATTGATGCTTGTTTTATGCCAGTATATGCTGGGTATTATTGATGTCTGTATTATATTTACATACTTCTCTGTCCACATGTATGTACATTTTATTTTCTTATTGTGTATGTGTATTTACTGACCTAGCAACTTTTAAGCTTTACTGTTGCTCATGGATGTACAACATTTGTAATAAATCTTTATATATTTACTTTCATCTGTGTTGTGTACATTGGCCACTATGCCGGGTAGCTCACAATCATTGTTGTTGCCGCTCTGTTACATAACTTTTTGAAACAAATAAATTGATTTTGTCTCAGTGTTTGCTGTGGACATTGGCTAAACCTCTCTCACCTCATCTAAAGTCCCAGGGCTATTTTTCCTGTTTTTTGTGCATTATTAGGGATGGAGGTGTTAGAGGGGTCACACCAGACCTTAATCTCTCTTCTTTGATTCAGCATCAGTGTAACATCTACTGTTCATTCATCCCGGGGAAGCGCAACTTAGCAGCAGAGCCGCCTCCCCCTTTAGCTAGGTGTCCTTCTTCAGACAGATGCCTGGAGCCAGTCCCCGGTCGGTCACTACCCCGGACTGTTCACGGCTGGCCCGGGAGTAACTCAGCTCCTACCGCTAGCTACCAACCTCATCAGCGCATCACTCTCCTCCAATACCCGCAAGGCCTATCAGACCGCCTGGAGGGCATTCAACAAGTTCTTGCCTCTATATCCCCGAGTACCGCCCAGCGTTTAACGAATTCTCGCCTTATTTCCTACTGCCACTCACTCCTGGCATTTTCCCACAATACCGTACGGCTGTACCTGACTGGGGTGCGACACTATATGTCCTTCCAGGACCCCACGACACCTTCGTACTCTCGTTCCCTGCAGTACGGGCCGTCCCGCGCGGAATTCGGAAATGTCAGCCTGTAGTCAGCCCAAGCGACTTCCGATAACCGGAGAGGTCTTCAGGGACATGTCCACCATCCTGGCCATGTCCCCGTTCAGTCTTCTCCCAGTATGGTCCGGCCAGCCGCCATACACTTGGCCTCTACGGATTTCTACGACTCAGTGAGTGGGCAGATCGTAGCGTTACAACCGACAACCTAGCCACAGCAGAGATCATCAGCTAGGCAGGTCCAAGTTCAGGCCCGTCATGTCCCTCCTTCGTAGGCTGGTCCAGTTGTCCCTTCAGCATCAGTGTAACATCTACTGTTCATCCATCCCGGGGAAGAGCAACTTAGCAGCAGAGCCGCCTCCCCCTTTAGCTAGGTGTCCTTCTTCAGACAGGTGCCTGGAGCCAGTCCCCGGTCGTCACTACCCCGGACTGGTCACGGCTGGCCCGGGAGTAACTCAGCTCCTACCGCTAGCTACCAACCTCATCAGCGCATCACTCTCCTTCAATACCCGCAAGGCCTATCAGACCGCCTGGAGGGCATTCAACAAGTTCTTGCCTCTATATCCCCGAGTACCGTCCAGCGTTTAACGAATTCTCGCCTTATTTCCTACTGCCACTCACTCCTGGCATTTTCCCACAATACCGTACGGCTGTACCTGACTGGGGTGCGACACTACATGTCCTTCCAGGGCCCCACGACACCTTCGTACTCTCGTTCCCTGCAGTACGGGCCGTCCCGCGCGGAATTCGGAAATGTCAGCCTGTAGTCGGCCCAAGCGACTTCCGATAACCGGAGAGGTCTTCAGGGACATGTCCACCATCCTGGCAATGTCCCCGTTCAGTCTTCTCCCAGTATGGTCCGGCCAGCCGCCATACACTTGGCCTCTACGGATTTCTACGACTCAGCGAGTTTAACTGCAAACCACCCGGCTGGTCCAGGGTTAAGCAAGTAACTTAGTCCGTCACCAGTATCGTTTCATCCTATACCCTGACCGGGTCAAATACTCAGCAGCTAGGGCGGGAATGGACACACACCTCTTCAAAACCACAGTAACTGGTGCCCAGTCGCCACACTGAACCGGTCGGCCACACTTCTGTCCGGTCAACCAGACATCAGCCCTCTTCTGCCTTCCCTGTGGAATCACTCAACACGTCCCTGTTCATGGAACCTTCCCGGACTCTCCTCAGCAACCTACCCCTGAACCTCAGTCGGTATTCCAGACTTTTATTCGGACCGGGGCAGCCGTAACAGCGTCCCGGCAGGGCATCCCGGACCACATCATCTAGAGATTAGGTAGATGGGAGTCAGCCTGCTTCTCCCACTGTATACCTAATCCACAAGTGGAATGGCCCAGGCGTTGACCAAGCTTACCCAGTAACTTACCCCGCCAATTGAGCTATTCCCTGCCTGAAGGTTTTGCCCCCTTATTTGGTGTACCGTACAATAGACCAAGGCACACTTTCAGGTCCATTTCATGTTGGTAAGTTTGTGTTAATCCTGTATGTCATCTTTACTCGTATCGTCCCGTAGGGCTCTAAACCATAAATTGGAAGGCCAGTATGGTGGCCTGAAGTTATGGGAGGAGCCCGGAGGGTATATAACCAGCCCACTTCCTGCCGGTTTCCTGTGTGAGATACCCACCCTCCCTTCCCCTTCTTAGGGCATTTCTCAAGTATTCTTACTCCAAACAGAATACTCATTTCACATCATTTTATAGCTACTCTCATTCCATCACTCCTTATCTAGGGTATGCCCCCTTATTTGGTGTACCGTACGATAGACCAAGGCACACTTTCAGGTCCATTTCATGTTGGTAAGTTTGTGTTAATCCTGTATGTCATCTTTACTCGTATCGTCCGTAGGGCTCTAAACCATAAATATATATACACATTGACTAAACTTTTTCCCCCAAAATTGTAGGGATTGTATTTTGACTGTTTGTGCTTTGACATTATTATTTACAGTGTGCAGGGCAAATTATTTACTAAAGTGTTCCTTCATAGGCTGCCTTTGTTGTATGTTGAAACCGCGTATGGGTAAATTACATATGGACCTGTATTGCAGCTAAATTGGCTATTGTGGTGTCCCAGGGAAAGTGTTTATTGTCTACCCTAATTTAACAGCTC
The DNA here is from genome assembly GCA_028564925.1 of Lithobates sylvaticus. NCBI lineage: Eukaryota > Metazoa > Chordata > Amphibia > Anura > Ranidae > Lithobates > Lithobates sylvaticus. The sequence goes on along the minus strand of CM053037.1, from coordinate 60,937,229 downwards.
TATTGAATATAGGACCTCTTTTAACCACTTCAGCCCCGGACCAATTGGCAGCCAAAGGACCAGAGGTCTTTTTTCAATTTCACACTTGCACTGCTTTAACTGGTAATTGCGCGGTCATGCAATGTTGTAACCAAACGAAATTTGCGTCCTTTTCTTCCCACCAATAGAGCTTTCTTTTGATGGTATTTGATTGCCTCTGTGATTTTTATTTTTTGCGCTATAAACGGAAAAAGACCGCAAATTTTGAAAAAAAATGATATTTTCTACTTTTTGTTATAAGAAAAATCTAATAAACTCAATTTTAGTCAAACATTTGGGCCAAAATGTATTCAGCCACATGTCTTTAGTAAAAAAAAATGCCAATAAGCGTATATTTATTGGTTTGCGCAAAAGTTATAGCGTCTACAAACTAGAGTACATTTTCTGGAATTTACACCGCTTTTAATTTATGACTGCCTATCTCATTTCTTGAGGTGCTAAAATGGCAGGGAATTAAAAACCCCCCCCCCCCCCCCAAATGACCCCATTTTGGAAAGTAGACACCCCAAGCTATTTGCTGAGAGTTGAGTGTTGAGCTCATTGAATATTTTTATTTTTTAGTCCCAAGTGATTGAATAAAGACAAAAAAAAAAATAAAAATTTCAAAAAGTTGTCACTAAATGATATATTGCTCACACATGCCATAGTTATATGTGGAATTGCACCCCAAAATACATTTTGCTGCTTCTCCTGAGTATGGGGATACCACATGTGTGGGACTTTTTGGGAGCCTAGCCGCGTACGGGGCCCCGAAAACCAAGCACCGCTTTCAGGATTTCTAAGGGTGCAAATTTTTGATTTCACTCCTCACTACCTATAACAGTTTCGAAGGCCATAAAATGCCAAAATAGCACAAAACCCCCCCCAAATGACCTCATTTTGGAAAGTAGACACCCCAAGCTATTTGTTGAGAGGCATGGTGAGTATTTTACAGCTCTCATTTGTTTTTGAAAATGAAGAAAGTAAAGAAAAAAAAAAATTTTTTTTTTTTTTCAATTTTCAAAACTTTGTGACAAAAAGCGAGATCTGCAAAATACTCACCATACCTCTCAGCAAATAGCTTGGGGTGTCTACTTTCCAAAATGGGGTCATTTTGGGGGGTTTTATGCCATCTGGGCATTCCATGGCCTCCGAAACTGTGATTGGCAGTGAGAAGTGAAATAAAAAAATTACACCCTTAGAAATCTTGAAGGCGGTGATTGGTTTTTGGGGTCCCGTACGCAGCTAGGCTCCCAAAAAGTCCCACACATGTGGTATCCCCGTACTCAGGAGAAGCAACAGAATGTATTTTGGGGTGTAATTTCACATATGCCCATGACATGTTTGAGCAATATATCATTTAGTGACAACTTTTTGTAAAAAAAAATATATATATATTTTTTTTTTCATTATTCAATCTCTTGGGACAAAAAAAAAAAAATTTAATGGGCTCAACATTGCTCTCAGCAAATAGCTTGGGGTGTCTACTTTCCAAAATGGGGTCATTTGGGGGGGGGGGGGGGTTTGAACTGTCCTGGCATTTTATGCACAACATTTAGAAGCCTATGTCACACGTTACCCACTCTTCTAACCACTTGTAGACAAAGCCTTTTCTGACACTTTTTGTTTACATGAAAACATATTTTTTTTTTTTGCAAGAAAATTACGTTGAACCCCCAAACACTATATATATTGTTAAAGCAAAGGCCCTACAGATTAAAATGGTGGGTGTTGCATTTTTTTTTTCCACACAGTATTTGCGCAGCGATTTTTCAAACGCATTTTTTGTGGAAAAAATACACTTTTTTTTTATTTTAATGCACTAAAACACACTACATTGCTCAAATTTTTGATGAAATAAAAAATATGATCTTAGGCCGAGTACATGGATACCAAACACGACATGCTTTGAAATTGCGCACAAACACGCAGTGGCGACAAACTACATACATTTTTAAAAGCCTTTAAAAGCCTTTACATGATACCACATTAGATTCACGGAGGAGGTCTACTGCTAAAATTACTGCCCTCGAACTGACCTTCGCGGTGATACCTCACATGCATGGTGCAATTGCTGTTTACATATGACGCCAGACCAATGCTTGTGTTCGCCTTTGCGCAAGAGAAGGGGGGGTAGGGGTGCTTTTTTTTTTTTTTTATTTAGCTTTTTTATTTTATTTTTTAAACTGTTCCTTACATTTTTTTTTCTTTGTTATCATTTTTATTGTTATCTCAGGGAATGTAAATATCCCCTATGATAGCAATAGGCAGTGACAGGTACTCTTTTTTTGAAAAAATTGGGGTCTATTAGACCCTAGATCTTTCCTCTGCCCTCAAAGCATCTGACCACACCAAGATCGGTGTGATAAAACGCTTTCCCAATTTCCCAATGGCGCGGTTTATATCCGGGAGGGGGGACATTCCCTCCCACTGCTTGTAAAAGCAGTCTAGAGGCTAATTACCCGCTAGAATTGCTTTTACATGAAAGCCGATCACTGGCTGAAAAGAATGATACCAAGATGATACCTAAACCTGCAGGCATCATTCTGGTATAACCATTCAAAGTCCAGCAACATACTGGACATATATTGTAATCTTTTTTTTTCATGCAGCCTCTTGGCTGAACGAAAAAAAGAGATTGATCGGTGGGTATGCCCACCATTAGAATACCTCCCTTCATCCACCCACTTCTAATGATGGGCATACATGCACCATTTATATATGCCGATGCATGGGGGCATCCTCCCGCAAAAGTTATGCCGTGTACACACGGTCGCACTTTTCCACGGGGCAAGGCTCTGTCGGAATTTCGACCGTATGTACGTGGCATTAGGAGCCAATCGCTCCTCCCCCCCTGCTGCCCCCATGCTTCGGCACATATCCTCTTTTTTTTAACTGTGGTGGTGAAATCACCTCCTACAGCGTTGGAGTCGTGGCTTTATGTATCGTGGGAGCAAACGCTGTTGCTGTCAAGATAAATAAATCCACGCTGCAACTGAATGGCGCACCTGAAAACAAAAAAATGGTTAACACTAAAACACAGTAAACAAAATTACATACCTGAAAAGCAAGCATGATAAAACATAATAAAACATTGCAGAATAGAATGGAGTAAAAAAAGAGCAACAATAGAGAGAGAGATAGAGAGAGAGAGAGAGAACATAAAAACGACAACTATTTTTTTATTTTTTTGAGATTTACAGGTAAAAAAGCTCCTGACTGTTAGCGACTGAATCAAAACGCTACCACAAAAAAAAATGTTATCGATCGCAGGGATCAGGCCTGACTCTGCGAACGCTGCAGTTATGTGTGCTTAGGGTTTTGTAAGTGACAGTGATCGATCGATACTGCACTTGGGTGGGCTGGGCTGGGCTAGGCGGAGGGGGAAAACGCAGGTGCTAGCAGGTATCTGGGCTGATCCCCCTAACAATGCGTTTTTTTGGAACCCTAAACTGCTGGGACGCTAGTATAGATCTGATCAGATCAGATATTGATCTGTTCAGATACTGTACCACTAAGGGAGGTGTATGCTTTGCGCGTGGGTGTTTGCGGTACTGGCACTAACCTGGGGCGACGCAGACCTTATTTGACCCTAAAACCTAATTGATATCACCCGCCGGGCGATCAGGGGGTTAAACCGTTATTGGGTAATAAATGGCGGGTGCCCTGACAGTATAAAAAAACAAACTATCTAACCAGCGTCACCCGTAACAGTTATACGGTGATCACTGGTGAAAGGGTTAACTAGGGGCAATCAGGGGGTTAAAACCTTTATTAGGTAATATATGGGGGTACCTGACGCTATATAAAAACCTGACGGGGAACCTAAATAACGAAATAACTAACTGGCTAACCAGCGTCACCAGTGACACTTATACAGTGATCACTGGTGAAAGGGTTAACTCTAGGGGCAATCAGGGGGTTAAAACCTTTATTTAGGTTGTAATATGGGGGTACCTGACCTATAAACCTATTTATGAACCTATATAAACATGGCGGTTAACCTAAAAAAAAAAAACTGGTTACCTAGCGACACCAGTGACACTAATGCAGCGATCAGAAAAACGATCGCTTAGTGACACTGGCAAAAGGGGGTGAAAGGGTTAACTGGGGGCAATCAAGGGGTTAAACCTTTATTGGGGGGGTAGGGGGCTACCTTGGACCTAAAACTAACTGCCCTGACAGTTATTGCAGTCACACTGACACTAAATGCAGTGATCAGTAAATAAATGATCACTGCAATTAGTGACACTGTGACTGGGGGGGGGGGGGCAGGGGGTGATCTGGGGGGTGATCAGGGGGTGACAGGGGGGTGGAATATGTGCCTATGTGTACTGGTGTCAGTGTACTGTTTGTGCACTAACCTTTACATGTTCACTCCTCGGCGTTCCGGTCAGATAGACCGGCGCACCGAGCGTGACATCACTTCCGCCTGCCTGTCTATACAATAGACAGGAAGGGGAAGCATTTCATTCGCCAGGAGCGATCGCGAGGGGGTGGCCAGAAACCACCCGCCAGAAGAATGGCACGTACAGGTACGTGGTTTTGCCTGTACGTGCCATTCTGCTGACGTATATGTACATGGGGCGGTCGGGAAGTGGTTAAAGTGTAGTAGAAATTTTCTTCTTGGCTGATAATTTACTTTCTCTCTTACCGCCGCAGAGAGTCATAAATGGTCTTAAGAGTGATAAGGGATCTTATTTTAAAGTACTATTATTCACCCTTTTATAGTTGGTTGGGGCTGCTCCAGGTTTGTCTTTGAAAATTTAGAAGAAATTACTTTCATATTGTGTTGATATCTTTGATTGTGTATGTGAAGTATTAATCACCAGTAATTCTGGTTTTGTATGAAATTTTATAATTATACTTGTATTTTAATAAATTATATTTATATTTACTCATTAATTTAATTGGGAGATATTTATACATTGGTAAGAAATCACTATAAATTAAAGAACACAGGAAATTGTTGTGGTATTCTATTGAGTGTCTGAACCAAACACATATTGTTTTTAAGTTATTTATTACCGTATTTATCGGTGTATAACACGCACCCCAAGTTTAAGAGGGAAGTTTAAGGAAAAAAACTTTTAGGAGGGAAGTTTAAGGAAAACAAATAACATTTACATGCCCATTAATGCAGCCTTCCACTGTCCACCTGCAGCCTTCCACTGTCCACCTGCAGCCTTACACTGTCCACCTGCAGCCTTGCTGTCAAGAGTACTCACCCGGGCCGAGATGCTGAGAGATGCTCCCCTTGCGACTGTAGCGATACCCCCAGTTAAGAGGGCCGCAAGTTTGTTTTGGGTCCCTGAGTACAGCTCCACCAACCCCCCGGCAATTTGCTCTACCCGCTCTGGCACAGTTAATCAAGGGGTATGTATCTATGCACATATAAACATCACTTATACTATAAGCGTAATGGACTCAAACTCACAGGCAGACTGCTAGCTGTAATAACTGTCTTTACTTTGGTAATATGAAAAGAAAAGGTAACATGCATTTAAACATTTGACTTACAATACACATGAACAGGTCCCTGCAGTATGTGCTATAAACATGTACACATATGTGGGCCTGGACAGCAATGGGGAACGGAACGCTAAGTGTAGCGACCGTCTGCTATGCACCCCTGAGGTGCAACAAATCTAACTGCGCCTACCTAACGGACCAGGCCTGATCCCTAGCAATAGAGCTCAGTCCTTGAGAAAATACAGTATTCTTCACCGGCAAGAGAACTGTAGAGGTGGTGCACATGTAGCTTTAAATGGTGTGTTTGTAATCCACAAGAAAGAAACAATCTGCTGCTCTGAGGTAATTGTGCCTTGGCAGTTCAATAGGCATAGAGTGAAAGTGACAGTGTAGGATGAGCCTTTCAGCTCGCTCACCACTCCGGGATACCGTCCTCAACTCCGGGACCTCCACTGGCGGTGTCCGGCCTCCTCCGTCACAGCCCCTGCGCTCCGGTCCTCTCTCCGACCGACCGTCCTCAGGGAAAAGTCTCCGCTCTGCTGCTGCTGACCATGAGGGGTGAGAGTCTCTCTCTGTCTGCTGCAAGGCCCAGGCTTCAGGCCTTCAGCAGTCCCGGTCCGCACAGGTGTCTCCTCACTCAGTAGTGTCTGCATCACCAGCCCAGTCAGAAGAGGAAGAGGCGGTCTCTCCTCTTCCCTTTTATCACCTCCCCCAGCAGCCTCTCGGGCGGAAACAGCCATCCTCCCGGGAGCCTGGGGAATTATGGGGACTGTAGTCTTCTCCCTTAAAAGGGGAACAACCCCGCTACACACTCCCCCCACTTTGAATCTTTGGTCCCCAAAGACATTGTTCAATCTACAAGCTTTCTTGGAAACAACACGTTCACATAATTCAGACAGGGGAGCTTCCCACCAATTAGCATAGGATGGGGAGCTGTCCTGTCTACAGGTCACTTCAGTGTGGGCGACCTGTCTAACTGTGCCAGAGAGTGAGCTGGGGTTGCCCTCCACCAAATGAACAGTGGATGGGTCAGGGCGTTCAGCACTTCTCCTTGCTGTGGTAACAGAGTCCTCTGAACTTTTTCCCATTTGGGGGTAAGTTAACTTCTTGGGAGGCCTCACAACTCTGCGAGCTCTCTGTTCTCTTGGGACTTCTTCAGAAACACATTCTGGCAACATCTCTGGTTCTGGAACATCTACTTCTTCTTCTTCTGAGTAGAGACCAGGGATATCTTCCCAGCACTCAGGCACAACACTGAATAGAACAAACTCTGTAGCTTCTGGGTTCAAGGTTTTATCTTCCACATCCTCAGTAAGTGGAAGATCTATGGCGGGATTTCCTGGAGTTGAGGAAGGCCATAGCCATTCAAGTTCTCCTCTTTCTTCTTCTGCTGATTGGGGGTCCTGTCCACCCCTAGCTCGGGAGGTCTGGGACCGAGTGTTAGGCCTGGGGGTATCCAGAATGGAAACAGATTCAGGTAAGTCTCTCGCTGGAGGTATTCTGACTGCTTCAGTGAGTGGGAGCAAGTGATTCCTATGCCAGGTCTTCAAAGGCCCCACTCTCCCTTCTGGCTTCAACTTGTAGACAGGCAATCCAGGTAGCTTTCTACAGATGATATATGGCTCTGATCTCCATCTATCAGCAAGCTTGTGTTTTCCAGGGATCCCTAGATTGCGTAACAGCACACGGTCCCCAGGCTGTAGGTCCTGTACTCGAACCTTCAAGTCAAAGTTCCGCTTGTTTCGGGCCCCCCTCTGGTCGGAGGCCGCCTGAGCTTTCTCATAAGCTATCTTCAAACTGTGCCTCAGTCTGTCCACATATCCTTTGTGGGAGGCCTCAGAGGCATGGTCTAAGGAAATGCCAAATGCCAGATCCACGGGCAATCTTGCTTCTCTCCCAAACATAAGTCGGTAAGGAGAGAAACCTGTCACATCACTGGTTGTACAGTTGTAAGCATGCACCAGAGCTGAAATGTGTTGACTCCAAGGTTGCTTCTTCTCTGTTTCTAAAGTTCCCAACATGTTCAATAGGGTCCTGTTGAACCTTTCAGGCTGGGCATCACCTTGAGGGTGATATGGTGTAGTTCTAGTCTTCTCTACTCCCAGAGAATCTAGTAGCTTCCTGATCAGGCGACTCTCAAAGTCCCTTCCTTGGTCTGAATGGATTCTCTGTGGTAGTCCATAATGAACAAAGTATTTCTCCAAAAGTACCTTAGCCACTGTAGAGGCCTTCTGGTCCTTGGTTGGGAAAGCCTGAGCATAACGGGTGAAATGGTCGGTTACCACCAGAACATTTCCCAATCCACTCAAATTGGGTTCAAGGCAGAGAAAATCAATGCATACCAGATCCATTGGGCCTTGACTCTGCAGATGGCCCATTGGGGCAGCTTGATGGGGTAAAGTCTTCCTCTGAATGCATCTTGCACAGGAGTGACAATACTCCTCCACTTCGGCCCTCATGCAGGGCCAATAAAACCGGTCTCTGACAAGTTGGAAGGTTCTCTCTGCTCCCAAGTGACCATGCTGGTCATGTAAGGCAATCAGCACAGTCTCTCAATGCTTTTCGGGGAGAAACAGCTGCCACTTATCTTCTGAGCTATCAGAGGGGCCCCTTCGGTAGACCACTCCCTGATGCACCTGTAATTTGTCCAACTCTCTCCTCAGTAGGCGAGCCTCTTTGGAAGGGTGAAGTCGAAGTCCCTCTGGACTCTTGTTTTCCAGGGCCTCCAGGACCAATTTCCCCATGGGGTCTTCCAATTGGTCACACCTTAACTCTTTCTTGGACAGCTTCGGCAGGCTCTCTTCTTCTAGTTGAGTTACCCCACAGTAACACTTTGGGACTCCCACTGTGGTAACTCCTATCTCTTCGGCTCTGGATCCTCCTCTGGCTTGGAGTTCAGCCCCTTGACAAAGGGCTCGCACTCCTTCTGGTGCCACTTGGGTCCAGTCTTCCCAATCATCAGCTATGACATGGGATCGTCGGGACAGGGCATCTGCATCCCTATTTCCAGCCCCTGGCCTGTACTTGAGACTGAAATTGAATCCAGACAACGCTGCCAACCATCTGTGTCCAGTTGCATCCAACTTGGCGGTGGTGAATAGATAGGTCAAGGGGTTGTTATCTGTTTTTACAGTAAACTCGGCCCCATACAGATAGTCTTTCAGTTTGTCAACTACTGCCCATTTGAGGGCTAAGAACTCCAACTTGTGGGTGGGGTAGTTCTTCTCTGAGGGGGTCAGGCTCCGGCTCACATAGGCCACTGGTCGTAGCTGGTCTTCATACTCCTGGTAGAGTACTCCACCTAGGCCCTCATGGCTGGCATCAACATGTAGCTCATATGGTCTAGTGGGGTCAGCATAGGCCAAAACTGGGGCTGTGGTGAGACTCCTCTTCAAGGTTCTGAAAGCCTCTTCACACCTTGAGTTCCATTGGTCTTGAACCGACTCACCGGGCCTCCTAGGCCCCAATCCATCTTCCTCTCCTTCTGTCTTGAGCAGTTAGTTTAGGGGTTTTGCAATGCGGGCAAACCTATCCACAAACCTGCGGTAGTAGGAGCAGAACCCCAAGAAAGATCGAAGTTCTGTAACTGTTGTGGGTCTTGGCCACGAAGTAACTGCCTCCAACTTCTCAGGGTCTATAGCCACTCCTTTTTCAGACACTATGTGTCCCAGATAGTTCACAGAAGACTGATAGAACCGACACTTCTCGGGAGAAAGTTTGAGTCCCTCTTCACTGAGCCTCTTCAATACTTTCTCCAATCTGGCTTCATGTTCTTCCAAAGTCTTTCCAAAAACAATGACATCGTCCAGGTACACAAGGACTTCTATGAGGTTCATGTCTCCAACTGTCCTTTCCATGAGGCGTTGAAAGGTAGCAGGAGCTCCAGACAGGCCCTGAGGCATCCTGTTGAACTCAAAGAACCCTACTGGGGTTATGAAGGCAGTCTTTTCTCTATCTTCTGGATGCATGGGGATTTGATAGTACCCACTCTTGAGGTCCATCACACTGAACCACTTAGCTCCAGATAAACTCTGTAAGGCATCCTCTATCCTTGGCGTGGTGTACTGATCAGGAATGGTCCTCCTGTTGAGAGTTCTGTAGTCAATGCAGAGCCTCAATGACCCATTCTTCTTCCTGACCACCACTATTGGGGAGGCATAGGGGCTTCTGGACTCCCTAATCACTCCCGTCTTCTTCAGTTCCGCAAGTTGCTCCCTCAGATCCTCCAGATCTGCTAGCGGGACCCGCCTTACTCTTTCTCTGAATGGCTTGTCCTCTTGCATGCGGATTCGATGGGTGGCACTCCTCGCACACCCCACATCAAACTCATCTTTAGAGAAAATCTTCTCCCATCTGGTCAGCTGGGCCTTGGCTCTCTCCTTCCAGACTCCAGGTAGGTTTGGGTTCTCCATGGAGAGTTTCTTCCAAACATCTTCTCCTTTGCCCGCCCCTTTCACTTCTGACCAGCCAACCGGGACAGCAGGGCTCACCTGTCCCAGTAACATCCTGGCAGGGATCTCCACGGGCCGCTCCGTGGGGTTCCTCACACTGACAGGGACTCTTCCTCTAGCCTTCTTGAGGGCCTTGATTGGGATCACTTCCAGGCCTTAGTGACCCTCCATTGGGTCAGATTCCAGCATCACAAAGGGACCAGGCTGCTCACAATTGAGTTTCACCGTGGCCCTCAGGCAGGTCACCTCTCCAGGCTGTAGCACCGCTCCTTCTCTTCCAAGCCTCCATACCTTTCCTATCCCCTCACTTGGGGTCTTCTGCTCTAGGACCAACCGCTGGTAGGCCGCCTTCAGCATGGGATGGATCTTGGGAGCCGAAAGATTCTGCTTCTGTACAAGGGGGGTCAGGAGCCTTCTAACCAGATCCGTGTTTGTCCCTATGATCAGGGAAGTCTTGCTGGCTCCAGGCGGGCGAGGGCACACCACTGCCAGGGTGTCAAACACTTCAGCCTTTCCAGCCACGGATGGGTCAAAGGTCAATCTTATGGGTAAGTAGCCGTCGTAGGGGAAACTCTGAGTTCCCAATCCCCATATCTCCAGCTCCTCTATCTTCTGTATGGGCAGATGACTCAGGTATCTGTCGTAGAAGTCCCTGTACAATAGGGTCACTTGTGCTCCAGTGTCTAGGAGGGCCTGTGTGTACACTCCTTCCACTTGGATGGGTACAGTAGGGGATGGACCAACCAGCTCTTCTGGGTAGGGCCGAGTTGATGCTGTCTTCTTCTTTGGACTCTTTTCTTTCCAACTGGATTTGCGCTTGATTCTTTCCTGAGCCTGGTATGCATTAATTTTCTCCCTCTTAGTGGGAGTGTGAACCCGTTGAGGGACATTGTTATCTCTCACTTTTAAGGGTTCTCGCTTGGGAGTGCTGTGTCTCTTCGGAGGGGTCTTGCCTCCTTTCTCTGGGGTGTACCTTGGTTGGGGAACCCTGGGTTCCTTCCGAGGAGTTTGGTCTCCTCTTCTTTTCCCGTTATACTTCTTGGAGCTCACTGAAGGCGATGGGCACCTGGTTGACTCCTTCACCGGGGACCCTTTGGCGTTTCCCGCCGGCTGGCGGCTATCTGTTTTCTTACTCTTGGGACTGGAACATACAGCTGCAATATGGCCAATTCCCCCACAATTAAAACAGATCATCTCCCCGTAGTCAGGTGGGGATGCTGGTGCTGAAACAGTTGGAAATAATTCCCTCCTGCTTGCTTCTTTCTTGGGACTGGGCGTCTCTTTAGCCACTAGAGATGTCAGTATCTCCATCATCTGGGACATCTGCAACTTCAGGGCATCTACTTCTGTCTATCTTTCAGGGGTTAAGGCCGACCTGACCGTGGCCACTGGAAGTTTTGTAGACCCCATCACTTGCTTTTCCCGTTTCTCTTCCAACATGGCCTCTTCCTCTCTGACCATTCGAATGAGGTCGGGGTAGTCCAGGCTCTTCCCATCCTGCTGGGTGCGTAGTATTAGTGCGACAGGGTCTAGGGGTTGGGCTCCCCTCATCACCTGCTGGGCACAGGCTTCATCTACCTTCCCCGGATCTATCCCCTTCTTCAGGATAATCCTATGCAGGATCTTGTCTATACGTCCCATATACTCCGACAGCTTCTCCCCTGTCTTCTGGTAACAGTGTTCCAGTTGATAGGTAAGTTCTGTGACTTTTTCTGTCCCACCAAACACACTTTCCAGAATGTCTATGTAATCCTGGGCAGTGCAATCCTTCATTGTAGGAGAAAAACGGAACTTTCTCCTCCAAACCTGCCTGGTGTCAGTGACCAGCTTCCTGGTGTATGTCCTGTGTAGCTGCCCTAAGAAGACTCGGACCATAATGTAAGTAGGATCTCTGGAGACCCTGCTGTGAGGGGGGTCACTGGGGACCCTGCTGTGAGGGGAATCACTGGGGACCCTGTTGTGAGGGGGTCACTGGGGACCCTGCTGTGAGGGGGGTCACTGGGGACCCTGCTGTGAGGGGGTCACTGGAGACCCTGCTGTGAGGGGGTCACTGCGGACCCTGCTGTGAGGGGGTCACTGGAGACCCTGCTGTGAGGGGGTCACTGGGGAAGCTGCTGTTAGAGGGGTCACTGGGGACCCTGTGGTGAGGGGGGTCACTGGGGACCCTGTGGTGAGGGGGGTCACTGGGGACCCTGCTGTGAGGGGGGTCACTGGGGACCCTGCTGTGAGGGGGTCACTGGAGACCCTGCTGTGAGGGGGTCACTGGGGAAGCTGCTGTTAGAGGGGTCACTGAGGACCCTGCTGCGAAGGGGATCACTGAGGACCCTGCTGCAAGGGGATCTCTGGGGACCCTGCTGTGAGGGGGGGTCACTGGGGACCCTGCTGCGAGGGGGATCACTGGGGACCCTGCTGCGAAGGGGATCACTGAGGACCCTGCTGCAAAGGGGATCACTGAGGACCCTGCTGTGAGGGGAATCACTGGGGACCCTGCTGTGAGGTGGGTCACTGGGGACCCTGCTGTGAGGTGGGTCACTGGGGACCCTGCTGTGAGGTGGGTCACTGGGGATCCTGCTTTGAGGGGGGTCACTGGGGACCCTGCTTGGAGGGGGTCACTGGGGACCCTACTGTTAGGGGGTTCTCTGGGGACCCTGCTGTTAGGGGGTTCTCTGGGGACCCTGCTGTGAGGGGTGTCACTGGGGATCCTGCTTTGAGGTGGGTCACTGGGGACCCTGCTTTGAGGGGGTCACTGGGGACCCTGTTGTGAGGGGGTCACTGGGGAAGCTGCTGTTAGAGGGGTCACTGAGGACCCTGTGGTGAGGGGGGTCACTGGGGACCCTGTGGTGAGGGGGGTCACTGCGGACCCTGCTGTGAGGGGGTCACTGGAGACCCTGCTGTGAGGGGGTCACTGGGGAATCTGCTGTTAGAGGGGTCACTGGGGACCCTGTGGTGAGGGGGGTCACTGAGGACCCTGCTGCGAGGGGGTTCTCTGGGGACCCTGCTGCTAGGGGGATCTCTGGGGACCCTGCTGTTAGGGGGTTCTCTGGGGACCCTGCTGTGAGGGGGTCACTGGAGACCCTGCTGTTAGGGGGTTCTCTGGGGACCCTGCTGTGAGGGGGGGTCACTGGGGATCCTGCTTTGAGGTGGGTCACTGGGGACCCTGCTTTGAGGGGGTCACTGGGGACCCTGTTGTGAGGGGGTCACTGGGGAAGCTGCTGTTAGAGGGGTCACTGGGGACCCTGTGGTGAGGGGGGTCACTGGGGACCCTGTTGTGAGGGGGTCACTGGGGAAGCTGCTGTTAGAGGGGTCACTGAGGACCCTGCTGTGAGGGGGGTCACTGGGGAAGCTGCTGTTAGAGGGATCACTGAGGACCCTGCTGCGAGGGGGATCTCTGGGGACCCTGCTGCGAGGGGGATCTCTGGGGACCCTGCTGCGAAGGGGATCACTGAGGACCCTGCTGCGAGGGGGATCTCTGGGGACCCTGCTGTGAGGGGGATCTCTGGGGATCCTGCTGTGAGGGGGGTCACTGGGGACCCTTCAGTGAGGGGGGTCACTGGGCACCCTGCTGATAGGGGGTTCTCTGGGGACCCTGCTGTGATGCTGTGAGGGGGATCTCTGGAGATTAGTGGTTTTATACTGTCCCATTTCCATCTGTAATTTCTTTTTTTTTTCAATTTATTGCTTTTCAAGCTTGTGTTATATTGCCCAAACGTTGTGTTAATGTTTGATCATTGATTTTGTTGTTAGTACCAATAAATATAGCCTTATTGATAATTTGCAGTTTTATTCTCGTGTGTAATTGTGTAGACAGGGCCCCAGTGCACTCTATTGCCCGGGGGCCTATAATGCTCTTAAGATGGCCCTGTTTGTCAATCCCTAAAAGACCAGCTGAAGCAGGTGCTTAAAGTTATCCCCACTCAGCAGGCTCAGGAGTTAGCCGAGCTGCCAAGGGCACTATATTTTGCAGTTGACGCTATTAAGGATTCTATATATCGGGCATCACGCATTACGCTCTTGCTAGTGCATATGCGTAGCATCCTGTGGTTGAAAAATTGGTCAGCCGAGGCGCCATGCAAAAAGCTTTTGACTGGTTCTGTTTCACCGAGAACGGCTGTTCAGGGATGATTTGGACAAATACATCCAAAAGATTTCAAATGGGATAAGTACTCTCTTACCAGTTAAGAGAAGGAGTAAGTGGCTCTCATTTAAACGGGCCTCTTCTCCTGGGCCTGGGGCATCAGCCTCTAGGCAGTTGCGACGGCCTCCGCTGCCAGGTTCAAGAGGTAAACCTCAAGGTCAAGCTCAGGGACAGAAGAAGTCCTGGGGAAGGAAATTTACAAAGCAGAATACTAAGGCCTCTCTATGAAGGGGCGCCCCGACACGATCGGGTGGGGGGAAGACTTCTGCAAATCTCAGGGGTCTGGCAGGAAGAGTTTCAGGACAGATGGGTCATCTCCACGGTAGCTCTAGGTTACAAACTCGAGTTCAGAGAGTTCCCATCTCCTCGTTTTCTGAGGTCAAACGTCCCCAAAGATCCAGAGAAAAACTCCCAGATGATGCCTTACTGAGGCGAAACGCGTCGGGACACGATTTGCTGATGCCACTGCTGCCAGAATCTTATATATGCCTTAACGTTTTTTTGTACATGTGAGTACCCATCTATCTGATTTTAATAAATTTTAATCGCTTGACCTTATTACACTATGTGGTTTCACTCTTTTATTGTCGGTAACACCACCGTGGATGAACCATACACCGCTCATTATCTTCACCTTGAGTTTCTCTGGATCATCTAGTGCAAGGCCTTGCCCGTGGTTACTGTGCATCTTAGCCGGGAGTTGCTGTTCTTATCCGTGTAATCAAAACACCATCCAGCGCATTTGACTCATACGGCGTAAGCCTACCTGAGTCCACGACAGTTGGTAAGCCTTCTTCCAATTGGTGGCGGACCCCTTCAGACAAGCTGCACAAGTCACTTTATGTCTCTTACAACACCTACTTATGTCACAATTTGGTGTATCATTTTTAGTTGTAGATTTATTTTACAACTTTTTATGTGATTTTTAACATCCATCTTTGGTTCATTAGAGATACTCATAATAGATCACGTTCTTTGCACCTATTTGTGTTTTCATAACTGTCACTATTTATGATTATTTTGGGTCATATTATGGTCACTGTGTGATGTTTCCCACCATATCCAGTGTCTTTATATTTTAACATTGGTCATTTGTGTGTTAGACACTTATTATTTTGATATAATTTTGATGTACACCTATTACATCATTGTATATCATCTCACACTATATGTTCGGCATTATAGAACATTTTGAGCGCCGCACTTTATATATTCAAGATATTGTTCTACCTTCATTTTTTCCAGAACCCTGTTCTAGGAAAGAGAAGTCACTACATTGTCTTTATGTAGTGAGAGCAGTCAAAGTCTATTTAAAAGCGACTGCTCAGTTTCGGAAAGACTGATGTTCTATTTGTGCTGCCAGAAGGTCCTAGGAAAGGACAGGCAGCATCGAAATCTACTTTGTCTAGATGGAGTCGACAAGTTATTATACGAGTTCCACCTTTTCAAATCAAAGCGCACTCTACAAGAGCAGTTAGTGCTTCATGGGCAGTGCATCACTAAGCCCCCATGGCTCAAATCTGCAAGGCCGCAACTTGGTCTTCAGTCCATACATTCACTAGATTCTATCAGGTGGATGTAAAAAGGCATGAGGATATTGCCTTTGGGTGCAGTGTGCTGCGGGCAGCGGTATAGGTCCTCAAGTCTGATGGCGCCTTGATTTTTTTGTGTCTCCCTCACCTCGGTTTGCATTGCTTTGGGACATCCCACATAGTTATTACTATGCTGCTCTGTGTCCCGTGATGTACGATAAAGAAAATAGGATTTTTATAACAGCTTACCTGTAAAATCCTTTTCTTGGAGTACATCACGGGACACAGAGGTCCCTCCCCTCTCCTCTGGATATATGTTATATGTATATTGCTTTGCTACAAAACTGTGTTGCCCCCTGTAAGGGAGGGGGTTATATAGGGAGGCAACTTCCTGTTTAGGGTGTGCCAGTGTCCATCACCTGAAGGTGGCCTATAACCCACATAGTTATTACTATGCTGCTCTGTGTCCCGTATTGTACTCCAAGAAAAGTTTTTTACAGGTAAGCTGTTCTAAAAAATCCTATTTTTTGTGTGTGGGGGGGGGTCCCTTACTGGCAGTTTGGAAATGTGGTCATAACTGGCAGAGAAAAAACACTTGCCGACCAGGCCTTTTCTGGCTCTTTTTGTTTACAATTATAAATCAGTATTTTTTTGCTCGAAAATTACTCAGAACCCCAAACATATATATATATATATATATATATATATATATATATATATATATATATATATATATATATATATATATATATATATAAAATGTTTAATTTATTTATTTTAATGCAAGAAAAAACACAATATATAACCAAATTGTTTTGTAAAATATAAAAGATGTTACACCGAGTAAATAGATACCCAACATGTCACGCTTTAACCACTTCCCGACCGCCTCATGTAGATATACGTCTACAGAATGGCACGGGCAGGCAAAAGCACGTACGGGTACGTCCCCTTTAATTTGCCTGCCCGTGGGTCGCGTGCGCGCCGCCAGCGGCGCGCTCGCGACCCGGTCGGGAGCTCCATGACCACGGCCGCGGGACCAGCGGACCCGATCGCCACTGGTATCCCGCGATCGGGTTACGGAGCTGAAGAACGGGGAGAGGTTTGTGTAAACAAACCTCTCCCCGCGCTTCCTACACTGACTGTCAGTGATCGGCTGTTCCCTGTCATCGGGAACGCCGATCAATGACGTCAGACGTACAGCCACGCCCCCTACTGTAAAAAAAAAAACACAACACGTCACACTGACTCCTCCCCGCCCCCTAGTGGTTAACTCCTTCACTACAACTGTCATTTACATAGGAATCAGTGCTATTTAAATAGCACTGATTTCTGTATAAATGACAAATGTCCCAAAAATGTGTCAAAAATGTCCGATGTGTCCGCCATAATGTCGCAGTCACCATAAAAATCGCTGAT